>KB455483.1:178393-212284 GCA_000341325.1 Panagrellus redivivus | reverse complement strand
ATGGGGGGCGTTGCCCCCCCATCCCCCCCCCCTGAATACGGGCCTGGTATTAAACAAAATGGTAAAATTTTTTACAAAAAAATGGTTAAAAAACATCTTTGATTAAAATTTAAACTGGATTTTGCGTCAAAAAGGTAATTCCAGAGCTTTCAAAAACAATCAATAATCAAGATTTCAAGTATAAAAGTACATTATGACGAGTTATACAGCCTTTTCAATACACAATTTTCCGTGTACGACGTAAAATTGATTATGTAAGGACACAAAGAAGTAATTTTGAAAATGTGTGCCGACAAACTCATAAATGCAAAAGTATGTCCATTCAACAAATTTGATTAGACAACTTGTATTTGTTTCTGTGCACTAACATTAATAAAGTGAAAATATTGTAAATGTGCAAATGGCATAACTATTTAATCTTTTTAGTTTGAAATTTTCGTTCAAGTCAGTGATGTCTCACTTTTTAAGCTATTTAATGTTACTCACCAAGTTGATCTGACAATTGACGTCCACGTTCATAGCTGACCACACGTTCATCGTCCATGTCGCACTTATTTCCGACCAAGACGACTTGAGCATTCTCCCAGGAATAGGTCTTGATCTGTGTGCACCAATCCTGTACGGAGTTAAAAGATTCCTCATTCGTGATGTCATACATCAAGATGAAGCCCATGGCACCGCGATAATATGCCGTCGTGATGGTGCGATAGCGCTCCTGGCCGGCTGTGTCCTGAATTTGTGCTCGATATGGACTTTGATGTATAAAGTATTGACTTGTTTCTATTTGGAAGCCCCTAAATCCCTCCAAAGTCGTGGTTGTGCCCTTCCCAGCCTTTGGCCAACTTGTCTCCAACGACTCTGTTTTGTTCCCGTACATCCCGTTGTGCGAGATGCAAGCGGCTTCACAGACGACTAGCTTGTCCCGAAAAAAGTTATGAAAGCGAAAGAGGAAGCGTCCCATTTTGTCGGGGTTTTTTTGCTCCCGGCTACTAAACTACGTCGGCTTTGTCTCACGTTTCCGAGTTTTCACGGACGTAATATCGATTTTTGGGCGTCACTTTTTTACCAGCCCACCGGCAAAGGCAAAGACAGCCGTAATGATGGTCCTCATGATTTTCGCATTAAAAAAGGACGAAGCAATTTGCTCCAAACGGCCTCCAAGGCTGTCCGTCTCATGACAACGAAAGATGAAAGAAAAGCAGTCTTTTGAAATATAAAGTCCTCCATTAACTTTATGGATGACGGCTAGGTGCTGCCTCATGAAATATGTATGGAAGACATGCATCCTGCCTCGCTAGATGGTGGTACTTACCCAAATCTGGAGCTTGACACGTTTGTCACCTCGGAAGACTGTCTTCACCTTGAAGTCAATCCCGACAGTGGATACGAACGCGGAAGTGAAGGAATCATCGCAGTAGCGGAAGAGGAAGGACGTTTTGCCCACAGATGAGTTGCCAATGATCAGAAGCTTGAACATGAAGTCAAAATTCTGGTCGGTCGATTGCGTCGTACCACCAGCGGCACCGGTCGTCGAAGCTGCGGCGGCCATGGTTGTTGTTTTTGGGCTAGAATTGGGTGTTTATACGTAATGCCCTGAAGGCAAATATGAAACCCGTCGCGCTAAAGGTGATAAACAAGTCCACTTTCAAGTCGATAGCGTGGATGGGAGTCATCAATGATCAAATACAGGCAGAAAAGGGTTCACAGCCTGAGGCATTATTGTACAATATAGACAGACACACGTTTTCCCGGCCCGCGGCGACCCCTGTGGGCCAGTATGACAATAAAATACAGCCAGTCCAACCGACTTCGATTACCATTTTTGTCGTCGTCGATGACGCGCCCCAGAACCGCGTCTTCCGGGAGTGCCCCGTGGCCCCGCTTTTCTAAGCTAACACAACT
Organism: Panagrellus redivivus; assembly: GCA_000341325.1. Lineage (NCBI taxonomy): Eukaryota > Metazoa > Nematoda > Chromadorea > Rhabditida > Panagrolaimidae > Panagrellus > Panagrellus redivivus. Next base: position 210,382 of record KB455483.1, on the reverse strand, counting down.
TATACCCTGAGGGCATGAGTGCACATATAGAAAAAGGGCGAAAAAAGCTAGTCTCCAACCGGGGGCTAACATGTATGGCATGCCGCTGGGGGTGAAAGCCCGTCTTTCCTTTGCATTGCCACAGCAGCTTTTGCCTTCGATTTTTTGCTTATTCGATTTTGGGGCGGGGCTTCGCGCCTGTGGACTCGCCGCAGGCACATTGGGTGCCGCGCCATTGCCATTGTGCGCGGGAAGGCCATGCTTAAGGAAGGCGCCTTCGAGATTTCCAGTCCGACGTCAATACATGTGCCAGTCCGAGCTGGTGAGTCGAGACTTGCCACAAAAAAAGCAATAGAGTAGACGCCAGCGACGGCATCGAAGTTTTTTTCCGTCCCGTCTTCTTTTGCCTACATTTAGCAACCCACCGTAAACCATGCTAAACCCGGAGAAGCGATGGTTAATTGTAGGAATACCGAGCGAATTGGAAAAAAGCAGGGGAGACATTCTGCGGTTGACGGCTGCTGCCCTGAGGCATGCAGCTTTTCGTCAATTGGAACTGCTTCCCTGTAAGCTGGGGGCGACATAAATGGGACGAAATAGCGAAAATGCTCCTCGATAATGACCCATAAAATCAGTATTGTGTTGGGAAAATCGAACATTCTGGTGTCTGTCTGCTTGTCGATAACATTCATTCAAGTTTATGACGACACACACAAAAAACAAAACAAATCGAGCAAGAGGTAAAAAAACAACATAACAAACAAGGAAAGTTTCAAATGTTACAAGTGTAGATTGTGATCACACGGATTCTGTGGGTTTTTGATGGAATTCATTAAAGCTCTAATGGTCGGATTGGGGTTCTTTGGCGTGTTGGGCATCTGCAACCATTGCAGCGAAAGCGGAGGTCTTATTTGCGAGAAGAACAGCAGGGGAGTCGAATTCTTTAATCTCGCCTTTGTCGAGGACCATGACTCTGAAAGGAAAAAAAAGTTATAGACAAATTTGGTTTGTTGTAGGAGTCGAACCAGCGACCTTATGGGTCCACGACAATGCCAATCGAGCGCCTTACACCACTGAACTAAACTTGCAGCAAAGATAGCGCAGCCGTGTAAGGCGCTCGGTTGGCACGCACAAGCCCTATTAGGTCGATGGTTCGAGATTTTTGCAGTACAATTATTTTTTTCAAAAAATTCAAAATCGATAGTTTGATATTTTAAAGCTTACCGATCATAATCCAAGATCGTGTTCAACCGATGAGCAATCGTAAAGATCGTTGATGTCGCAAACTCCTTCCGGATCGTCTCCTGGATCAACGCATCAGTATGCAAATCCACGGCAGCAGTGGCTTCATCAAGCACAAGGATCTTACTTCGGCGAAGCAAGGCCCTCGCCAGACAGAGCAGCTGCTTCTGGCCCACACTCAGGTTGTCACCTCCTTCGGTGATCGTGTGTTGCAGGCCGTCCGGCATTCCGCGGACGTAATCCTTCAAATGAGCGTGCTCCAGTGCTTCCCAAATAGCGGCATCGGAATAAGTTTCAAATGGATCCAAGTTGAAGCGCATCGTTCCGGACAGAATCACCGGGTCTTGCGGGATAATGGTAACACTTTCACGGAGATCGTGCAAACCGATTTCGCTGATGGGAATTCCGTCAATCAAGATTTGGCCTTCAGCGGATTCGATGATTCTGAACAGGGCCAATGTCAACGATGACTTGCCAGCGCCAGTTCGACCGACAATTCCGACCTTCTCACCCGGCTTGATCAGAACATTGATGTCTCTGACGACAAGCTCGAGACCAGGGCGATACCGCGTCGAATATCCCTTGAATTCGATCTCTCCGGCGGTCGGCCATCCAGATGGCACTGACTTGCCTTCAATTCGCCATGGGGCTTCGCTCGGAATCTCAGTGTACTCCTTTAAACGTTCGACGGAGACGATGTTTGTTTCGATTTCACTGACTTGACGAACAGCAAAGTTCAACACTTCGGTGACGTTCAAAGCGTAGGAAACGGAAAGACCGACGAGACCGGCACTCGAAATCCAGCCCCAGTAATTCGACAGGACAGCGAAGATGGCAGCGAAGAAGACGACCAGATTGCCGATCAGTTCGAGTCGAACAGCAAGCCATCGGTTAGCGAGTAGATTCATGTACTTGATGCGGATGAACTTGTCGGTATGATCATTCATGGCTTCGCAGAACGCTTCAGAGCGGCTGTAGGCTCGGATGACGGAAGCGCCTTGGATTGTTTCACCGAAATGGGAATACATTGGGGAGCGGTTGTTGGATTCGAGACGTTTGAGTTGGCGGGATGTTGGGACGTAGTAGCGCTGAAACAATTGTATTACTGTAAGATTACGTAAAAAGGATTTTGTATAATTTAACATTAGCCAGAGTCGAACCAACGACTTAAACCAAGCGCCTTACACCATTGAACTATTCTTGAAAAAGGCATAGCCGAGTGGTGTAAGGCGCTTCCTTGACACCCCAAAGGTCAATGGTTCGATGCCACCAACTACCAAAACCCATAGCAACATTTTTCACAATCCCAAAACTCAAAACTCACCAAAGAAAAGATGTAAATACCAATCAATGGGAAAATCACAACCATAAATACCGGCGTAGTGACCGAAATAATGATAAAAGTGAAGGCCACTTGGACCATACAGTTAGCAAAATACCGGAAGTTCAACGGCAGTCGCATATCAATGACTTCAATATCCTTGGCAAGTCGGTTCAAAATTCTTCCAATTGGGGTCGTATCGAAGAAACTCATAGGAGCCCGCAAAATGTTCCGCAAAACAGGATGATGAAGGTTGATCGAAGCCTTGATAGAGCCACCAGCAATCGCTAACATCGCTAATCCCAAACAACAGACTTCGACGACACCGAGACCGGCGTAGATGCCTAATCGTTGATCATTCGTGAAATTGTGAGTAGCATTGACTTTGTTGGGATCATTGTCGTCGGCCCATTTGGATAGCCAGAAGTTGCGGAACACGTTGACGCCCTGATATCCGATGAAAAGGATGAAGAAGGCACCCATGAGAAGATAGGTCGCGGCACGGGCATAGTCGAGATAGACGCTGGGACGGACGCGACCAGTTTCAACGGTTTCTGTTGTGATAATTTTGGCAGCGGCAGCGGAAGATTGGGAAGCGTTGGAGGCACATGAAGAAGTGCTGGCCGTGCGGGAACGGGCGAGGGCGGAGATTGTGGATTGGCGGCGGGCTGGAAGTTCTAATATGTCAAATTTGAAAAGTTTAACAGGAAATAAAAAAGTTTGTATGATAGCGGTGCCGAACCAACGATAAAAAGCGCTTGATGTGGACGCTAATCGAGCGCCTTTCGCCGTTAACCATCCGTGCAGCAAGCTTGGTCACGGGCAAAAAGCGCTCGATTCAGATCCAAGAAGTCAATAGTTCAACATTTCCCAATCGCAAAACGTTTTTATAGTATTAAAACACAAAAACCAACCAAAATTACCATCACTGCCTTCAATCTGCGCATCCTCACTGATGGAAAGAGCAGGATCATCGTACTCTTCGATCGATTCCTCATCGGCGCCAGCGGCTTCTCGCTTATCATCTTCCCGTTCCATTCCGCTCTTCGCTGCCTTCATGATCTCAGTGATCTTGCCACCTGTTTGGATCAAATCGTCATACATGCCTTGCTCGACAATACGGCCATCATCGACCACAACAAGATGGTCCATTTGCTTCAAAAACGTGGCGCCATGAGTAACCAACACGCGGGTTTTGTTTTTCAGAAGTCCATTTGGCCCGATGACATGTTTGAAGATGTGCTTTCCGACGTGACTGTCGACAGCGCTCAACGGATCATCCAGGAAGTAGATATCGCAGTTTTGGTACAACGCTCGTGCCAAACTGATACGCGCCTTTTGACCACCGGACAAGTTGATGCCCTTTTCACCGATTTCAGTATGATCACCATTTGGAAGGATGGCAAGGTCAGGACCGAGGGAACAGGCAAAAATGACATGATCATACATGGTTTTATCGAACTTGCGGCCGAAGAGGATGTTATTTCGGAGTGTCATGTTCTGAATCCAGGCCTGTTGCGGGACATAGGCAACTTGGCCTCGGACAGCAACGCTTCCACGAAGTTTCTCCATTTCACCGAGAAGACCGGCAAGAAGGGATGACTTTCCGGATCCGACACGACCAACAACTCCGATGAGACCGCCACGAGAGATGCGCAGTGTGATGGCGCGAAGGTTGGCGGCGCCTGGAGCAGCGGCAGTGGGGTCGTGGTGGGAAGTGTTCCAGGAAAAGTCGGCATCAGTGGCATCGATGAGGTCGTAGTTACCGGCTGTTTGAGGGACTCGGTCAACGTTATGCTCATCAAGTTCATCGGCGACGAGGAATTCCTTGAGGCGGCGGTTACTGACAAGGGCCTGAAATAATGAAAATTTAAGATTTTGAAAGTTAAAAAAGTCTTTGCAACACATCGGACTCGAACCATCAACTGCTAGTGTAAAACTTCACCGCACTAACCACTAGATCACGCTTGCAAAAATGCTATGGCGCGCGCCCAAATGGTGCGCACCATGGCGCGAACTCAAAAATAAGCTTCACTAACCTCAATAGTCATGTTAATCAAAAACCCAATCATCGTCATCGGCGATCTCAGCTGATTGAACAGCGTCAAAGCCACGAAGGCGACTTCCGGTGTCAGCTTATTCTTTTCATGATCCATCAACGTGTATGTCGAAAACGCGCCCAAAGCCACCAAAAAGGGTGTCGACCAATTGAAAACATCGACAGTGACCTTCAATAGGGACGACTTCAGGATGCAATTCAACTCCTTTTTACGAATCTGCTCGATCAACGCCTGCATCGGAATCTCCCACGCGTACAACTTGATCACTTTGATACCATTCAAGAGTTCGTTCACAATCTTCGTCCGTTCATCCTTCAATTTCATCTGTTGGGCCATCCATTTCCGCATGATAACAGACGTGAAGAATGTGTAGGGCACGAACAATCCAGTGATAATGACGCCTGGAAGGGCGGCAATGCCGAGGGTATTGAACAGGAAAATGAGGGCCAAGATGATCTGGAATGGCGAGCTCCAATATTGCTGAATCTGGGGCGTGATCATTTGGAAGCGTTCGACATCGATCGCCATGAGGTTGACGATTTCGCCGGAAGTTCGGTCGCGACGGGCAATGTTGGACAGTTTCAGGGTCTGGAATTTGGTCTTGGCGCGAAATTATGAAGGGATAGATGTTACCTTTCGATAGACAACAGCCGTCAAAGTCGATTGAATCTTCGTTCCGAGACGGAAGACAATGAAAAAGTAGTAATTGATCATGAGGGATCGGACTTGGCTCACGACAAACATAAGAATTCCGAAGGATAGTCCTTGCCAGAGATGGGCGTTGGGGTCGGACACGTATTGGAGCAATTGTCTGAAATCAGTCTTCTGAAAGTTGAAAATGGCAAGATGGACTCACTTGAGCAAGTAAGGGTTACCAAATTGCAGAACATCGGAGCAAATCTTAACCAGCATCGCCAAAATGAATTCAAATTTGTACATTTTGAACAAATTGAATATCACAGATGGCAGTGGCACTTTAGATTTGGCCGTTTTCAGCTTGGCATCGATGCCGGGGTCTTTCGATTTCGCGGGGATGACGTCGGCTTCAGTGAGGGCTGTTGTGACTTCGGCGGTGCGGCGTTTGTCGTGGTATTCTGAAACCGAATGGCTAAACAACATCTAAGAATCTCGAAAACGCTTACTTTCCATCGTCGGCAACCAATAGTAGTCCCAAAGGGCTTCCAAAACACCGGCTTTGTTGGTATCATTGATGTTGAACAGGTCATCGAGTTCCAAATCCTTCTTCGAGCCGGTAATTGGCAGTCGTGAGAACCAGTGAAGCACCAGACGGTTCAGATAGGACGAATCCAGCTCCACATTTGGCTCCTCTTCCGGATTCCGGGGATCAGCGAATGCCTGAAGCACTGTCGAGATGGCACATCCGATGAACCAAACAAGAAAGGCGTAGCTGACCCCACGAGAATGGTCCTCGTTGTAGACGAGCCGATATCCCCAATGATACAGTTCAGGTAGACCGGCGGCAGTGAGGGCTAGCCAGACATTGAAAATGATACCCGAGGATACTAGGCCAGATTGATGGGCGTGGACGTAGGCTAGGATTAGGCCGAGCTGAAAGGGGAGCCATTTAAGGGTACTGTAGACACGCTTTTCTTCGAGAAATGGTCAAAGTGAAAGTTTGAAGTTGCAAAAACATACCACAGTAACAGCCTGAACCAGTGGATAGATGTAGTTGATCGTCGGCGATGGAATTTCGCCTCCAAAAGCCCTCGCAAACGTAAACACCGCGAAAACAATCGGCGCGACTGGGACAACAATCTTCAAATATGACAAGAAATTCCATGGTAACGGCCGAAACCGCTTCGTCGATCGTATCCGACTACATTGGAAAAGTAGACCCGGAAGGAGTACCCAGAAAAGTGCGCATGGAATGAAGACGAGAAGGGTGTGTTGGAAGCATGTTGACACGTTTGTTAGGGCACCGGCACTGGCGGATGGGCTTGGAGGGCCTGTTTGCTGAAATTTCGATTCGTTAATTGACATTTTATTTTGTAATTTTAAAGAAAAACGTTGATTCGAAACAGTTAATTGTAGTTTTGTTGTAAAAATTTTCAAAGACGAAAACCTACCCAAAGCGGATCACTGCAAAAGCCTGGACCCGTCGGCATTGCGAAAGACAGTCAAAGCTGTCTACCCGGACAGTCCGGCTTGATCGCCGATCACTTATTTCGACAATTTGTCAGCACAAAAGCGTCACACTTTGTACGATAAAGCCGGAAATAGGCGGAGATCGAGTTGGACCCTTGTGTCGAGACGGCCTGGAAGTGGCACCAGGCTGCTGGAAATACGACGATATCAATAATAACCCCGACCACAGATATCGACAGTTATGAAGAGAAGAATGAAAACGGAAAGCACGACGCAAAAAGGCACGTTGCATCGGGACAGATGAGGCTGATGTATTTGACGATTATGCAAATTAGGCATTTGGCGGGCAAAAAAAAGGTCTGTGAAATGGTGGGAATCAAAAGATCAGCGCCGATTGGGGTCGAAAATGGGGTGAGTGGTCGAAATGAAATAAATTTGGGGCAAAGTCAAAATTGAATGCGGTTTGATGCACTGTTTTTGGATAGTTAGTCACGTAGGGCCTAAAAACAACAAAAAATGGCCAAATCGCGCGCAAACATGTCAGATTGCGCGAAATTTGCTAAAGTTGAAAACGTAAAAACAACAGAAACATAAGGTGTACAAATTTTCAAAAGGCTAAAGGAAAGCTAAAAGTAAGAAACTCCCACGATGGCATTCCTTCTTCCGGAAAAAGTGTGTAGACCTACGTTGCCATGACAAGTGCCCAAAAGTGAGATTTGTAAAAAGTAAAAATAACGTGTTGATGATGAATGCCCTGCCCTTTCTGCCAGTCTGGCATTTGTGGAAAGGCACATTCAAGCATTGATAGCATAGAACAGTTTCAAAGGGACAATGAAAAAAGAATGGAATGAAAAGGAAAAGCACACCCAACCCGCGCAACCGTGAATAAACAAAGCTCCGACAATTGTGAGGAAATTGCGTAAAGGTCAATTCTGAACGGCCGTTGATTGCAAGCAGCTCTCTTTCGCTTGGATGTTTTTTGCCCCCAACGCCAGCCAGGCTTGCATTGCAGATTGGCGCAGGAACGCACTAAACATCAACGCCACAGAGACACTGGCTCTCGACTGGCCCACAGGCAACCCAAGCAAGTCTAAAACATTAGTGAAAGCGGTCGGGCAGGCGTTTGCCGTCGGCTACATGTGCTATACATTGGACTGCTAGGATGGCTTTTCCTTGTGCAAAACGACTGGCTATTTTCTGCTTTGTAGTCTGTAGCGCGGCAAAATGGGCGGAGCTAGCCGTCTACTTGCAGCTGTCTGTTAACACGCAGCTTGCGGATTACTGCCGCGCACACTTCACATTTCTGTGATTCACAACTCTTGGCGGGGGGTTACTATTTTCACGTACAAATAGTTAATCGAAACATTATTAATGGGTTTATGGTGGAATGTAGTTATTGGCCACCACTGCCGCCGCGGCCGCGATGACAATTCAGTTTGAAATGCAAAGCTTGCAACCTTTGCTCGTGTCATTATAGTGGTCATGATTATTTTCAATGAATTTTTGAACTATTCAAACATTAGCGAAAACAAATTACAAATTTAAGAAGAATTAAAGTTTGTTTTTGCACAAAATGACATCACCAAGAACAAAAAACCGAACAAAACCTCTCAAAAAGCACGTCAAATAGGCGTAAACTCCAGCTGATACTGTTCCAGAAGCATGGCCCCAATCAGTGATAACACTTCGCCCACGAAAGATTGATTCTTTATCAGTTATCACCATTCACCACTCTCAAAACGAGCGCAACAATCAACCTAGGTGACCATTTCGCCTAGCCACAGACTGATAAAACCTTGGCATCCTGGCCCTTATATAAGCTTCTAGCCTCGCACAAACTATACTGTTTTCTATCATCGAGTTTCAGCTTTGTCTCGGAATCTATCCTGGCCCTTATATAAGCTTCTAGCCTCGCACAAACTATACTGTTTTCTATCATCGAGTTTCAGCTTTGTCTCGGAATCTAACCCCCTCCCAAGTCGAATCGACCAACCCAGACTGCGTTGTGCCTTTTTCGTGCCAGTCTCCGAATACAGACAGACTGTGACGCTCTTAAAATAAATATTCAAACGATTTCATGATTAATCCGATTAAATTAATATCAACAGAACTTATTTATAAATTAAACTTCAACCAGGCTATTGGATAGCATTAAAACCGTTATTATAAATAAACCACAAAAAAATAATTACTAACTATGATATTTCGCGCGATCTATATCCCGCGCAGCTTTCAAAGGGTCAACAAGAGCGTCATAGTCGAACTTAAACACTTCGTCGAGGGAATTCCTTTCATCCGCATAGAATTTGACTTTGTAGTACCGTTCTTCGAGCATGCGATCCACACGTTTACGGTTGTCGTTGAGCGTGACATCTGGGCTGATTTCGAGCAGCTTCCGGAACTTGTTCACGTTGAAGAAGGTGCCAGCCGGCGTGATGATGGTAGTTCGCTCTTTCTTGCCTGAAGGGATTTAGGATGAACCTTCAAAGATAAGTTGAAAGGAAACTCACTGTGCACATTCCAAGGACAAAAGTCAAGATAGATATCGCATCGAGCAGCAACACGCTTCAGAAGCTCATTGAAATCAGTGTACTTGAATGGCACTTGAAGCGTGATCGGCTCATATTCCATCTTCTTCGTCGGCACACGAGTGCGTTCATCGGCTTCATCGCAGCCGGGAAGGGCGCTCATCGTTCGGGACACGGCGATCGGGAAGAAGGTGCTGATGGCCGCGACGTGAAGGGCTTCCAATTGGCGACGCGTCAGAGCTTGGCCGGGGAAAAACTCGCCCAGAGAAAGCTCTTCCTGATCCGCAAACTTTCGAAGCGTCATCGCACAGATGAGCGACCAGAAATGCTTTCCAAGACCACCTTGAGCTTCACGCACATTGAGATAATCATCCGGGGTTATGTCTTCCTTGGCATTCACTCCACGAAGAAAGGCGCCGCCATCGCTGCACGGGATTACACCCTTGCCATGGGCAATCATGACGGCATCGATGATGTTCGTCCCAATACACGTGATGTTGCTCTTTTTGGTCCACATCCGAAAGAAGAAGACGAGCTCGGCCAAGCCTGGATGATTCTGAACGAGTCGCGATACACGTCGTCCTGTCCTGGTTTTCATGCTCGCATTCTTCTTGATTTCCGCCTTGAAAGCCGCAAACTCGGGTGCCAATGTCTTCTGGCACGTCATCTCAATGTGATCCCGAATGCGGTCCGTCAGTGGGGACATCGAGAAGAAGCAATGTTGACGAGTCTGTTGATACTTTTGCCGGTTTACAGCCAGAACATCGGCGACTACCCACGGGAACGACAAATGCGTCTTGGTCATGTACGCGATACGGTAGTACGCGCTCGCCTTTCTCTGCATGTCCAACGTCGGATGGGAGCAGAAGGATCGGAAGCAGTCGTTCTGGATGCCAACATACATGCGAGACTCACTGACTTGGGTGCAGGCCTCGAAACCGCCAAACTCATCGAAGAATCCCTTGCGATACTGAGAGTAGATGGTCATCAGCGTTTCCTCGATGACGTGTTCCGTGTTGAAGGAAGACATGTCGTCACTTTTGTCGCCATTGCGCTTGAGGGCCGTGAACTTGCCGGAGAAGAGCTCGCCTTCGTTGCGGATACTGTAGGTGTGGAGGAGGTTCTGAAAGGACCTAAATTATAACTGCAAAACGATAAAGCCAAACAAAAACCCACATCAATGGCAGTACTGTAGTCGATAAGCAGCTCATTAGCCAGGCTGTAATACTTTTGATCGCCATCGACCAACAAGCTCTCATCGATCTCGACATTGTTCGGGTTCTTTGAGATCGATCCAAAATCGAAGAGTTCATTCAAATCACGAACTTTGCGATGGAGCTCGCCGAGAAGCCTGACAGAGGTGTACGTCGGCGTGTTGACGGAATTGCTGAATTCCGGGTAGATGGGGACCTTTTCCGGCTGCAATTCGCGTCCATCTTCGGTGGTTTTCCATTCACCGAGCAGAGGGGACGGGCAGCGGCCAGATTTGGGCAGATCGACGGCTTGGCTGTGCTTTCGGGCGATCGACATGCAAACCTGGAATCTCACCAATAGACAACTTTTTTCAAAATCAAAAACCAACCTCACTATCAATGCCAAACAGGTCCGAATTCGCCAAATGTGCCCTCGCAATGGTTCCAATCGAATCCGACGAAATGTAATTCACAAAAGACTTGACAGCTTCCCTCAAAAAAGCATGCCAGTTTATCTTCCAGCCGTTGGTGTTGTCCTCGGGGCGCTCAAAGGACAAATCCGGTGCCGCCGGAGGGGCATCTGCCGTGAAATCGAAGGCTTCTTCGCTGCGTTCAAGGTAGAGTTCTGGGTCCCAGAAAACCGAGTATTCATCGCCATCAAGATCGCTGCCAGCCATTTCATCGGGCTGCGGACGGGGGCCACTTTGCGGGAAGATGATGACATCGTTGTACTTGTGGAGACACGGCAAATCGACCGCTTCATACATGCGAGCATCACCGGCGACGACGTTGGGATTCTTGGACACCATGATGGGGCCTTGGAGGACGACCTTCTCAGCCGATGGAACGGGGTACTTGTTGCGGACATTGACAGAGTACTGGACGAAGACTTGGCCATATTGGAGAAGGCCAGTGTCATCGACTCGACCGAACATCATGCGTCCTTGAGCAGCAGGGACACGAATTTGCATCTTTTCGAGAAGGCGGTACAGCTGTACTTGCGCACTGGATCGGAGCATTCCCTGGAAGAATGGCTCTTCGGTGACGATGAAGTCAGTCAGACGTTCGTAGGCAATGTATTGCGGGAATTCGGCCAGTACGAGATGGGCTGAAGGCTCGTGGACAAGCGCTCTGATGACGGTTTGGACGTGCTCTTCCAACAGGGCGAAGATCCGATTCCGCATCCGGTTATGGACCAGTGGGCCTTGCATTTCCGACGCTTGATCAAGGATGTTGATGAGTGGCTTGTTCAGGGACATTGCAATCGGCGCGGAGACCTTGACGACTTCGATGTTACGCTCCGGAGGGCCGACGAACTTCAACTGCGAGCTTCGCATGAAAAGGCTCTTCTCGTACCACATATTCTCGGTCGAAGGAGCACCTATCGATTCAGCAAGCTCACGGATATCGTCAATATGATGGTCGGTGTACAGGATGCCCTTGTAGCCACGGAACCGGAACTGAACCACCGAAGGGACACAACGCTCGAGTTTGAGGGATTCGGCAATCTCCTTCGCGAATTTGAACGACATCCGCCCACAGCCATCGGAAAAGGTGTACGGCTTGCCCTTCGAATCTGCACCGCCTTCGTAGTCGTAGTCGTCACAGGCAAGATGACTGGGGAGGTCCATCTTCAGTGGGATACCCTGGGTGAAACAGAGGGCGATTCGGGACATCATCTTCGAGATGCCTTCAACCGTGAAGTCGCCAAGGGTGTCGAGGAACTTGCAAACATCGTCTTTGTTACCGGCGAAGAAGTAGCAGCCGTGATCGCGGAGCTGGGAGGAAGAAGATGCGATGTAGGAGAACTGTTTCACTGAAATTAAACCATAAAAAGCGGTCTAAAAGGCAATGAACTCACATCCAACAATAACGCCTTCGGTCATGATCCTCGCCACTGTCATTTCAATCAGTTTTGCCGGAAAGTTGTAAAGTTTGCTGTTGTTTTCATCGCGAAAAACGACTCGAAGCATGTTGTCCGCCTTGATTCGTCGCAGAACTCGATGACCCATGATGAGCTCCGGGCTGGTGTAGATCAGACGCGATGGGGTGACAATGACCTGAAAACAAACTCTTTCAAAGATACTGTAACAACACAAAACCCACCTTCCGCACTCGCATGAATCCCTGGGCCTCCAAATCCGGCTTCAATTCAGCTACCAAGTTGAACTTGTTCTGTCGATGCAACTCCCTGAAGACAGCACACGCCTCGACGGTCAACGCCTTCCGTTCGATGATGGCAGCCATCTGCTCCAGGGCCGCGACGGTTTTGGCCATGTTTCCGTTGACATAGACTTTGTCAATGATGTCCCTGTTGTAGTACTCGATGACACAGTCCACGAAAGTTTCGTAAATTTCACATCGGTCTTTGAAGAGGTAATCACACAATGGACCACCGCGGGAGACCATGGCTTCAATGGCGTAGAACAGCGGGAAATAGTCAATGCCTTCGACAAGGTTTCGCGGCTTCATTTCGCTCAGATGGATCGATCGAAGATGCCAATGAGAGTAGCGAAGTCGAACATAGTCAACTGGGAGGTCGATGTGTTGGCGGAGGCGGTCCAGACAGCCGAAGAGTTCGTAGCCCTGAAACGGCCCTTCAAAATGGAGAAATTATCAATGTAAAACCCACATTCTCAACTTCGCAATGAACACTGATACATCGCGCATTGTTCCGGCGATCATCCGGCGGCTTCGAACCCAGCCAATCCAGATGGCGATTCCCTTTGATATGGAAGTCCGGAAAGGCGCCGGGTGGTGTTGGTGCTCTGTTCTTCCTTTGATCGGTTCGAAGCTCGCCATGGATAATAATGATGGGCGGACTTGTCACGTGTATGGTGAAATCGATTCGCCAGCTATGATCACCCGGCGTGATTCCTATCATGACCTGTTTGATGCTCGAATACGGGATCTTCAGAGAGACAATCTGTCTGGTCTGTTGAAACGCATGTGGAAAGTAGACGTACATGTCCTTCCGATGATGGTCAAAGACCGTACACATGTTGACATCCGGCATGACTTGCAGCAATGGACTCAACCAGCCTTCTGTGCCTGGCTTCGGTTCAACGGTGAAGCATTGGGTGAACATGCCGTTGTTGTGGACGTTGCCGTAGTAGCCGACTTTGGTGGGGAAGACGTGACGCATTCTGAAGACGTTTCACGGGTAAAACGTGACTTTGAACACCCAAAAAGAGATCCTTTCAACCCTTTCTGCCCTCAAAACTACAGTAAACTCACTTGAAATCATGCGGATAGATATCCTTCGAGATGATCGACACCGAAAGCATCAATTCTTCTTTCCGCGGAACACCTTCTCGAGCTCGATCGATAGCATCGCTCAGAATGTTCAACGCGAGAAGGAGACTGTCAGCTGGGTCACGTTCCGGGTCTACTCGAACTGCCAAGACACACGGAAATTCGACGACAGTGTCGTTTTCATCGGGGGAAATGGTGCCACTTTCGAGTTTCAGATACGATTTGGTTCGAGCGTGAAGTTCCTGAAAATCGATATTTTGAAGAAACACAAAAAACCAACAAACTAAACTTACATTTTGAAAGCAAACAATCCGTTCATGATAATCTTGACCTTGTATACCACGTATTATGATGCGACAATTCACTTTACGGGTCGACATCTGCAATCAGAAACGTGCAAATTGGACAAAACTTAAAGTCAATTAGGTATTCAATCGGTTCTGACAACCAATGTTCACAATTTCTAAAGGAGATAACTTAATCACACTTTATTACAGTCAATATTACCCGTTAAAATGCTCAAACTATCAAAATTGTCAAAAAATTACAGATATTACAGTATCCCGCTGCCGTTAACCGCTTTTTGGGCCTTTTTCCGCTCGATGGAACACACGAATTTGCCTGGAATCAAGCTGGAGGTTAATTTGAGGCGTTAAAATGGCTAGAATTAAGCTTACCGTCGACTTCGGGAGTGAATTCATAGGAAAAGTTGTTCCAAGTCTTCGGGGTCAGAGTATGGGTGAACTTCGGGATGGCTTTCTGGCGGGCGGGGGTGCTGTCAGCGGATTTGACGTCCCTGGGAAGACGAGGGCGGAGGTCTTCATCGAATTCGGACCAGACTTCGATGAGCTTGGGGTCAAAGTCGTTGGGAGCAGGGGTTTGGTTGGCCTGAAGATGGCATTTAGATCGATTGGAAATGGCCAGAACTCACTCGATCGGCATACAACATCTTGAGGTTCTCCTCCATCTTGGGGTCCATCCGGAACTTGTTGAGTTCATGGCTGTTCGCGAGGAAGACGCACTGTTGGGGCAGGATGAGGGCGACCATGTTCGACATGATGCCACTTTTCTCGCGGATGGAAGCAAAGGGGCGCAAGACGACTTCCTGGAATCCAACAATAGACATTCCTAAACATAAAAAGAAGAAACATACCGTCAGCAAAGACCCAGCGGCACCATTACAACGGATGTTCAACTTCGATTTGAAGCATCCAAGCACACATTTCGCGATTCGGCACGATTCCGACATACTAATCGTGGCCATGTGCGGATCCAGAATCCTCAACAGCTTGATATCCTTCTCGAGGATCGTCTTCAACGTCCATCCACCCACGACAGACTCCGGATGGCACTGGGCGTTGCAATCGCGATTGACCTCGCCGATGGCCTCATTCACGCAGGCCAGATTGGCCTCGAACGCGTCCTTTTGATCGACACACATGTACCGGATACCGCTGGTCAGCGCGTCGAACATCAAAGTAGATCCGCAATGCCGCCAGTCATCCAAACATTGCAGGGTTTCGGCGTATTCGCTGAAAATGTTTATATTTATCAACGAAAAAGTGGCAAAATCGAGGGCAAACCTGCAGATGTCAGCATAGCCCGACATCATATCCGAGTTAGAGCCGAGAGCATGCTTCAAGGACGACATAAGCTTCTTGTTACAGGATTGGGAGCAATCACGAGGCATCAGATTGGAGACGCGGACGTTGAAGGGGAGCTCGAGCGGGGCCATGGTCGAGGTTTCATCATCGTCGTCGAGAGGCGATTGGGAAGTCGAGATTTCTGCAAGAATTAGGGTCAAATGTGGTCAGAAATGAGGTGGGAAGCTTACCGACGGGTGCCTGCGGCTTTGCGAGGGAAAATACCGGCAGAAGGAGAAGGAAAAAGAGGGGCAGCATCGCGAAATTGTGAAATTTGGGAACGGATCGAAATTTCATGATCGGGAAGAGCTGGTTTTGGCAAAGTGTGCCGAGTGTCGAATGTGCGCACATCCGATTTTTGAATTGTGGGTGGTATTTTTTGAACTTTCACTCGGCATAACACGTCTAAACTGGCACATCAGATGATAAAAACGTGAATAAATTGATTTCAAACACAATATTAACTCTTTAAAATCAAGAAAATTGAAAAACGGTCACTTTTGTGCTTCAGCATTTCACTTTCCACGCTGATGGTGTACTGTAGCTGTCCATAGTATACTGTACTCGATGTCATTAGGTATACGGTAAGCCTCATAACGGCACGAACCCTCAAACTGACCACCAAAGCCCGAGATTAGCATGACGTATCGAGAATTACGCCGGAAAACACCGATTCCACCCAGGAACCTATAAAAGCCATCGTGCCATGGCCCTTCGCGCCACACTGACTCTGTTGACGCTCCTGTAGCGCGGCACCTGATTCCCCACTGACCACTTCCCCCCTCTACTGACACTATGGATATTCGTCGTCGTCGTGGCTCCACCCGAAGCGAGGTCGACTCCGACAACTCGGACCGTAGCCGTGATAGCAGCCGTCGTCGTCGTCGTGTTCGCAAGAGTGTCGCTGCCCGACGTACCAGCCGTCCGGTCCGTGGCCAACGTCGGCCTCGTGTAAGCCGTAGCAGCGGTCAAGCCCGTGTTGCTCGTCAACCTGTTCGTCGTGTTGCGCCGCGTGCCCAGCCCCAGCCTGAATCCTCCTACGAAGACGAAGAAGTCAACAGCGTCGCTTCGAGCCGTGCTTCTCGTCGCGCTCCAGTGCGTCGTCGTGCCGCTCCTCGTCGTGTTGCTCGACGTGCTTCGTCTTCGCGCTCTGGAAGCTCGACTGGCCGTCGCCGTCGTGCCTATGTTCGTCGTCTGGCGAACAGCAACTCGTCTCGTCGTGGCCGTCGCGGACGTACTCCCGTCCGCAGTGTGCGGTCAGTGCCGAGGGATGCCGGCGTTCAGCGATACTACGTAAGTCGATGACCTTCATGGCATGCTTATGATTCCAACTTCAGCCCAACGCCTCGCCCGCCCCCAGCTCGTCCCGTCGTGCTCCTCGCTCCAACCTCCGCTTTCGTGAGCCCGTCGCCGCCGACAGCATGGACAGCAGCTTCAGTGCGCCCGTCAAGCCCTTCAACCCCAGCGGCTTCTCCACTCCCCTCCAGGTCAACCGCAACCGTCGTGTCGACTTCGGCGCCTCGCCCAGCCCTGTCGCGACGCCCAGCTCGGCCCGTCGCAGCCGTATCACCGGCCGTGAACCCACGCCGTGCCCGACCAGTGCCACCAAGCAAGCCCGTCATCGCTACAACCGCCTCGGCAGCGTCGACTACTACCAGCCGCAGTCCCTCTTCTCGGACGACTCCTCTGGCGATGAAGACGTCTTCGAGCAGGAGAACTCCAGCTTCTTCCGTACCCCTCCCACGCGCGAGACCCTCCGTATCCGTGCCCGTGAACAGACGCCCATGCCGACCAGTGCCACCCGCCAAGCTCGTCACCGCTACCCTCGCATGCGTAGCTTGTCGTCTTCCGACGATGAGTACGCCCCACAGGAGCTGTTCCCAGCTGAGCCCAAGCCAACGCCCAGCTTCATCCGTCGTCGCCAGATGGCGCCGATTCCCCAGCCCGACATCGCCGTCGAGGGCTCGGCCAGCGAAGGCGAAGGCCAAGCTGTCAACAACGTCGTCCATGCTGGTGCGACGCCGAATCAGTCCTTCCAATACAACCAGAGCGACGATGAGGAGAACTTGTTGCCTGTCGGTGGCCCCAATCCGCAGTAGTCCCTCGACGATGGCATCTCCAACCCCTCCCCGTGACTTGCACTGATTAGAACATGTAAATAAAAACCCAAAAACCCACTTTATGTTTATTCATGCAACAAATATGGATAGAAGGAAGTTGATCAGGGAATCATTACAAACGAAGAAGTCAGTCGACAAAATTAGTGACAAATATGGGAGCCCTATAAGGGTTCATCTTGATTACGAGGACGCTTTGCTGTTCCAGTAGCCATCGGATTAACGTCGGTCGCGGCGATCACGGCTCCTGCGTTCAGGCGACGGCGAATCACGTCGTCCACGGCGTTCAGGTCCCGGAGACTCGGATTGCTTGCGTTCACGACGCTCTCGGCGTTCTTCCGGGCTGCGACGTCGCTTGCGGCTGTCTGGGGATGGCGAGCGCTTTCGTTCGCGACGTTCAGGCGATTCACGGCGCTTTCGACGACCATCGGCTTCTGGAGATTCACGGCGTTTGCGCTCTTCGGCTGGAGGGGAATCACGAAGTTCACGGTGTTCGGCGACAGGGGATTCCGAGTGCTTTCGTTCACGTTCACGACGCTCTCGATCTTCTTCGGGTTGTGGAGAACGGCGACGTCTGCGGCTGTCGACAGCAGGTGATTCTGAACGCTTACGGTCGCGACGATCGACGGGGGATTGACGGCGACGACGGGTTTCGGACGGTGAAGCACGACGTTCACGTTGCTCGACATCGGGGGACTCGGAACGCTTGCGGTCACGGCGGCTTCGGCGACGATCTTCGAATGTATCTTGGGAACGGCGACGTTCATAACGATCGACTGGAGGGGATGCTCGACGCCCACTGCGCTCATAACGCCGGCGACGATCGTCATCGGGCGACGGTGATCTGCGACGTTCACGGCGTTCGCTTTGACGGTAGGCTGGGGGCGCTTCTTCGCGGACGCTTTGTGGCTCTTCTTTTACGCGGATCATGGAGGCGGGTTCGGGAGATTCGATTCTGAAACACAACGGATAAGCATTTTTATAAGTCGGAATGAAACTTACTCTTCCTTCGGCACCTTCAAAGAAGACTTCTTTTGCCGTTTGCGCTTTGGCTCTGCCTCTGAATCCGAAGAACTATCAGAACTGCTGCTACCGGACCCAGAATCCGAATCAGAGCTACTGGACGAACTACTTTCTTTCCTGGCACGCTTCGATTTGATTTCCTTCTTGATCTTCTTCTTCTGTTTGGCCTTTTCCTTCGCGAGCTTCTTGGCCTTCTTCTTTTTCTCCTTCTTTTCCTGCTCCTTCTTGATGGCTTCCAGCATCGCAGCAATGTTAGCCTGCTTCTCGGCGGCTTCCTTCTCCTCCTCGTCGATGTCATCTGACGGCTTCGGAGCTTCCTCGCCAGCCTTGCGAATCTTCGAGAAACAGCTGCCCGGCTTGTACTCATCGTCGATTCCCATGGCATTCCGGAAGCGATCGCGACTAGCCTTGGCCAAGAAAGCTCTCGAATGGCTGTTACGGTCATCGAGTTCCTTGTCCAAGTCCATCTTGCCGGCTTCAAACTCGACGAAAAGCAGCTTACGGTAGGCGTTCACCTTTTCCTCGATTTCAGCGGCATCGAAGCCCTTCTCTTCCATGAGGTCTTCGAATTCGGCACATTTGCACTCGATTCGACGCTTGTATTCGTGCATGAGGAGCTCTTTGTTCGGGCCTTTCGTGATTTCTGCTTCGTTGCGGGCCATGTCGGCATCGGCATTGTATTCGACGCGTTGCTGAAAGGCGAAAGGCAAAAGTAAGTTAAATTTGTTAAAAAAAGGATAAACCAACCCGACTGAACAGCAAATGTGACAAATTAGTCTGAACATAGCCATTGGTGCCGCTGCCGCGGGCTGTCGTGAGACCGATTCCGTTGTACATTGTCTGAAACGAACAAAAATCGACAAAATCCAACAAAAAACGCAGAAATTGCACCACGAGCAAAGTCAAATCAGATATTTCAACAGTTTTCAAAACTGGTAAAGCCACAAGACAACTTCTCTCTCACAACATTCTCATTTATCAACAAGGAATATATAAAATTCAATCGTTAAGGTATCAGTAGCCCGTTTCAAAACACTAGTCCAGCTCAAACTTGCGTTTTAGGCTAGCCTTGAGATCAGAGTCAGGGAGTCGGTGCAAAAAGGACTTGAGGTTCTCCTTGAGGTAGTCGTCGAGGAACACGGCACAGACGTCGAATCGTGGCGCATCGGCGAGAGCATTGAGCAATTCAAGGAATTCCTCCGTCGGTGGCGCCACTTTGATGCCTTCCAATAGTGTTTCCACGACGTCAGGCTCGACGCCAGCGGCCAGAATCTTTGATATGGATGTCGGGGTCATGGTGTTGAAGTAATCAATGAATTTGGTCGGCTTTAGTTTGAGTTCGCTGAAGGCAGTGATGAAATCATAGCTTGTCCGAGGCGGCGGCGGGATGTCGAGCTCGTCTTCGGCGATGGTCGAGATGCCGGAGCTGGATTTGGCTTCGGATTGGTGGTCAGAGTCATTGTCAGCGGCGGATGGCACGGGGCCAATGCTGTCATCAGCGACTTTCGGTTCGTCTTGCTTGTCTCGGATTTTGATTTCTTTGAGGGCGGTGGAATGACGGATGTAAACATTTTTGTCATAGCATTGAATGGGTACAAGGGGCTTGTCATACTGAAACGGCATAATTACAATTTGGCTTCAAAAATTATATATAAAACTTACAACAATCAAAATCCGATCCAAAAACACCTTCGCCGCGTTATTGTTCGGCTCAAGCTCGAGCACTTTGTGTAGGTCAATCCTCGCTTTCGATTGGAGGCCAAGATAGCTCAATGCCTGGGCACGGCGGTAGTATGTTTTCGCGGTTGTTGGGTCCAAACGAAGGGATTCGCTGGCGTCGGTCAGGGCGGCTTCATGGCTACAAATTATATATAAATTAAGCGATACAATACAAAGTAAACTCACTATTTCAAAAGCAGATAGGCCTGGGCACGATTGGACAGCACAACAGGGTCAAGCTTCAGCTCCAAAGATTGTGAATAGAAGGCGATGGCTTTGTGGTACCGCTTTTCCTTGAAGCATGTGTTACCCTGCAGGCGAAGTTCATTTGCGTCGACATCCGACATTGGTATTTGTGGTCAGAACGATGGAAAGGAATGAAAACTTGCCGAAGACGATGGAAAGGGTCAGGTCAAACGCGTGATGAAAACATGAGCAGCTTCGAGGGCGCGAGCTCGAGAAAATAGTCGTTGTGAAAACAGACCATGCAGGTTGCGCGCAGCAAAGGGGTTAGGTGGGAATTTGACGTCCTGTGTCTTATACAATTTTTATATTTTGTACATCCACTCAACTACAAAAACATGCTATTTCTTTATAAATTTAACTGATACTGTCCACATGCATTATCTTGTTGCTATAGATTATCATAAACACAACAAATTGTATACTTTTTTGCAATCTTAACATTACATCTAATGACACTTTAACGTTATTCATCGGACTTTTGTTCGAATCATTTTTCCAGGAATTTCCAAACTTTTGTTAAAATTTTAAAAACTGTTGAAAAAATACAATAACCAACGGTTTCCTGCATTTTTCAAAAAACCATATTGTGCGCTATAGTTTATTGAATAGATTACAATCGTTTTGACTAACTGTCTTGCGTGAATACTACGTGTTTTTGCACACTTTCCAAATCGCTCTCCCAACTATCGCTAGCCAAGTCACGACGCTTTACACCTTCCTCTGTCCTGCTTTGAAACCAGTTTCTTCATTCTTACACAACTTTACCCAAATTCTTCCACATCCCCAATTTGCCCCTGATCATTGCTCCCAAATACTACTCAAAATCACTTTATCTCACTCGTCATCGAGTAGGTGATAGCCCAATTAATAATAGTAAGTCAATACTTTTGAAAATTAATCAAAATCGCGATCTATCGAGTGCCATGTCGAGGAAGGAGCATTTGCGATGACACATTAGCCCAAATTCGGTGCACCACAAGTCGGCCATGTCGCAATACGTTGACTGGAATTGTTGTTATTGTTGAATTCGCGATCTTTAGAAAGATATTTATAAACCCACCTGTCCCAATACGTCCATTTCGCTCAAAAACCCAGCGACCTTCTTTAGAATCCTTTCCGAAGTCCTTAGAATTAGTCTCGTCGTAGGCCAGAACCACTGGATCAGCCATTCAACAAAGGCTGCGGCTGATAGTTCGAGATACATCACGATGAAGTATAGACCGGTCAATATGAGGATGATTCCGATGGGTGTCTGAAGCGTGCTTGTTTTTGTTGATTTTTATATATTTTTAGTTGTTTTTATATATATATATTTCACCAAACTTACAGGATACTGACTCGAATACTTGATCATCTTTCCAAACAAGAAAGCTGACTGCTTTACCATCGTGAATGAGGCCCATACTGCTTGGTTTATCATTTCCTCTGTCTGTTTTCGCCGTTCTTCTGCCCTTTTTCGTGCTTCTTTCTCCTCCACCGTGTCCACACTATTCGAGGCTATTACAGACACATTTCTCCAGGGTTCATTCAACTCCCTGATCGCTGCCACCCTTTCAGTGTCTTCCGTTTCACTGTCGGACGAGGATTCATCCACTATGCCATACAGCTCTTCCAACTCCTTTTCGCGCTGCCTTTCATAGACCTGTTTCGAGATCGCTTCCTTCACGAGTGCTATCTTCGCTGATTTTGTTTTCTTTCGTAATGGTTCCTCACTAACAGTCAGTTGTGATGGGCTTTTCAAGGCTTCCTTCGGGACCCCATTATCGTAATAAGTTACATCCTCAAGGCTGGGACAGTCCGGAATATCGTCTTTTCGATCCTTGTTCGAGCTGAAATCCAATGTTTATAACCGTTTTTCCGTGGAATCGTGGATTGATTGACCTACATGCGTTCCTTCTTCTTTTCGTCTTTTTTCACCTTTGACGCGCCCTCGTCGCCGCTGGTATCCATCGCGCACCCGGTCGAACTGCCCGTGGCTTTGTTTTTCCACAGATTTTGTTCCGCTTTTCCGTGAAATTTGCATCAGTTTTCACTTTACAGATTTGATTGCTTAACCCTTGCATGCTTTTGGGACTGTTTTGCACATCGAGCCGTTCTTTACATTCCGCTTTTGTTAGATCATTCGCGACCAACGTCAGTTTTCTTTGATTTGAAGTTTAATTGTATCCAATTTGAACCATTTCAGGTTAAACCCGCAAAGTTTTCAAAGCGAGTGCGTCATCGTGCGTCAGACTTCGTGAAAGCAATGGCGACTTCTGAGATTGAAGCTGTAGGTTGACCGTTTTCGTAGATTTTTATATGATTGAAGTTTTCAGAAGCTCGAACCCCTCCGTCTCGATGTCAAGACCGCCGGCGACAAAGTCCGTGAGCTGAAGGCCACCGGTGCCCCGAAGAACGACCTCGACCGCGCCGTCTTCGAATTGAAGGCCCTCAAGAAGAAGCTGGAAGACACCGAACTCGCTTTGACCCCGAAAGATGCCTTCTTCGAGCGTGCCAAGATGGAAGACTTGCTCAAGCGGCGATTCTTCTACGACCAATCGTTTGCCATCTATGGCGGTGTCACTGGTCTCTATGACTTCGGTCCGATGGGCTGTGCTTTGAAGGCCAACATGATCGATGTCTGGAGGAAGCATTTCATCCTGGAAGAAGGCATGCTCGAAGTCGAGTGTTCAGCTTTGACTCCTGAGAATGTGTTGAAGGCGTCTGGCCACGTCGAGCGATTCATTGACTGGATGGTCAAGGATGTCAAGACTGGTGACTGCTTCCGGGCAGATCATTTGATCAAGAACCATGCTGAAGCCCTTCTCAAGGTTTGTATTTTTGTAATTTCGTCTTCAATTTGTGATAATTGACATTTCAGGACAAGACCACGACCCCAGCCCTCAAAGCCGAACTCGAAGACATCCTGATCAAGCTCGATGGCTACGACAACAACGACATGGATGCCGTCATCAAGAAGTACGGCTTCAAGTCCCCCATCACCAAGAACGACGTCAGCGAGCCCGTCTCCTTCAACCTGATGTTCCCGTCCCAGATCGGCCCCACCGGTGATGCCAAGGCTTTCCTCCGACCAGAGACTGCCCAGGGTATCTTCATCAACTTCAAGCGCCTCTACGAGTTCAACCAATCCAAGCTGCCTTTCGCCGCCGCCCAGATTGGCTCTGGCTTCCGAAACGAAATCTCCCCGCGACAGGGCCTCATCCGTGTCCGTGAGTTCACCATGTGCGAGATCGAGCACTTCGTCGACCCCACCGACAAGGACCATCCGAAATTCGGCAAGATCGCCAACCTCGAACTCCTGTTGTACTCGGCCTGCGATCAGATGGACGGCAAGCCCGCGAAACGCGTCAAGGTTGCCGATGCTGTCGCTTCGAAGATCATCGACAACGAGACATTGGCCTACTACATGGCCCGGACCAACTTATTCCTCGTTTCCGTCGGTGTCGATCCCGCGAGACTGCGCTTCCGCCAGCACATGGGCAACGAGATGGCCCATTACGCCAAGGACTGCTGGGACGCTGAGATCATGACGTCCTACGGCTGGATCGAATGCGTTGGTCACGCTGACCGCAGCTGCTACGATCTCCAGCAACACGCCAAGGCTACCAACGTGAAGCTCGTCGCGACGAAGCCGCTTGCCCAGCCGAAGAAGGTCACCCAAGTCGTTCCCGTGCCGAACATGGCTGTCATTGGCAAGGCTTTCAAGGCCGACGGCAAGTTGATCAAGACCCTTCTCGAGAAGCTTGAACCTTCCGAAGTCACTGCCCTGGCTGAAGGCCTTAAAGCCGGTGGCTATGAGCTGTCCGCTGCCAACGGCAAGTCTTTCAAGTTGACCCCCGACATGGTTTCCGTCAAAGAAGAGCAGAAGACCCTCCATGTCGAAGAACTCGTCCCCTCCGTGATTGAGCCATCGTTCGGTATTGGCCGTATCATGTATGCCGTCCTGGAGCACTCCTTCCGTCAACGCGAAGGCGATGAACAGCGCACCTATTTCGAGTTGAAGCCCCTCGTCGCTCCGTACAAGGCCTCAGTCCTGCCGATCAGTGTCAACGAAAAGCTCGAGCCCATTGTCACTGCCGTCCGTGACGAGCTTTCCGCCCTCCATCTCAGCTACCGCGTCGACGAATCCGGCATCTCCATCGGCAAGCGTTACGCTCGCACCGACGAGCTCGGTATTCCGTTTGCGATCACCATTGATTTCGAATCGGTCAATGCTCCCCATACCGTCACGCTTCGTGACCTGGCTTCGATGCAGCAAGTTCGTCTGCAGGTTTGTCGTTGATCATTGCTTTGCCTTCAATAAAAACCATTTCCACGTTTTTCAGGTGTCCGAAGTTGCTCCCACCGTTCTAGCCCTGTCTCGCGGCGTGTCCACTTGGGCCGATGTCGCCGCCAAGTTCCCTCTGTTCACCGCGAGTTCAGACTAAATTGAAATGAAAGTTTTGTTTTCCTTGTTTATTATTTATCCTGTTTGAACTTGGTTTTTGACCTCTGATTAAAGTCTATTAATTTTCAAAGAACATTGTGTCTATTGCGTGCTCAATGAAGAATGACGCGCGTTTCCCATTCACAAAACTTTCTAGTATGTCGGGTTCATGTCGACGACACGGCGACACCTTTTGATATGATTAGTCTGTACCGGTGATGGTTGGCGAGAAGTCACCTGAGGGGGGAGGCGGGCAGTATTCCGTCGTAGATCTCCTTCAAACTACAAAAAAAGGTTGACAACCTCGGTTAAACTTGTGTGAAATACGCTACTTACGGTCAGTCGGGACCTGTGCCAACATCACAATATGTTTACCTTTTTGATAGGCTGTGTTCTGGTTACCGTATTTCTGGTCAACGAATTCTATGTTAAGCGTAAAGGGCTCCCACCCGGGCCAATGCCTCTGCCATTTGTCGGGAATACGTTGAGTCTGGGCATCGAGCCCCCAGGCTACGCGGCATTCCTTCGATGGCGCAAGACCTATGGCCCGGTATACACCTTCTGGCTCGGCACCGATGCTACAGTATGCCTGAGTGATTGGGCTTCCATAAAGGAGAGTGTCATCGATAAGGGCGAGCTCTTCGTAGAGCGGAAGACCCTTGAAGACTTGGTCTACATCATCCGTGGCGGGTATTACGGTATCGTCGAGGCCCAAGGCGCATTATGGCGCGAGCAACGCCGATTCGCGATGCACATGTTGAAAGATTTCGGCATGGGTCGTAACTTGATGCAGGAGCGGATCCTCGATGAAGTCGTCTACATGGTTGAGAAGCTACGAAACTTGTCCCAAGACGAAAGTGCGGGCTACGATATCCAAGGCGATCTGGACCTGGCCATCGGCAGCGTTATCAATGGCCTGCTGTTTGGGTATCGGTTTGAAGATGTTAGCATTGCCATTTCATGTTTTCAGAAGTTACAGTATCCCATTTCAGTCGAATGTCCACGAGTTTGCCATTCTGAAGCAAATGCTCCAAAACCACATGCAGCAAGTCATCCAACCACTGACTACTGTAGCCATGGCCCAGCCTCACACATTGGGACGGTTGCCGATTCTGAAAACGAAACTTAATAAGGTTGTCAACAACATGCAG
This sequence comes from Panagrellus redivivus, assembly GCA_000341325.1. Classification (NCBI taxonomy): domain Eukaryota; kingdom Metazoa; phylum Nematoda; class Chromadorea; order Rhabditida; family Panagrolaimidae; genus Panagrellus; species Panagrellus redivivus. Next base: position 184,373 of record KB455483.1, on the reverse strand, counting down.
AAAATATTCGACTATTTAGAGGGCCAGATATCGACGCGGAAAGAGATCTTCGATGGCTGTTCGAAGCCGACTAACTTCTGTGATGCCTTTCTGAAGGAAATGTCGGACCGTGGCGGCGAGGATGCTTCAAAACACAACTTTAGTCATAGACAACTTCGAAATGCTTGCCTGGATCTGTGGGTCGCCGGCCTCGAATCCACGACGACAACATTATCCTTCGCGATTCTGTATTCCATCCGGCACCCAGAATGTGCCGCCCTCGCCCGAGCCGAACTCGACGAAGTGATAGGCTGTGACCGATTAGTCACTCTCGATGATAAGATATCCCTACCCTATGTCAATGCGTTCCTTGCGGTTGGTTTTTTTTAATTTTTAACGTCTTTTTGGAGTTTACTGTTTCTAATTTCCTAATTTAACATAGAAAACACGTTGATCTCTTCGATGCCTCTCTGAAAACAACCCAAATTTAGCCCCATCGTGAGTGTGTGTGAATTTATCACTTTGCGTGCGTTTTTATTGGTGTTCGCCGCGTGCAGTCCTCTATTCTACCAGCGTAATACGGCCCCAGGAACCCAAAAAAACCTTTCTAAATGCGATTAATTAAACTTTTTTTGCAAACCACCAGTTTGTAGTTAAAGCGAAAATACAAAATACAAGCGTCTGCGCATCTGCACAAGGTTTATGTTCGTCCTTTTGTTGCATCTTTTTTGGATGTACTGTAATCAGTGGCGCCTGAATTGATAGATTGGTGATGGTTTTGAAATTTCAATGAAATACTGGCATCTGCAAGTGCGTGCAGAGATCTAAAAATGTCTTTTTTACGTATCTTGTTGTAATTTAATGGCCAAAAAATGCAAGAATGCACTATCTAAAAGCGTCTTTTTTCTGAATGCAACAAATTGGTACCAAAAAATGCATTGATAAACTTTTTTCTTTTTCGCTTCTGTTTTGGGTTTCTGATAAAACGGCTTAAGTTTAGTTTTTAATCATGCAGTTTTGCCATAAAGGTTATCACACACTGATACCATCGCAGACATTCTTTCGGTAAGAAGTTTTAAGCCAGAAACTCTCAGATTAAAGGTTAAATCAAACGATTAGGACAGAAGCCACAAAACTGGGGTCAAGACGGAGTTACTTTATCAAAATTTCAACACAAAGCGAGAATAGACCGTCATGATGGCATCATTCATTCAACTGATACCTGTCGTTTATCCTACTTTTTTGATAGATACAAGTTTGTCAAAGTAAACGTCAGCCTTGCAAAAACGAGACTGTCGGGTAAAAGATTGTTGTACCCTCTCAACCGCGAAGTCCAAAGTATTCCGTCACAACATGGGTTGATAATAGCTATGGTTAGGTATGTCAAGAATAGAAGGCATAAGCCGTCTTATCATTCAGTTTGAAGGGAGCGAGACATGCGGAATAGGGGCTATGTGGGGGTGAAAAAAATGTAGCTAATCAATGTTTCAATTTGTTTGCATGTACGGTAGGAGAAGATGAATGTTGCATTTCCAGGAGACCCAAAGGCTGTTAAATTTGCTTCCGATGAATTTGATGCGAGTTGCAAGTGAGGACATAACCATCCAAGGGCACTTGATACGAAAAGGGACTACGGTCATTCCCCAGATTTCGTGTTTGTTGTATGATGAAAACGTGAGTCAGCCTTACAACTTTCCACTTTTACAGATAACAGTGCTAATCGACATCAATTACAGGTATTCCCAAACCCCATGAAGTTCAATCCCAACCACTTCCTCACCCCAGATGGCAAATTCAAAAAAGTCGATGAATGGAACCCCTTTTCCGTGGGAAAACGCCAATGTTTAGGCATAAGTTTAGCCAAGACAGAGCTATTTTTGATCGTCGCAAATTTGTTGAATCAATTTGAGGTAGGTATTTTGGAAGAAAATTATATATAGTTCAGAGAAATTAGCTGGGAGTTTCTCAAAAAGGTCATGCCTAACAAGAAAAAAAAAACCTATTTATGCCATATGGCATTTGAATGCTAGCTCAAAACACTCAAAGAACAACAATTTTAGTTCGAAGCAGTTGACACCAACGTCATGCCATCCGACGAAAAGACTGCCGGCTTTGCCGTTCAACAGAAACCGTACAGGTGTAAAATTAAGGCAAGACATTAAAATCAACCGTTCCAATGGATGTATAGTAATGGCGCGTAATTTCGTAAAACAGGTATACATAAATAAAATAAATGATTATACTTACAGTTTTCAAGAAAACGACTTATAAATAGGAAGCAATAATGCTCAAATGGCGCGGTTAAAAGAGACTTCGACAAATGTAGGGCGATGAAAATGGGTAAAATTATCGAAATGACGATGATGACACCAATAGGGTGACACAAATGATCAGTTTCGGCGGAGATATGACGAATGATAAGCTTTAGAACAAGTTTTGAGTGCACATTTTGCGTGGGTGGTGAAGTTTGTCTTTGAATTTTTAATTTGGGAGTCATAAGTTTGATCAACTAAACAATGTGTGGCTTGTGTCTCTTTAGTTAGCGCAAAGAAAGATATTTTGTACATTAAAATTTTCAAAGTTTTGGCTATGTTTACGGTTACAGTAATCTCAAAAAGGCCCCTAAAACATGGTTTTGGGTTTTTCATTTTTTGTCGCAATTCGATTTTTTCGATGTTTTTGCATTATTTTCATGCCAATCCATCATAAACGCTGTCCAAATTACCATTGTTTATCCAATTACCAGCCAATAAAAAAGGTCTAGATGTTTCAAAGTTCCGTGACCCTTTTGACTTTTCCCAAGAACCTGCACTTTTTATACCCCCATCACCACAGTGCAAAAATTTATCGTACATCCGCTGATGTCTCAATCACCAATCACGTCGGAAGTGTTCTACTAGTCAAGTTTCGACGGAAAAGTGGAGTAACTCGCATTTGTGAACTATGTAGTCTAGCACTTTAGTTGAATCGCTCTCGTCTCGATCGAAAATGCAACAGCCAACATACAGTATTCTGTCTGCTAGATAGAGACGTGAAACAAAAAAGACACAACCTACAAGTTGCGATTCGTGTTGCAGACATGGAGGCAACGTCGACCGGCGCCGGCAAATCAATTTTTGAGCGAACAGTGGTAAGATGGAGCTGCATATTTGATGATTTCATTCCACCTTCATAGGAAATGGAAAGAAATGCATGCAAAAAGCTCCTTGTCGCTATCAATAGACGTTAAAAAAGAGCGCGCGTGCCGGGGTTAGTCAAATATAGACGAAGATGGTTGTTGCTGTGTAAAAAAGGGTTCACAGGATTCAATGGTTTTCCCTTCCTAATTCGGTGACCACGTCATGAGAGCAATAGGTGAACCTGGTTTTTTAAACTAATGTCCACGTGCAGTGGGAAAACGGGGGGCACTACTGTTGGCGCGAATGATTCGCCTTATCTTTGGAAGAAGCGAGGAAAAAAGCGAAGCAAATTGCAGGAATAAATAGATTCCGGCGGATAAGGGGGAGGCGAAATGCGTGGGGGTAACAGAAATGATTAATTTTAGCGCTGGGCAGTGTAAAGCATAACAGGTTTCCTTTGGTTCGAATTTCGATGGCCTTCTTTCAACGTAAAGTCAAAAAATGTGAAGGTTGCACTTAATTTGAAAACAAAAATCATTGATCAATCGGCTCATGGGCATTCTTTTACTTTGTAGTCAGCAGGAACCATCTCGCTCAAGATAGAACGATCGCAGGGTGAGCACAACACACAGGAACGGTCACCTGTGATGTTCGTATGATACAGGGACGACCGTACCCCTAATCACTCGACGGGATGGTGGCTACGCGGAACTAATGACGTCATGGAATTGTTGCAAGTTGTCGAGACTGGACTCATTGTAACAAAAAAGTGTGTTCATCGTGGAAACAGACGGTAAACACGAACATGGAACGCATAAACAACCCGAAATGACATCATTGAATTTTGTTCTGACAATGAAAAAACAAGCATTTAAGTTTAACCTTTAGTCAAATCAAAAAATTATCATTAATTATGTCATTGGAAGTAAAACACACATCTCTAATGACATCACATGAGCAAGTGTAACAACTTGACAGTTAACAGCTGTATCTTCGATGCCTAACTGATGAATAATTAAATACAAAAAATGTGTCACTCCACTTCAGATTCTACCTAGACGGCCTTATTTCAAACTTTTTGAGCCGTATGTATGTCAGCCATGTATTACGAGCACCTTGAAAATTTGACTTTGCATGATATTGTGCATCCATCAATGAATACCCTCATCAAAAAGGTCTATTTTGTCTTTACGGCTGTCAATACCGTATTCGCAGCGATCATGGTGTACATAATTATGAATAAATCGACCAAAGCGATGGGGACGTATAAGCATTTGTTACTTTTGCAAGTTTTGACGAGTTATATCTTCAATGTACTTAACTTTTTGTGGCAACCGATATTTTTATGGCCATTGAGAGCGCTGTATTCTGAAGGGTTTCTCGATTTTGGTAAATATACATCGTATGTAGTTATGATATTGGATATTATCTGCACAATGTCGTTAATAGTCATCCAACTAATGCAGGTAGCTCACCAATTAGCTTTCACAGCTAAGAAAAAGAGCTGGTTTGACTTTATTTTCTGCACTTGCTATCGATTTTACATGTGGTTTGCCATCAGTGTCGGTCTTGGGATAGCTGTTGTTTGTTGTAAGTCCAAAACTTCACTTTACTCTTCTAAAAACCCATTTTAAGCCTGCGTCTTGACAACCCCCATCGACCCAGCAAAAACAAACGCTATTTTCATTGCTGATATCCCCGCCCTTGCTCCACTTATCACCCAAAATCCAACTTTTGCCGGCTTCCATCCAGATATCCAAAACATTGGCGTCGACATTCTAGTCATAATGGCCATCATAGCTGTCATCGCAATTCCATTTTTTCTCGTCATCACCTGCATAATTTTTTATTTTCGAATGGGCATATTGAAGAAAACCGTATCCCCAAGCACCTATGCTGTGCACAAAATGTTGTTAAGGTAAGTTTTTGTGATATAAATTAAAATTACATGCACACACAACGTTAAAAAGATGACTGGATGACAATTTAGATCGATGCTGACGCAAGTGACAGTACTACTTTTCTTCTTGGTGGTGCCATTGATCATGTTCACAACGACTTTGAAGTTCGAAGTGCCATGGGGCAGTTATATCGCTACCCCGGCACTCGCGGCATCTTTTACACATTTGTATTTAGAATCGTTTGTAGTTTTGTATTTCATCAAACCTTATCATAATTATGTTTTTGGTGTTATTAAAACGCATATTATATCCCGATCTGTTGTCGTTACGACGTATAAAAATAATACATGGTAGTTTGATTGTTATTGATCAAAATATTGCATTGGACAGCTATAATGTTTTTGTTCATCACCATCAAAAACAGGACAAAAGTGCCAAAGCAAAAACATTATTGTTGCTAGCTTTTTCTTTTTTGTTACTTTTGACTATCAAACTTTGCTAATATAAAAAAACTTGCATTTTTTTATTTGAAAAAAAGTGTTTCTGATTTGACAGAATCACTGCGCATCCATTTTTTGAAATATCCATCAATAGGCGACTTGTTGGGAATTAGCTTACACGGTTTGTTTTACTTTCATTGATAGAAGACATTGGTCATTTTATGGTTTTGATAGGTACAGTATTATATTTGAACCGATTGTCAGTAAACTTGTAGCTTTCCATCTTAAAGGACACGTATATGTTTAGACTGTTCAAATTTTTCCAAAAATACGATTGTATGCAATATATTCTTGATGGAAATCAAACTATTAACCCATCTTGGAACACGGTTTTACGGGTCGAGGACATCATCAATGGAAATGAGCTTATTTACGTCACAAACACCCTCATCCTGAATCGGTCGAATGCTACGACAACGTGATTTCTCTTATTTGTGGGTCCTACCCTCGACTGATCCTGCACGGCGAAATGACTATGCGT
>KB455483.1:141577-176645 GCA_000341325.1 Panagrellus redivivus | reverse complement strand
GTTTTTCATGTGATCGCACCCTGTTGAAGATCTGTTTTTTTCTCCCAGAACTCGTCTTAATGCAAATCTTCCATCTCGGCATAAAGAAAGTTCAAATTAATGCCTTTTTTGACCAAGATCCCGAAGCATACGACGAATTTGTCAATTTTATTGTGACGTTTTGTCGTGGTATCGACTGCAAGTAAATTTTATATGTATTGTGCCGTAACAAATGCTTTAACTTTGAAACTCCTTTGCAGATTTTCAATCGCTCATGAGGCCAATTGTCCGACTGATTTTATGACAAAATTTAAAAATGCTTTGCGTTCTCACAGAAGCCATAGTACGCTGTCCTGTAAACAAGGTAATCATTTCGTTCATATGAAATACGTTTTTGTGTACCTGCAATCTGTCTTTTTGTTGTTGGCTGTTCATATGAGTTTTCACTTTGTTTTTTATTATGGTGTATTCTGTTTAGTTTGTTTCGAACTTCACCATGTCATTGCTTATCTCATTATGGCTTCCGTTCCGACATATATGAAATACATACTGATTTGAACGTCTTTTCCGAATGAATTGGGACAAAACTTGAAAGTGCCAATAAGTTTTGGTTACTAGTGTGGAAAATAAAACGTTATAACTAAATGTAGATAAACCTGGTTTTGCATGAAATAGCAAATCCACCTGTGAGCAGAATAAAAAAGTGAATTTATGTTTTACGTCTATATTCTATGATTCTCACATTCAGAATGCGTAAAACACATTCATTTACTTACAAATATCCAACGTAGCCTAGGTTTGTTTAAATGTCGACTGAATGGGACTGGTATATCTCCAAAAACCTTACTATTGATGTGTTTGCTCACGATGGATTTTATCCAAGTTTGTCCGTCGTCATCAAAGTTTTTGAGGTCACAACAATCATCATTTATCCGTTTGCATTGTATATTATCATGACAAAATCGTCATCCCGGATGATGTACTACAAACATTTGCTAATTATACAGATTACTGTAGCGACAGTTTTGAGCTTATTACTGTTTTATGCCGATCCTGTCATGGTGTTTCCTTTTAGATTGGCTTACCTAAATTGTTTGGTTGAATGTAACTACTTCATTACAAAAATATTTTACTTAGTCATTGTTGGATGTATTATATTTGTTGCAGTTACGATTCTCATGCAACAGATTTATCGAATTATGGTTACGTTTGACGATAATCACATTTTGCATAAGTTGTCCAAACCTAAAGCTTTTTCATGTCTTTACGTGGCTTTGTTTGGTGTTACAACGTTATTTTTATTAAGTAAGTTAGGTTTGGTTAACTGTTTTCCAAGAGTGCAGTGAACTTTAAACTTTAGTGCCGCTAGCAATGTCGCCCCCAATGGGTGCCGGCCTGAAAGAGCAGCTGCAATTTGACTTTCCTACCGTATTGCCTGTTTTTGAACATCACCGTTACACAATGGGATACTTTCCTGGCCAAGACGGAACGTATGTGATTGCCATATATTCATTTTTCACTATCACCATCTTCTTGATTCCATTCGCGCTACTTTTTGTGTTTTTGATGGTTCAAAGATTGAAAGAGTTGAAAACATCGTTGAACAAACATTCGTACAAAATCCATGTTATGCTTAGTCGGTAAGCGTTTCACTTAATTTATAACCACCCTATGGGGCTTTAAACATCAAAAGTGCGTGTGTTTTACTTTTAATGATCTGAATGATGTAGAATTTAGGACACTGTATGTTCAAGTAAGCCTAACAGTGGTTCTGTTAATACCGCTCATCGTCTGTACCACGACTGCCATAGCATTTTCAATGAATTTTGGAAAGATCATCGTGGAATTGCTTAAACTTAACGTGGGAATTTATTCAGTGTTTGAAGTTTTCACTATTATGTATTTCATCACTCCTTACAGAGCTTATTTGAAAAGTGTTTTTCGATTGAAAACTAGAGCGGTAGAACCTCGGTCGAGCAGTTCGCCGTCGGCGGTTAAACTGAAATAGGCTAAATAAAAACGTGCAATCGACCCATAATCTTTGAAAATGCATTAACAATTTCTTGTTAGACATTGACAACGTAGTAAGTACTTACGTTTTACCAATTAGACATAAATAGCAAGTGATGCGGATTTAAAAGTTTTGTAATGCTCGAAAATAAAACTTTTCAAATTAAGTAAATTTACCGTTTGAACGTTTCACGTTTGTATGTAGTATACCAAGAAGCTGATTTCACCTTAAAAATTCATCTGAACACAGTAAAAGAGTAAATTCAGCTGTTGCTTTTATGTTCTCTGAGTTTCATTGCGGTATTCTGACCGTCCATAACATAATCCGTTGCCTACAAGTGCTTTCAACCTATACTGTCTGACGGTTATTCAAATGTCTACTGAATGGGACCGGTTTATCTCCAAAAACCTTACAAATGACGTTTTTGCCTATGATGGATTCTACCCAACTTTGTCTTTTTTCACCAAAGTTTTTGAGGTCACATCAATGCTTATTTACCCCTTCGTCTTGTACATTATTATGACGAAATCATCAGAACGGATGTTATTTTACAAAAATTTGCTAACCATACAGGTTACCGTAGCCACAGTGTTGAACATATTACTGTTTTTTTGCAACCCAGTCATTGTGTTTCCATTCAGCATGGGTTACCTAAATTGTTTGGTTGAATGCAACTATTTTGTAACGAAAATATTTCATTTAGTCCTTGTTGGATCCGTTATATGTATGGGAGTCACGATAATGATGCAACAAGTCTATCGACTCATGGTTACCTACACTGATAATAGATTTTTAAACAACGTATGTGAACCTAAAGTGTTTTCGTTGTTGTACTTAGCTATGTTTGTCGGCACAAATGTAGTCCTTTTAAGTAAGTTAGTTGTGATTTTCTGTTGACTAATGAAAAGTCGAATTGTAAACTTTAGCGCCGTTAGTACTGTCCCCGCCAATGGGCGCAGGCTTGAAAGAAAAGCTGCAATCTGACTTTCCCGGCATTTTACCGGTTTTTGACCAACACCCCTACACAATGGGATATTTTCCCGGCCAAGATGGAGCCTATGTGGTTTCAGTATATTTGTTTCTAATTATCGGCATTCTATTATGCCCTTTTGCTGCAATTTTTATGTTTTTAATTGTTCGGAGGTTGAAGGAGTTAAAGCTATCGTTAAACAAGCAGTCTTACAAAGTTCATGCTATGCTTAGTCAGTAAGTTCATTCTACCTTTATTTTTGCTCATAATGGTGGATATTTTAGAACGTTGTATGTCCAAGTAACCCTAACAATCGTTTTATTATTTCCGCTAAGCGTCTGTGCTACGGCGGCTTTGGGATTTTCCTTGAATTTTGGAAAGATCAGCATCGAACTGCTCAAACTTAGCATGGGTATTTACGCGATATTGGAATTTGCCACCATAATGTATTTTATCACTCCTTACAGAACGTATTTAAAAGAAGTTTTTCGATTAAATGGAAACCAGGTAAAACCTCGTTTGAGTAGCGTGCAAGTTACGACTAAACTGAGATTGCCAAAATAAAAATGCCTTGTTCGATCAGTTCGCCCACCGCCGCCAAACAGATGAGGAGTTTGCCATCGGCCATTAAAGTGAGACAACATATGAGTTTTACATTTTCTTATTGACTACATACAAAGTACAATTTGCAACCAAGAAATTGTATTGAAGATAACCGGAAAAGAGGCATGTTCAACGTAGTGGACTAAGGTGGAACTTTTTCACTAAACCATCACTGATGAAAGATTGAATTTTTTGTTGTTTACAATTGTAAATTTCACCTGCAAAGACAGTAGAAATGTTGTCCAGATGATTTACTTTATTTTGCAAATGTTGTTCAGACGGGTTTTACACTCATTTCCACTGATTCCGCAAACGAATTTTTGTAAAATGACTCCTATGCTATGCTCGCTAATCTCTAGAAGCCTAACAACGGATGTTTTTGCATACGATATTTTTTGTCTAATTTTATCGATCGGTGTCAACATATTTGAGGTCACCTCATTTGATATTTATGCGTTCGCTTTGTTTATTATCATGATCAAATCGTTACTAATGATGACAAACTACAAACATTTTATTACAATTCAGGTTACTGTAGCGCCGGTTTAGAATGTATTACTTTTTTATTCCAATCTAGTCTTTGTATCTTTATTCAAAATAGCAGATTGCAATTATCGAGACACAAAAAAATTTTCGGTGGAACCTTATGTAAGCCGTATACAGGGCGTTTTTAAGTTGAGTTCAATAAATTGATACTTTGACAACTTAATTATAGCGTTAGATTACAGACTAATTTTTCGTGTTTAACACAGTCAGACAACCGAGTTAGACGCAGATGGCCAATACCATAAAGTACCAAAAATTATGCAATCTTACTTCTGACAAAAATAGTGATTCATCATGCAGCTGTTATATGTACTTAACTTTCAACATGGCCCATAACATTCACATTTATATTTTGTAAACTACAAAATGCCTTCCACTCGGTCTGTCTTCATTTCTAAGAATCTGAAATTTGAAGATTTTAAACGCGACGGGTTCATTCCAATATTATCAGCTGTCATCAAAATACTGGAGCTGATAACGCTTGCCGTTTTTCCGTTGGCGCTGCATGTTATATTGACACAATCATCTGAGAAAATGAGATATTACAAGTTTCTGTTGTCAGTGCAGATTACAGTAACCACAGTTTTGAACACACTTGTGGTTTTAACAAATCCTATTATTATTTTTCCTTTCAAAGCCGCCTATATGGAATGCGTTTTCGAATGTGACTATACCATGACAAAAATTATGTATTTGGTTATTGTTGGATCTATTTTATGCATGGCGACATCGACGGCTTTGCAGTTGGCTTATCGCATTATGGTAACTTATGATGATAGTCATATTTTGAAGAAACTATGCAGACCGAAAGTGTTCACGTTTATTACTACAGGTGTTTTTGTTGTGGCAACGACTGTTTTGTTTAGTGAGCACTTTTTATTTGGTTTTGAAATAATGAAAAGTTGAAACGTATCATTTTAGCTCCGATAGCAATGGACCCTCCAATGGGTAAAGGTCTGAAAGAAATCCTTCAGTATGATTTTCCAGCTGTAATACCTATCTTTGAACAGCATGAATTCATCATGGGATACCTCCCCGACCATCAAGGACCCGTCAACTTTGCCATTACTTCATTTTTTGCCGTTTCCGTCGGTCTGATACCGCTGGCGATCTGGCTTCTGTTTCTGATGGTTCGGAGATTGAAAGAAATGAAAAAATCACTGCAAAAGCATACATACAAAGTTCACGCAATGCTTAGTCGGTATGATTTCTTGATTAAATTTCACATTTAACATTTAAAATTACATTTTAGAGCTCTGTATGTCCAAGTCAGCTTAACAGTAATCTTATTGATACCCCTTTTCGTATGCCTCACAGCGGCATTAGTATTTTCAAGTGTTTGGGGCAAGGTGCTTCTCGAGTTGGCCAAACTATCAATTTCCATCTATTCAATCTGCGAAGTCATCACAATTATGTATTTTATTACTCCTTACAGGGAGTATCTGAAAAAGTTGTTTTGTTTGAAAAACAATAGGATCGAAAATCATACAAGTAGTTCGCAACGATATCTGAGTTAGCGCTGCTTTATTATTGCTTTGACACGCATAACTTGATTGGTTCGGCAGAATGTGAATTTGAAAACAAATTTATTCTACCGATTAATGTTCATATTGATATTTAATTGGTGTCGTTAGTATTCCACATATGCAAAATTTCAATACAACATTTTTGTTACCTACAATTTATTTATTGAACAGTTTAATACATTTAATGTTTAATTATCATTTAAATAACGATTAAATTTAGAAAAATCTGGGATAACAACGTCATTTTTAAGGTCCAATGGAACAGGGATCAAAATGAAATAGACGATGGCTGCATTGATGAGTAGGAAAGGAATAACGCAGGCTATTTGCGTGCCTTTATCTTCAACATAATAAAAGACAGGCGCAAATGGCATAAGCACAAATAACATAATACTGATGAAATGAATTGCGTTTCTTACAGAATCAATCACAGGATAACATCGATCACAGTTTGTCGTACCATGGCTTTCGTGAGAACGGAGAGCGATATGGAGCCTTTTTAGCAATTCTTTAGGACACTTTGATTCATAGGCGATTACGAACCTGGAACATGGATCAAAAACTAAACGTTTATACATGACAAAACGATGAACTTACTTGTACTCAGCTCCGCGGCAGTGTTTCATGATATAATTGACAAAGTTTTCACGTTCAATTTCTACTGGAAGCATTTCAAATGTGGCATTAATTCGTACCTGTTTTACGTTTGGATGAATGAGTTGCTTCACTTGAAACCAGCTCATGTGTCCGTGCAACACTAATCGATTGTAAGATCCACGGATGCGTGGAATCACTTTCCTGTAGCTTTCTATCGATCCGCAGTGCAGGATTAGGGTATCTGTGACGAAAATAGGCTCCTCTTCGTTGATGATTTCATCAGCCCACACAACAGATTTCCATACAGCGTTGACGTCATGTGAACAGTCCAAAATATATCGGATACACTTGTACTTTTGTAGAAACTTAATCATTCTTAAGCGATATCTGTCCTCGGAGGCCCATTGGTAAATTTCTTCGTCGTCCGTGATAAAAACTTGATCATAGGTGTCACCAGTATGGTCGTCAGGGATGTCGTCAACAAGACGGACATAACATTTGTCATTAGGCCGTGATGGTACCTTCATGTTGATGGATCGGATATGAGGTTAAGAAAATGCAGACAAACAAAAAAAACGGAAAAAGCGTCGACGGAAGGTCGACTAATACAATTATGAATGGAGACGATCGATGGCAAACTTTTTTCTCGGTTAACTGTGCCACGATTTGCGCAACAAGAGTGGACTCAGAGATACCCCTCTGAGAAAATACACAGGAACATGATGCTATTTGCATTCTCAACTGCGCGTATGTCGATTGGTTTGCTATACGGTGGAGGACAAACTAAAGAAGAAAGTAGTTCTATTGATCGTTTGCGTTTTTCGTTACCTTTACAACGATTTTTATTGGCCTACATTGTGGCCAAAAGCGATGGCACCTGTTTAGAAACGGTTGTGCTATTTTGTTTAAAGTACCATGATTGCAATTTTGCCATTTCTTGGCCTTAGCTTTACAAAAGACAGATAACAAAACAATTGTAATTTCCAAAAGCTTTGAAAACAACAACGAAAAGTCCAAAACACCCGTGGCCGTCGTCATCATGTCAGCAGTTCTTGATGGATCGGTCGTCTTGCGACCATACAGTCGGTAGCGCCTTTCTTTCTGGAAGCCCGGCCCAATTGGCTTGGCCCACTTCCACGCAAAAGACAAACGATGTTGTCCTAAACAAGGCCATGTCCGGTTGATGCAGTCAGTATCCAACTTTTGACGTGTAGTTGAAAAAAGGCTTTACGAGAGACAATTGCCTGCATGTTGTTGAAGTTTTTCAGTTCGAAAAGTGTGTTGTTTCTCGGACATTGTCCGGCGAAAAACGGAACAATTTTAAACCGCATTCATCGTACGTAATTGTGGGCCTTTTTGAAAGAAAAGGGTGTGCCATGGCTGGGTGTCTTTTTGCAAACTTTGTGTTAACACTTTGAAAGCTGTGCATACTGATAGTCAAAAATAGACATGCATCTGCCCAGAGAGTGGGATTTACACGTTCTGCGCGGCATGGGGAGTGTGTTTTTGTCTTTACTTGTGTTCATCCGCTTATGAATTTCTAAAAAAGTGTGCTTTTTTTATAATTTAAGATAAAAATGACATAAAAGCTTACACTTGCCTCAAAAGGGCAGCTCACTGGACATCAAGTCACAAAACGGCTGTTATAAATCGTATTTTTAGTCTTGACCAGTTCACACAGCTTACATGTATTTAGAAACGCCAAAGGCCGTCTAAAAAACCGCTTCCCCAGTGCCACATTACTCAAACCGGCATTTTTATCCCCTTCTCACGCGTATGTCCCATCGGATTTACGATGTGCCCTTGCCCCGGGTCATGTTGTGCTTCTTGTATACCTCTTTTGGTTCCAACCCTTGAAAGCTGTTGTTAAATTACTCCCCCGCGTGTTCCAAATCCACCAAACCAGCCTCTGTAGCATTTTGACGTTCCCGACAGCGCCTTTTTGGTATGTGCGAACATTGAAACCTCAGACGCCGGATGGTCAGTGCATAAAAGTGCCTCTTTCACTCTGTTGGACAACGTTTAGAAACCGAACGCCTGCAATCTCAATAAAAACAGCTGAATTTGCCTTGAGGGCAGTTAGTAGTGTCCAATTTCCGATGTTCATCAAAGAAAACGTGGCTTTGTCTTGAACGCACTTCAGACTGACCAGTCCAATGTGGCATCATTGACATAGAAGAGCCAATGTCCTCTTGTTATCGGCTTTACTTGCGTTTTCCTCTTTTTTTCAATAAAAACATGTCGTCTGCGCCGTCTCGGTGGCATTTTTGGGTCTCGGATCTAATTTGCGTTACTCCAACGACCTACGCCTTTACATTAGCCTCGGAAAGCCCTCCGGGTACGCCAAAAGAATGAAGACATTTGCCCATTTGAATGAAGATAGCCCATATGGAGGACCTCATTCAAGTCTTATCGAAGTGTTTTTCGCCTGTCCAAACACATTCAGTTCAATGTTATTAGCCTTTTTTTATTGACTTTGGTATTATTTATATTTACATTTCGGGTAGATCAGATAAATCGAAACTTTTATCAGTCAAAATTTCAATCCGCGTGTTCGAAAGGTGTCAAAACTTTTTTCAATTTGGTGATCTTGACATTTTTTTGCAGTCGACCGGCGTATGTAATCGGCTTATCCCGTCGATGCACTGTGTCGTCCCATCGCTTTTGGCGATAACCACAACCCCGTGGTGATCGTTTAAAACATTCACGCATTCAGTTTCTATTTTCGATTCGAAACGGTGTACAGTGCGGACTTCTGAATCTGCACTTTCGAAATTCGATGGGTTCGACGCGTGCTATTGGAAACTCGAGTGATAGCGCTTATGATTCTATGAACGAACGACAACGATATTCGATAACCTTGGATTTTGGATTGACGAGGAATTCAGATGCGTGTTATCAGATGGATGCGATAAGCAAGGAGATGCGACATACTCAGACAAATATGGAGCTGATTCCGGTGGGTTTGATGAAGTTTTTTTAACTTTTTGTAAAATTTTGAATAAGACCACCCACGATGGTTCAGATGCGCGCAAAATTAAAACCCGTCAAATTTCATAAGAATTCAATTAAATTCAACTCTTTTCGGTTTCATCACCCCACCCACTTTTCAAACCCATCTCATCTCATTCATTGCCCCTCATTCAAAGCCACATCTATTTCATCCTTTCGTCAAGTCTGTGTAGATTGCTTGCCCCTGTGGGCATGATTGGCCGTTCACACTTTTGTCTGCCCTTTTTTGGGCTTCAGTTCTACCAATTTGTCCAAATTACACTATTAAGTTATCCCATTCGTTTTCAACTGTTCCACAACACCTCAAAACTTGTCCAAATCAACTTCATAACCGTTCAAATTTCAAAATTTGCCCTCAAAACCTCTTTCTCGCCTCTGACGATTCCATTAGCTCCGAGCAACCCGGAGCCTATGTATTTCTGCGCGCCCTTTTCCACTGTCGTTCGAAATGAAGCGCGACCAAATTAGCCGTTTCACAAAACGAACGCAAAGTGTTTCTCCATTGCTCATCGCCGCAGGGCACACTCTCGACGCTTTCTTCTGGCAAGGTCAATTTTTGGGTTTGTCTTTGCGTGGGCGGCGCGGCATAACCGGAAATCTAATTTAAATTTCAGTTTGAATTAGTTAAATTTTGATTCTTTGGTTTTGGTTTGAACTTTTTGTTTACAAATTTGACGTTCGAATTTACTGTTTCACATTTTTAAATGCCACAAGCTTTTGGTCAGCTTTTGCCATTCTACTTTGGGAGCTATCAGTATGCAAATTATAGTGTGGCACATCCCAGCGCGCGCATTTAGGCTTTTAGACGGCTGCGGGGAAGCTTCTTTGGAGTTTTTTAGGTTAAAAAATTCTGTTTTCTATCCGAGAACACATTGTTATAATGTTTGTGGAATTATTGAAGGTTAATTTTTCCCTAAAAAATGACAAAAACCTCAAATTTACTCCTCTTTTTCTAATTTTTGACCAATTCCATCACCAATTCATCCCAATACCCTCAAGCAACAATAAGAAACCCCTCCTACTGCCCTTTTTTGTTTATTATTCTTGTCGCAAAGCCTGGTGTCCGGATGCCCCTGCGCAAGGAAGCCCTTCGAAAACATTGGCGCGGTCAGAATGTGGCACTAAGTGAGTGACCATCCTTCTGACTGGGCTTGCCGTCTAGTGTAGTCCACTTTCCACCCGGCTGTCATTTGCTTACGAGAGTGCTCCTGCGCAACGACGTCATCATCATTGTTATTTTGGTCGTGCGCGAAGTCGCGAAGATGTTGTGTTGTTTCATAATTTGATCAACGCTGTCTGTGTTGTTGACGAGAATGGCATTTTGACTGCCTTTTCTGGGTTACGAATTAGCTAACTGTTTTGCCTTCTTCGTGATTTTGCCTTTTTTCTTTGAATTTTATCGTGAATTCGATACAGAAGCCATGAAAAAGGCCATCGCGCACTGGTCGCCGCGGTTCAGTCGAAAGTGCCATGGATCCACTGAACCTGGGCCGAGTATTTCGCCATTGACGGGTGTTGATAACAATGTTAAGGTAAGTAGTTTGTTTTTATGGTTTTTTCTATCAATTTGAAATGCCATTGTCTTGTCTGCGTGTTTTGGCAAGTCCGTCAAGTTGGAAGAAGTGCGTTAGCCATCTCATCCCGACTGCATGACACCCATCACAAACAGAAACACCCATGTTAGAATGCCGTTGCTCTTCCAAAAACACTGGCCTGAAACAACCACACCCTGAGGGTCTCTGTTTTCCAGGGCCTCCGGAAAAAGCGCGTTATCGCCGTGGGGCTTCGCTTTGGCATCCATCCTGTCTCTCGGGTCGTACAACTTCTGGATGGGCGCCAAAATGGGGGACACGCGAGACTAACTGTCTTTATGGGTTGACTTATTGTCTAATGGCTTTTTTTAAGGTTAACCGATTTAAACTTTTGCAAAATTTAGTCATTTTACTTAACTTTTGCCAGTTTTTACCAATCTACAGTACTCCTGTACACCGAAACTTCCAAGAATTCATCCAAATAGGTATCGATTTCATCCCTTTTTCGCCTTTTCAACACTCCCCGAATCTTCATGCCACTTTTTTCCGGTCACTTTTCATCGCCCCGCCATCGGCACTCCTTCCTTTTTTGCGGGATTTCGATTTCAAAGCTCGGTTTACAACAAAAAAGGCGGCGCGAGTCAAAAGATGGCGAAAAGGATATGAGCCCCCGGCGATGTGCCTTGAGGGCATCGCTGACCATCGGCACGCAACGACGCGGTCACTTTACAAAGAATACAGCTGTTGCATTTCACTTTATGCATGCATTCTTATTAGTCTTTTTTCTTCCTTAATGCTCGGAACTCTGTAGTTAAGTTTTTATGGGTCTTGTTCGAGCTAAATTAACAATTCGCCACAATGGTGTACCAAATTAGACTCGGAGTTACAGTTTTTCCAGCCATTTGCCACCTCTTTTGTATTCTTATGTTGCGCAACTGACATCTGGCACCCCCGTTTTTATGCACAGTGTTCGAGGGCGGGCTTCAAGTGGGGGTTCTTGACGGCGATTATGAATAAGTGTGGAAATTTTTTGATATTGGTTTTAAAGTGCATCTTTATTGTTCCACGCCCATTTCCACCACAATAGCATCACATCACACGCATCCATTGTAGCTTATCGGTCTTCTGGCCCATGATATGATTGTCACTGCCCCATTCATCACCCCCATCCATCCTCCCTGTCAAATAAGCCTTCTGAAGCCTTTGGGGAACGTTTCTGTTGTTTTACATTGTCAAAACGACGTGCATTTTCCACGAAAAGCAACAAATTTTTGCGCAAAACTTTTTTGCGCCCGTTTTGACAGATAATGCATGCCCATACATAGATGGATGACGCGGGAATTTGCATAGCTCTGGGGAGTGTTGGCATTGCTTCCGTTGCTTCTGTCTAAAAGATGAGCGCAATCTTTTGAATGTTCGAACATGATTGTCAGCCATTTGAAAGGCCCCATTTTTCATAATGGCACACATTAGTCGCTTTCATTAACCCGATCGTAGCAACCACCCGGCGCTGTCGGTTTGTTTTGGCGGTTTGTCTCCGTCTGCGTCGGATCGGGTTACCGGTTCGGTTCGCCCCCCGAGGGTTGAAGCGCAGTGCCATTGTGGTCGGAGAGGAGCCTGCGGGGTTGCGCAGTGTACATTGTTACGGGTCGGCACTATACCTAGCTGGATGGGTGGTTCGGTGGGTATTGAGGGGGTGAAGTGGGATAAAACTGTATGGAAGTTTCGGTACTAGATTAGTTTGGGTTGGCATTATTGTGGTTTGGAAGCGTTTCACTGTCTTCATTTTAAACTGCTTGTATTTGCTGCGCACTTTGCTCGGTTGAATGGGGCGGTTGTTTTCAAATTATTAGTGTTGGTTCAATTTTTTTTTGCTCTCATTTTAATTTTTCTTATTTTTATTGATTGATAAACTTCATAAAACTGTCACCAAGTCATTAGAACCCACCAACCCGCGCCATTTTTGCCACTTCCACCAACCCATCTCCAGCCCCATGATTGTGTCGCCCTTTGAACCGACGCACCCGTCTAGCTTCTTCCTTTTTGATGCGTTTTCCACTACAAGCGCTTCATCATCACATTCGCCCTTTTGACCGCTTCTTACGTAACAATTCTGACTACTCAGACTCTTCTGACGCATCAAAAAGTGACGAAAACCCGTCTTCGCATGCTTTTTCACACTTTCACCATACAGTTGTCAAACCGTTTTGTATAAACAACCCTCCTCCAAATCCCCCGAAACTACCTCAAAAGCCTTCCGCTAACATAAAAACCAATGGCGATTGCTATCAAAACTCGGTTAACGACACCGATTATCGCGCGACGCAACTGCTCTCTGAGCCGTCGTCGAACTAAAAACATGAACGACATCTGTTTCGCGCACTTTGACTTGCCATTCAAACACTTTTTGTTGCATAATGCTTCCATTTGTACCACGGGCCATTAAAAATAGAAAGTGAACGGTCAAAGTCGACAAATCACGACACGATCATGGTCGATTTCATGTTTATTAGTTTGAGCAAAACCAGATGCAAATCTGTTTGCAACTGGTTTGAATTTCACTTTTAGCCGGCCCAATTCATTGTAGAAGCTAATTATCAGCTATTTGCACTGTTTAAACTGAATAGGGTAACGGCATGCTTATATAATACACTTTTAGCTTTATACAACTTGGGCAAATCGGTACCTTGCGAAAGCCAAGCTCGAACCCATTAACGAACTAACGACCGAACTTTCCGATCACAAACGACTCATTCGACTACTTAACGCCATTAGTAAGTTTCTATTTTTGTCAGAGGGTGTCGTTTGAAAAAAGGGTGATGGACTTTATATTTTTTGAATTTAAACTGAGGATTGGTGGATTTTATGTTTTGGCAGGTATTGGTAGCTGAATGGATGAGTTTAGACCACCCTTGGAAGACAGGTTGATAAGTGTTTGCCAACTTTTGCTGCCAGTCGTAAATCACTTTTGCTTGGAAAAGGTTTTGGTTTTGATGAGTGCCACTTTGACAGTTGGGAGGTGGGGTGGATCAGTTGGCTTTTGGCATGCGTTTGGGACCACCGAGGTTTTAGTTTTGGGATTTTATTATAAACGATTGTATAATTTTGACCGTTTGAAAGTTTTTACGTCATAACTGCCGAAATTGAAATTGTTGGTTCGAAACACGCCAAAATCATTATTTTTATTCGCGCACCCCAAAATGTCCATCGGCATGCATCACCAAGATTACGCCATCACCTCCCTCGAGACCGACCTACCCATATTCTAGCTTGTTTTCATTGACAAAAAGTCAAAGCCACATCGTTGACGGAAGAATGCCCTCAATAGCCAGTGGTCTTGTCCCAGACAGCTGTCATAACCGGGGATCTCTCATCTTAATGTAAAAGTTGTTCCCTGTCCATTTGAATGGTCGTGTCCTAACCCCCACGTCCGCCGGCCACCGTCCATTCAAAGCGCCTTGTAACTATGGGCTAACATTTTCAAATCGTTTTGACATTTGTTTCAACTTTTCAATCGCGATGACAAATTGGGTTCAAAACATGTTTCCGATGATAAACTGTATTGTCTAAGATATGAAATAAGTTAATAAAAGTAACGTTTCAGCATCAGATTGTCCTGGAGCCGTGCCAGATCAACTGTTATGTGCGTTAAATGCGACTTCACCGGTATGTTTTTGACGTCCTTTTTGTGTAAAAATGAGTCATATACAATTTGCACTTTGATAGAAGGAAGCTCGGGTGCGAAAAAACATAAATTAATTCCGCGATCGCAGAGGTCAGTGTAAAGATGTATTCTTTTTATTAGGGACACGGCTGCTTTGAGGGTAAAAGCCAAAAGCCACCGGTTGGCGGTAAAGAACAATGGGATAAAGGGCAAGTGGGCTTTTACAACATTGTTTTTGCAATCTTTAATGAACTTTTTTCTGATAAAGTCCACGTTTTTATCAAAAAATAAACTGCCCTAATGTCGAATAAAAGCCCATATGTCGCTGCCATCACATGTTATACGAACTAAAAAGACGCTTCATACCCTTAGGGGCGTAAAGGAAGCTTCAATCTCTAAGTGGAACATGGCCCATAAACTTTTATGACCATTTCGGCACACTCAGTTACCCTCGGCTTTCAAATGAAATGCCATTTTTCGATGAACCTGGGTTTTCAATTTATTCAAATCGTACTATTTTATGCTTATATCCGCATTTTAACCTTATCAGCGCCTTCTTTTTAGGTTGAAGCCCTTGACAAGTGCCTGACCTACCTGGCTCAACTCGGTGCTAATGTGTCTGGGATCCAAAGTCGAGGTTAGTTCAAGTTTTCGTAAACATCATTTTCTCAACATCATTATTATTGACCCTGGGCCGCAACAAAAAGTGATTTTATCGTCAATTTGAATCCGGAAAAAAGAAGCACGCAAAAATGTCGCACCCTTTTGACCTTCCACATTTGCGAAAGCCCTACCATGTTTCTCAATTTGTTTGATCGTGACATTTTTCCCACGCCATCGTCTTTGCTGTTATTAAGCGGAACGGACATTGCGTTTGTTTTTGCCCCAAGGGCTGACGGCAAGGGGCATCTCCATCAAAAAGCGGACCTAAACTTTTTTGTTTCCGTTTTGCTGTCTGTTTTTTCGGACACGTTTGTTCGACGGAATGAACAAGGAGGCGAAGAAGCGTTCCGGGCGTGGCGAACGGCTAGCACTAACTGACCCCACAACAGTTAAGCTCATTAATATTCATCTGCAGGGTGTTGTTGGGATTTGTTTTTAGAAGGGTGGTGGCAATGTTATCAACTTGCTTTGCTTTTTGTTAAGTTTCAACAAGCGAGTTTTACCCTTTGAGGCCAGTTTTGCTTGCACACTTGAAAAGTTTTTTGTGTCATAAGTTGCGCAAATTGCACACACTAGACTACAGCTTACTTATCTTATCAAAGTGTCATATGCCCTGCAATTATCCTCGCATCCACACATCCAAGATAACAAAAAACCCCCCAATAACCTGTCCAGCTGGCCTCCAGACCCGATCATGAATCACCTCCGCCAAAAAGTACCCTCATTCCTATGCTTTTCATTCTTTTTGAACAACATTACTTCTAAATTGCATCAATTTTGTTCCATTTTCCTACCCTCCCAGGAAATGGCCCCCAATCACGCCCATTTAGCCCCATCCCACGCGTTATTCCGCTATCATTGTGTCTTTTCCTCCCTTCCCCATACATCATAATTTTTTTGCAAAACAATTGTAAACTCGATCTGATTCAAATTGAGCAACAGTCCCAACTACTTTGCCCAATCTAAAAAAAAGGATGCATTCCATGCTGGGAAGGCCGCCCCTTGCTTGAAGTTTGTGTTCCTCTTCAACGTGAATCACCATCGGCCATCCATCTACCCACCGCCAATGGTTGTTGGCTTCAGCTTGTTTTTTGTGTTCTTGCATTTTTTAAAGGAGGGCTAATCTGCGGCGCCACCAACCGGCCCTCCCAGGTTTTCGACGTTTGTGGCGGTTGGCTTGCTCCAAGCCGACTTTGTCTTACGTTGATGGTCGGTAGGATTGGATAAATCTGTGGAACATGCCTGTTTTGGTATATCCTTTTTGCAAGTTGTGTGAAAGCTTTATATTTTTAAAACTGCGATGAAGTTGTCTTAAATTTAATTTTATTTAAATGTCGATTTTTAAACTTATCACCCCAAAACCAGCTCCCGACACCCTTTTCCACACTGTTTATTTAATCAATGCTTACAATTGTTGTTTTTTATGCGTGTTTGCGCATCTTCCGGATAGTGTTTACTTTCAAAGGCCCCCAGATAATGGACTTCCCGCTGCTAGTGAATCCACCGCTGCTTCTCGCATTGTTTGAGTTTCAAATGCGCAAGTTTTTTGTTGACGACATGCGATCCGACCTCAGGCTTGTTCAGCCCTCTTCCGATTTTGTATGTATTTACACCATTTTCGCGGCTGACTTTTGAGGCTCCGATTCGATTGTAACGTTTGACATTTCACGCATGCTGCGTAGGAAACGACGTTGTTTTCTCGGAGGGCGCTGGAACAGACCAATTAAGCAAAAGTCAACACAGGTCTTTTTGTCGTTGGCTTTGGCTTCTGTAAACTGTATTGTGAAGCTTGTAGGGCAATCGTGTGAAAGGTTCCCACGATTGATATGCGTTGGAAAAATGACTGGGCTAGGCTAATTTGGTGGGGCTATATAACTGGTCTTTAAGGGTTTGCGTGGTAGGGGAAGTCATTTGAAACAATATTGGGTGCGTGTTATAATGGAAAAACTGTTTTAAATATAAAAGAAATCGAACCCTGTAAATTGAGGGTGGTAGTTTTGTGCGGTAACCACTGCGCCATTGATACAAAACTGGGGTAGTTGTATTTTTCGGTGATTATCATCTGCCGTGCCGACATCCAAAAACATTTTCCGTGCCAACTTTTCGAAATTCAGTTTCCAATAAGTCAAAGCAACTCAAAACCAAACCCAATTTACTCAAAATAGAATTTGGTTTGTGCACTGTGGCTCTTTTTGATGAGTGATTGACAGCATCTTCGCGCACTCGACTATTTCCCCTTTTTTTTAGCGCAGTCTCGCGATTATGATAATCAAGTACGGCATTCTCGATGACTAAGCCATGACAGTCGATCGACCTTCGGAGACCCTCGAGAACGGGTCCGGGTAGCTTATCTCGATGCGCGGATCTCATCGTGTATGAAAACTTTTTTGTTGCGGTCACTCTGTACAATACGGAATACAATAATAGACAAAATTTTGTTTACACTGCCGTTGATTGACAATTTTTTACTGGATTTGTTTAAAACTGATAAACGCAATTTTCAGAGCTCCTGAACGGTGAACTCGTGCCAATCCTCACCCTTCTCTACTCACTATCCCATTTCAAGCAACAACAAAAGTTGCTCCAATTTTCCCGGCCATCAAGCGTGGCGACGACGACAGTTTCCAGCTTTCGTCCATCTTCCACGACGGCCACGGCACCGACGACCTCACAACAATCAAACTGCGGTGGCAATAACATGGCTCCCAACTTGTCTTCGAGGTTAGACAATATCCCCTTTTTGTTTTTATGAACTCTATTCTCCGGCGATTTAATAAGAATCGTCCATCAAAGTCGCTTTCGCTTTTTTAATTAAGACTTTTTGCGATGATTACCAACCCCACAGTCACCATGACTGACCACCACTTCAACCCAACCCAGCCCCTCAGGGGTTCGCGTAAAATACCACTTGGCCTGAATGACGTCCGCGCGTCAAATTTGGCACTTTCATTGCTTGAAGGGTGGTTCGTGGTGTTGGTGGTTGGAAAGAGTGCCTTTTCGCATAGTTTTCACATAGCGGCCAACGCGCTAATTATCGGCCGATGGGCAGTGCCTTGCGGC
Source organism: Panagrellus redivivus (assembly GCA_000341325.1). NCBI lineage: Eukaryota > Metazoa > Nematoda > Chromadorea > Rhabditida > Panagrolaimidae > Panagrellus > Panagrellus redivivus. The sequence continues at coordinate 158,482 of KB455483.1, read as the reverse complement.
CAGTTTCTTCTGGATATGGTTTTGCTGTCCGGCAAGGAGTGCTTGGACATTTTGTATAAGGGAAACTTATAATTACGGGTGTTTTCAGCCGCCTAGCTGCTCCGACCACACGCACGATTACGCTGCCGCCATCAAAGCCGCCAGCGACAGTATCACAGGCTTCCGGTTTGAGTAAAGGTTCGTCGGTACAAGGTTTGAAGAGTGGAATTAGTGGTTCTGGGATAAAAGGTTGGTGTGGTTTTGCATTTTGGGGGAATTTTGTTGATTTGGGAAATTTTACAAATTGTTGAAAAATTTACTGGTCGACAGCGGGGTCGAACCAGCTACTTTGGGGGTGGTAAAATTTATTCTTCTAAATTTGAAACTTTACATTTTCGATTATCAATGCCTTCTAGTGAACGTCTGGGTTCTTGTTTTGCGATAAAAAGGTTTTGAAGTTCAATTTTTGCTGTAAAAACAATACAACGTGTTTCACAATATCAAATAACCAAAATTTCCCGGATTATTCAAATGCCTTTCACTCCTAATACATATTCCGGGTTCATTTTCGGCCTAACATTCACCCTGCGCAAGTGACCGATGCGCTTTTCCTGTTCCGGTCATGCCCTGAAGGCGCCCATTACGAAAAGGCTCTTATTTCTCGCGAATATAACCTCCGAAAAGTGACCGTCGCCTTCCTGAATCTGCGTAAATTGAAAGCAACGGTCAACCAACCCAAACTCTAATTGCCTTTACCCATAGTACAACAATATCACGAGTTGGACGTACTTCAAAACCCATTCATCTGATGCATCCTCACCGCGCAATTGGAATTGCGAATCAGTTGCACACCTTCCAATTTTGACAAAACCCATATTTAACGCGAAACGCCAAGGTTGACAAGCTTCTTGGGGCAGATAAAAAATCGTGTTCACAGGAGAGTGATGTCTTTTATCTTGCCGCCTTTGGCGAATGTTCACTTTTCTGGACGCCATTTTTTGCAACCGAGACAAAACGTTACGCACAGTCGCTCTTCTTTGACGTTATCGGATTGTTGGATCAGCTCAAAGGGGCGAAGACGAAAAGCCGTAACTGCCACATCCACTTTACTCAACCGCCGTGTTTTCTTTGATGTTTTTTGGTTGGGTCGAACTTTTTTAAAACTTTGAGAGAATTTTACTTTTTTTGTTGAATTACTAAACTGCTGATGAGTACTTCCTGGCATCTTCACAGTAATAGAAGCGTAGACGGCATTAAGACCCCCTATCAAGTTGCTATAGTGACCTTTAGGCTCAAGATGCCGTAGTGGGAAAACAAAGTAACCACTTATGTGCTTTAGAATCCGGCGAGCGCGAAACAAAGGTGTTTCTCTTTCGTCGACCAGCTTAATGGATACTCTTAGACAGTCAGTAGTGTGGTGGCTAAAAGTATCTCGGACTGCCACCAGTCGGATATAAATCACCTTCTGCGCGTTGCGCCGTTGACGGAGGCATTTAATCTAAGCCACGCGAGGAGCGATGGGAGGACAACAGTGTTATTGTTCGCGCCTTGGATGATTTTGGGATTTTTGGCAAATTTTTTACTTTAATTCTTTGCCTGAAAACGTAATGGTAAAACCTTTTTCTGGAATTTTATAGTTTAAGGTTGAAATTTTTAAATTTTTATTCCAAAATCCCTTTGTCGGTATGTTTTTCGTTAATCGTACAACGCTATAGAAGCGCCTTGGGGCTTTGATTGACATTAAGAGGCACTTTAGGGCTCTATTTTTTGGCGTAAATGTGGACGTATGGGCTTTGGGTACGTTTCTAATCGAAGCGGCATTGCTGGGCTTTGTATTGTCAATTGACTTGGGACGTCGTGTTTTTTAGGCTTTTACTTTTGATGCTATTTTAAACTGTTTTTATTTTTTTACAAATTCAACTTTTAGGTCCATCAGTGCGTCCGCCATCAACCGGCTTGCCCAAATCAACTTCCAAGTTGAAACCGCCCGGGTCAACGCCAATCGCCTCAGGACGAACTTCCCGAATCCAATCCCCAGCACGGGCTACCTCATCGGCATCACTGATTTCGTCGACTTCAACGACGACAACGTCGACCTATGCCACCATACCGACCCCGAAAGTGTTGAAGACACCATCTTCATCAAAAATAGCTTCTCCCAAAATAGTAAAAACCCCAACTACGCCTTCACCAGCACCGGGCCATAAAACGGGCATCAGCACACCGACAGGTTCAAAAATGTTGAAATTATTTGGCAGTAATCGTGATAAGAAACCAACTCCAAAAGCTGTGGCGACGCCGGCACCGACTTCATTGGCGACTTCGCCGAGTACATCGACATCGGCAACGAATAGCCGTAGCCCCAGCGTTTCCAAAGTTATTCCACCGACGATTAAGCCAGCTAAAACTGGTTTAAAACCACCAACGAATGTTAAGGTCAGTTTTAAAGGGTTACAGTTTCGCGCAATTTTTTTGTTTTCGCCTGCCTCCCATCCAAGCCAAACATCTTGACAAGCTTGGTTCAAAAATTGGCCATCAATCACGGGAGATGGTATGTTCGTACGCCCCCGCCCCGGGTGTCGACCTCATTTTCGAGAAAAAGCACTCGCTGCATTGGCACTTTCCTGAGGGCCCGTGCAAAAACATTAATTAGCTCCGATATGCCGACGGTTGGCGTGCGCGGTGCGACTGGCACGAACGCTGCGGCAATCCGGGGGATGTCAGGAGTACCTTTCGGGCTTTGATAGATGTTGGCTACTTTTGGTTTTTCGTTGAAAATAGTCCTAGGAGTATGTTTTTATTATTTATGCAGAAAACTGTGCTTTTTTAGGTTTCGGTGACCACCCCAACAACGCCGTCAAAGCTGCCGGCAACCTCATTATCAACGGTTGCGCGACCATCGGGTCTTAAGAAACCAACTATTGGTGCTGCTCCGACTTCTAAAGTCGATAAAACGTAAGTTTAATTTTCTTAAAAAAAATTACCTGCACGATACCGGGCTCGAACCCCGCCCTGGGTGGTCCAACAGGGCCACCTACAGTTCACTCCCGAAATTCCCAAAAATTAAAATTCTATTTACAAACTTGTAAATAAAACAGATCTAGGTCAAATTATGCATTGTCAACTATTTATGTATTGCTCGATCATTCTCTGTCCACTGGAAGGAGGGTAGAGTACGCAATTCCGTCAAATGTGAAACCATTGAATCTCATAGAATTTTGACGGGACCTTTTTTTCCTCAATCTTCGCTCGAAAAAAAGTGACCATTGTCAACGTAGACAACGAAAAGCCTGCGCCGGCGTCCACAATTTTGTGAAAAGTTTTGTTTGGAAGGGGCGACGGAACGGCCAGCACTTGCTTGATTGCCTCTTTGCCGGTATGAATGTGAGCGACGATCCATCCTCGTTTCCATTCCGTGAAGAAAAAAACCGACGGCGAACACGACGATATATGTGTTTTTGAAGCTCCGCCGGATTGAAGAATGATTTGTATATTTGCGATCGCTTTGAAGTTTTTGAGTCATTTTTTGATTCTCGTTTTGATCGAATTCGGCAATTGTGAATAGTTTAGTTTTATTGAATTGGTCAAAATGGCCTTTGTGGTCAGCAAAATGCAGTTAGAATCTTTAACGATGGCATTTTTTAAACTTTTTATGCGTTTTCGACCGATTTACACATGTTTTGACTACTTTTACACTAACCCTTTGCAGCAGATTGTCGACGACATCAACTACCGCCGGCAAGAGCCACACTTCGGGTGGAAGTTCACCCGTCTCGCCGCCGCCGGCCTCGACTTCCGTAACCAATTCGTCACCACACGTGCCTCCGATGACCACAACCCCCAGCACATCGACCCATTCATCGAGATCCGATTTCGACGACAGTGGCATCCACTCCGATACGACCAGTGCTTCCATTCCCGCCATCAGTCCCGGAATGGTGAGACATGTTTTCTGTTTCTATTTATAAATTCTGAGTGAGGACGGTTGCACCCATTTAGCATATTTGTACCCCGTTTTTTTCGTATTCCTCATGCGTTTCCGTTTTTTTCTCCTTTTTCGTTAACCGTCGTTGGCACGCGTTTTTCTTGATACACTTACACGGCAAAAAAGCGGAAAAATGCATTTTAGCGCTTGCTTTTTGAGAGCATGGTGTTTCGTATCGCTCAAAAGTGCTTGTAAAGCTGTCAGTTACGGACAGGTCAACAATGCTCCTCTATATTTCCGTTAAATTTATCCGGAAATTTTATGAATTTTGACCACTTTTACGCAAAACGTTAACTTTTAAAAACTGTATACTGCTGTAGTTGACTTCAAATGTTGACATGTCAGCTTAAAGAATGACGTTGTATTGTGTCTTCTGCAATTTATCTTTGCTATTTGAACTTTTTTACAAATTTTGTTAATTACGGTCAGTTAATTTTAGGAAATTAAACCAGTCCTTGCCGTCAAAGGCATTTCGGCGCCCATCAAAAAGCAGGTAGCGAACACCAACACGGCTAATGCCTCAGATTCACAAATGGCACAGACATCAATATCGTTAGCTACTCCTGGCACGACTGTTGGAGTCGTTTCGCCAATGCGGCTCGATCCGAAGTCGCCGACAGAATCAGTGGCGTCGTCGAGTGCACTGAAGCCGGAGAAAGATGTTGACAATGGTGGTAATGATGAAGTGATGCCGATGGAGCCGTTGAAATTGACTGAAATGGCTATCAGGCATTCAAAGGGTTTGTTTTTTCTTTATCAATTATACGTAGTAAAAAACTGTAGATCAAGTACAATTTTGCCCCTATTTGCATACCTATTAACTCGCGCCGTGCAGCGCCCTGCCTTCTGACATTACCTTTAATGGATCCAGAACCCCATAAAACGGCTCAAATTACTCATTACCCTATTCAAAATCGAATAAACCCCACTTAACAATGAATTCATCCGGCTGGCGCTAAAAATCCCGGTTTTATTTGCCACCCTCGGACACGGTACTCAATAAACACCAGGTGTCTGGGGCTCCCAAGCTAGTGTTGCATAATGGCACAAAGGGGATTGAGCCGAGAAGAGCGTGCCATTCGGGGTAGCGTTGCGCCATCGTTGCGGTCGCGACCTTGGCGCGAACAATGGACACGGAGGTCGAGGATGGCATCTTCAGCTGTGCCATTGAGGGGTCGATACGGGGTTTCTAAGAGATCTAATTAGGTCGAACATCATTGGGGGTGGTGGGGGCTTCTTTGTGTGGGTGGAGATGGGTGGTTTTTTGAGTGAAAACTGGAATTTTGTGCCCGTAACGTGTCAAAAATTGGAAATTTTTTGTTATCATACGTTATTTCAACTTTTTCAACCCTTTTCCAAATCAAAATCCTTGTTGACCTAACCCAATCTAATAACCATTGGCTTTTCGCCACCACCCTACAATGCTCCCGTTAATGCCATTTGCGAGGACAAATAATAATAACCCCATCCCATAGTGCCATATCGGATCGACACACGAGACCCAAACCTGTTTTGTTTGCATTTCGTGCTATTTTGTCACCCACCCCCGCCACCTCGGCGTGTGCCAATCTCTCGCGCACTTTCCATTGTTTGAGCTTCTGCGGCCTTCATCTCGTATCTGATTTTTGAAGGGGGGATGATTGCCACCTTGTCACGCTAACCTGGTACATAGCGAAAGTCAGTCGGCATAATTGGGAATGGGATTTTGTTTGGTTTGGGGTTGTCCGTTTTGATTCCGATATAGCCTTCAAAAAAGAAGTGAACATCGCCGCTGACGCCACCAAGTTGGCGTCATCGTCGGCGACACCGCAAAAAACTGTTATAATGCGAATTTTATACCCTAATAAAAGTAGCGTATTGTAATTGAGGCATGTTTTCAGTTCTTTCCCACCATCCCCAAGTGCTGGAAACGATCCCAGGCGGAGCTAGTGACGGATCACTCGAGTCGATTTCGACCGCGATTCACTGCTCACCGACACGACGCTACACGGCGGGTTTCTCGGAAGGTGAAGCGCTCGCTGCCGTGTTTCCGGATACACCGGTGAAGGGGGTTCCTGCTTCGACGTCACAGGGTAGTAGTGCCATGCCACCGGCTAGTGGCAACCGTCGACGAGTGGCTCCGCCGAAGTCTGGCAAAGGTGGCCGTGGTAGCGGTAGAAATGAGTACAGTACTGTTTATAATGGCCGATTAGGTCCGGAACGGCAACATAAACATCATGGTTATGATTTTGATAGGTTGGTTAATCATTTGAATTTTTGAAAAAAAACTGTCATGCCGCAGTGGTTGAACCATCAACTTCTCGGGTGCCAAGTCTCCGCTCTAAGCCACTACACCATTGGCACAAAATTTACAAAATTTTTATCAAAATTTCATTTTATCTCCAAAACCATAATCCACATCCCGTTATCTGTCAAAACTGTTGTTGTCGTCGGAGTTATAATTGTAAGCACTCCATTATATTCTGTTTTTCCTTACATTAGCGGTAAAGTCACAAAAACCCCGTCGATCTCCCATCCTCGATGTGATGACACCTGTCTGACGAGTCTATGACCACCTACTTGTTTCGCATCATTCATTTCGGACATTCCACAACCGCCTCAAGGCCGTTCCTCCTCACTTTGGCGCTTTGGCTACTTTTTTGCTTTGCGCGGCGGTCAAAAGTTTTTTGCCTTTGGACATTGAAACAGAGAAAGTGAGACAACCGAACAAGATTGAATGCTTCATCCATCACTTGTAACATGTTTTGGAGGAAACACAATTAGAGTGATTACCAATTGAGTTGTCACGGGGGTCATAAAATTCAAAGTTGCTTTGTTTTGGGGGTACTGTAGGGGTACCGTTTTCGTTGTTTAAACTGGGGCATCTCAAACTTGTTAAAAAGGGATAATTTTTTAAGTATAAAGTTGCTTAAACTTTGCCTTTTTGCCAAAACCCGACCCGATGCGCGCAAATAGTAAGTCCATCTTAACTCAACCACCACCCCTACCCTGCGCGAGTGCCCTCAGGGGCCTCATTTCGCCATCGTTGGCCCCAAATCCGTAATATGTTAGTCCTTGGCCAGCGGTCAAACGGATTCCCTTGTCTTAACTGTCCCCCAAGGGCCTTTTGACAATTTGCAAAGGGTGTTTCACTGCAACGGCGTCAAGCTGTCTTTCATTGACCAACATCGTTACTCATCCATCCCACTTCGAACACTGCCTCACGCTGACGGCACAGAAGGCGGAGAGGTTCGCTGGGTTTAACATTTGACATTGTATGCTTGTTAGGTCAATATTGTCGTGTCTGTTGCTGACTTTTCTTGCTTTGGGGCGTGCCATCCATAAACATTGAACCAGCTAGCGAGGGTTCGGTTTGTTTTTTGTTTATGTAATTAGCCTAGCATTTCCGGGGTTGGGGTTATGTGCGCTGTTGCTTTTTGGGATCATTACTTTTTTGCCAAGAAGCATGCCGCCGCCCACTCTGTTATGCTGTTGCTATTAACCCTGGGAGCCTGGGAAAGTCGGGCGGCGATATGTTTTTGCAATGGTCTTAGTTTTTCGATATGCTTGTCTGAAGTTGATATGGGTCAACATTAGCTTGGAAAAACTGGGAGAAAAATGTATCAACTTTGCTCACTTTACTTTTGTCTTCCCACCCAAAGGTGCTAAAACTTTCAAAATAGCAATTCAAACATTTAAAAATCTCCCCCATGTCCAAACACCCATTGTGTCGGTCCTTAAGCCATGAAAGTGCCATTGTCTCGTTCCACCCGAAAACGCACAACAAGCTTGAGCCAATGTGCCGCTGGCGACGCCCCTCGTTCTAGTCGCCAGTGTTGCCACCAGGTGGACATATTTTGGTCCATCCGATGTTGTTTCCGATTTTGAGGGTGTCATTTTGACTGAACTATAGCATCGCTTCCGGTCGCAGTTCGATTTCAATTTGTATCTACACGTATCTCTGTTATTGTTGCGAAACGATACACTAATCCTCACACCTCGTCGATTGAACCCTCTCTGTTTGCTTCCATCTTCACTCTTCATCCATTCACCATGACCTATTTCGACCGGATCACACTGCGCCTCAGAACGTGAGTTAACAACCAACACAATGGGTGTCGGTTCATTGTGGGAATGTGTCAAAAACCCACAAATCACTGATCGACATGCCGAAGTTGGTCAGTTTTGGCGGGATTCATGCAACTGTGCGACAGTTGCACGCAGACGCCATTCAATTTGATTCGTTATAGGCGGATCATGCGTCAATCCGCCTTCTGTCGATGTTGTGGAAGCGAAAAAAACAGCAGATTGGCACAAACTCGCTTGGAGTTGCTTGATAGTCCGTTTTAATGACTGTAAAAACATTTTCAATTGGTATGCGAAAGATGTTGGGCCGATTTGTTCGGTGATTTCAATCACTTTGATTATGCCAGATGTTTCCAGTCTTTAGGTCTTTTAGAATTCGGGTGACGGATGGGTTCTTGTTTTGGAGTGAAATGGATGGAGAATGTTTGGGGTTCTTTGTTAAATGTTTTAAAAATGTGGATAAAAGTATTTGGTATTGGGGGGTTTGAACTTTTGACTTTGGGGGCGGGGTTTTCGATTTCTGCCACGAGGCTAATGTTGCTAAACTGTGATGACTGTACTGTGATATATAGTCACGTTGCGTTTTGCCATCATCAACAAGTCTAATTCGTCCCAATGTCGTTGCGTATTACTTCACTTTATTCTCCCAATCCATAAAGCCTGTCAATCCCACTTAACCAGACAACCGGAAACACACATGACATCCCCAAGTCCCAGGTGTCCCTGCGCAAGCCATGGCTCCATGTCCTCATCCTGCTCGTGCGCGTTGTTCATGCAATGTTTCCTGAAAAGAGAAAGCAAGCTCCCGCATCACGGACAATTGCTTTCTCGGCTGGAAAAAGGGTAGTAGTGCCCGATCCTGCCTGCCTGCGCGGTGGATGGCTGGCGGCAACGTTTTTGTGACTTCCGGTCATTGGCGCACGAGGCGCCGCGCGAATTGAATCCACTCAACACCGTTGACTGCAATCTGAGGTTGCGTTGACGACGACCTTGTCTCCCGGTTGCCTCACATACATCATGTATGTTGTCCTTTTTTATGATCTCCCATCATGGGAAGGTTTTATGATCTCGTTTTAATGGCACTTTGATGCGATTTCGCGCATTCTTCATTTTTCATTGCTGGTCTTTTCCTAACCCGATCTGACTTGACTTCCGACCCTCTGAAATGTGCGGAATACGGTTCTTTCCGGGTGTATTTTTCATTTCTGTGAGTTATGACGCTCTAGCTGCGCAACCATGGACGGCGTTTAGATTGCGGTTCCTGATTTGGGTAGTCAAATTGGAGAGATTTTCAATTTTTCAAAGTCAAAGCCAACTGCGCGAGAGTCGTAATTCTTGCCAGCTTTGACGCTTTGATCGACTCTTTCATGTAACGCTTCAGAGGGCTCTGTATACTTTGCGCGCGAACCATCTGCCTTGAGGCTTTATTGCCAGCGGGTGGCAGCCTAAGGGCGTTTAACGGTGAAGCCACTTTCACATTTCAATTTTTTACTTTCGAATCCACCCCGGAAAAGAAAATGAGATTGACATGGATAAGCTTGATTGTCGGAAATGGGGTTTAGAAAGACAATTGAAGTCATCAGCTGACGGTTATTTAGTTCCCTTTTTCAAAAATTGGCGATCCATATCCCCGTTTTTTTCTGGAAAGACTTTCCCCCGTCACAGCTGCCTTGCCAACTGCAAGCATCCCCTTTTGACACGCCTGAGGGGTTGATAGAGCGAGACATGTCTTTTTGGCTTCGAACCTATTTGTTGGTTTCTCGAGAAAGAGTGACCACTGACTTGCAACTGCTGTTTTTGAAAATAAAAAGGGCTTTTTCTCGTAAAATTTCGCCTAAATCTTTCATCTTTCCTTTCTTTGTCTTGGATTAACGACCTTTTTATAGTCGGGAGTCACCCTTTTTTGGCGCTATTGAAACTGGGAGAGTTAGTTTAACTTCAACTTTTTATGGTTTCTCTTTCAGCTTCGAAGACTCGTCCTCGATCTCGTCTGGCATCAGCGAAAACTTTGACGACATCTCGACGGACGACCTCACCGGAAGCTCGCTCAACGAATTCCCGATGACCGCCGCGACGGCTTCAGTCAGCAATGGCAACAAGCTCGGAGCCGACTTGCATCCGATGGCATTTCGGTCGGGTCCTGGGAAATCAAATGGGCTTCGGCATGTTGGGAATGGTAATTCTAACGGTGTTCAACAATCGGTAAGTTTTTTGGCATTACTAAAACTGTACGTTGGGACTGCGCGTCAATATGAGTCAGTTGTACTCCATCAAAGTGCCAAAGTGCGACAATTACAAGCCCCGTTTACGAAATGTTCTTTCAATATTTCAAAATGCTCGCGCTGGTCAGTCGGCATCAAATGGGTCGACCGTTTGGCCAGAAGCTTTAGATGAGTAGAGTGGCCGTTGGCATGCAAAGCTCGGGAATGAATTATTCATCAAAAGTAAAATGAGGGGTCCGGCCCGGGTCGAAGCATCTTTGCTATGCTTGACTGGACTTTTGGCGACTTCGCGCAGGCCGAAAAAGGGGGTTTCGAATGAGTATACTGGCACTACAAATATGAAAACTGTGACTTTGACCGGATGTCACTCCCTAAAATTTTAAAAACTGAATGACATAAAACAGAGAACACTAAAAACCATCATTTCAGGCGTCATCAAACAGACTGTATCACACCCTAGTCCCAAAACTGGCCTTATCAGAGGACGGTGAGACACTTTCTATCAGTCGACATGCACAGGGTAGAAGTTCGTTACGGTGCCCGCCTACAATTAACAAAACTGGTACGATTTTTTGAGTTTGTTTTTATTTAAAGATCAAATTACGTGGCCCCAAATCACCAGATTAACTGATTTATCGCCTCTAATCCGCTGGCATTAACCTTTTCCCAAGCCAAAAGTGCCTCTTTTGATTAATTTTAAGCGGATGACTTTGACCATTGTTTCAAAGATTGCCTGAGGGCAGCATTGTTTGGGTGTCAGGTTGCCTTTTGACCGCTGTTGTCTTTGTTGCAGCAGAACTGGGGTTAAGGACGAGATGCAACAACTGTTTGCTGTTTTTTACGTCAAAAACACACGTTTACTTGATGTTTGATAACAATTTATGCGAGCATCGTAAAGATAATCATTATTCGCAACATACAAGCAAACTTTTCCATGACAACACTGCCAGAATCAAGCATAGTTACCATCATTGCTGCCATGTTCACATCAGATTTGAGGGCAGCGCGGGCCATGGGCGTGTGAAATCCCATAATCCCACTTCCACGCTGTTCTAAAGCGATGTGTCAATCCGACTTGCATGCGCACAAGCGCCATAAACTTCAGCGCGCATCCAGTTTTACAGTTTTGCTTTGTTGCAGGAGTCTATGGTCAGTATCAACCACCACATCAACAACCGTATCACCAACAACAGTCGCCAGCGGCACCAGTTGTGCAGTCAACCGGAAGTGCTCGCAACTCGCCCTACCATTCGCAGTCACTGGATCGTCGCGGCCATTTGAAGGCTGTTTTCGGGCCCGAATCCGGCACGGCACCCAACAGCCCCTATCGACTCTCAGTGGCTTCGGGTTACGCCAACGGAAACGGCACCGCAGTGTTGTCGCCTCGAAACAGTGCTGGTGGGATGTCGTCGGAAGGGTATGCAAGTGGAAGGCAGAGTGCTGCAGGTTTGTTTTTGATTTGTTTTGGGATTAATGTAGATTGCCTTTTTATCACTAACTTGGCTCATTTTAAACAGTTGCTACCTTCTGCGATAATAGTCGATTGGCAGAACTTCAGATTTTTATCCCATTTGTCGAGGGTTCGATCCCGCTATCATCCACTTTCTTTTTTTAACATTTTAACCCCTTTCAAATGCATTTTAATTCTACTTACAGCTTTTATTCATTGTTATTTCCACTCTCGCTATGTTTTTTCTCTCTTTCTAGCTTCGCAAAAATCGGGTTCGTCGTCCGCGAGACGTCCAACAGCTCCCCAACGACGGTCATCGTCGTTGTCGCTGGCTTCAGCTTCGGCAAGCATGTCTCGATCGATGGTGCTTTTCGAAAGTGCCGATGGCACTGCCATGCTTCCAGTCAACGGCCAAACGGCTAACATCGCCGAGAATGGCAATGTTTATCGCGAGTTAGCAACTTCGTCGTCAATGATGACAAACTTGGGGTCAGCATCGCCCGGATCGAGACGCCATCGACGAAATGTTGCTGCCGTAAATATCGATTTTAACGATTACGGTAGTCATGTAGCTGCAAGTTTACCGGCTTCTCCAGCGAATCGAGGTGATTATCGGTGGAATGATTTTGAATGGGAGTGTTGTTTAGTCGTTGTTGCTTTGTTTTGTCGTTCTTTTGGATGTCTTTAACTTTGCCATCGTTGAATACTAACATAAAACTGTAATAAAACGGTTAGGGTGGCTGATCGTTGTCCATTTTCAGGTTCATTTTCATCCCGTTCCGAAGCCAATGACGTCTATGCCAACTACCCGGCTCTTCATTTCAACAAAATGAGCTCCCCTGCAATCAGGCCATCACCACTATCAGCGAAACTACCATCATCCCGGCCAGTGATCTCCCAAGGCGGCTCCGAGCTCTCCCTCGCATCATCATCCGCCGCCGATGACCGTTATGAGGCAGAAATCCGTAAACTTCATGTTGAACTTGACGGCTACCGTGAACGAATCCACAGTCTGCATGAAAAGAATGACAGCTACAACCAGATTATACAGTTATTCGATTCAAGACTTCAGCAAATGTTCAAATACTGTAACAAACTGAATCGGCGGTCGCAGTTGAAGGAGGACGAGGTCGAAAAACTGAAGTCCCAAATTGAGTATTTGCGAAGTTTAAGCTCCTGTGCGACTCCAATGGCCAGTGCCGGTGTGGCGCACACGAACAACAAATCGCCCGAGGGCGCCGGGGAGCTTCTACGGCAGTATCCATCCATGGAGTCGGTGGCTAGCCATAAGAGCTCCGTCAGTGCGGTGTCATCGAAGGCTGGAAGTTTCGGTGGCAAAAATGGGAAGAAGAGTTGGGTGAGTGGAATTTTTTAAACTGTTTTTTACAAATATTCATTTTAACAATTTTTGTGTTAAGACAGCAAACATGGACAATCAGGTAACTTTGGTCGTTGTAATGCTGTTTTTTGTGATTTGTTTTGGTCAAAATTCGATGTAAATGTATAAACTGGGATTAATTGTACTTTCATCTTTTCAGATCCGAAGCAGCTTCAGTCGCGCGTTCACAAAGAAAAAGTCCACCAAGACCAATGGCGCTTCATCAGATGCCGAAACAGCATCTCCAATGCATCGCCCTGCCGACGTCCAATCGATAACTAGTGATGAGAGCCGTCCAGGGGTGCCTGATATCGCCACCCTGAAGCAGGAGCTTCAAGTTAAAGAGGCGGCTTTGACGGATATTAGACTGGATGCGTTGGATAAGGCCCGGGAAGTGGATATTTTGAGGGAGACCGTGGCGAGATTAGCTGTAAGTTTTTTGGTTTTAAACTGTTTGTTTGTATTTAAAGTGTTTCAGAACGAAAACAAACTCCTCAAACGGAATTGCACCATGCTCGCGCGTCGAACAGATTCTCGAACTTCGTCGAGACAGTCGCTATCAACCTGCCAGGATGATGATCCGACTTATGATGCACTTCCGCCTTCTTCGGCCACGCCTATCAATTGTGGGTCGTCGGAGCGGAGTTATTCGTCGACGACGTCGTCTTCGAAACGGTCATCTGGAAGTTTGGTAACTCGAGTGGCTATAAGCCTGGAACCTAGTGGCAGCCTCGAATTCAACTCCCATCAGCATGAATTGACCATCGGCAGCCTCATGCCGCCATCGGCCGCTGCCAGCTGGTCGGATGTTGACGCCCAGTTAGTAGCAATGTTGAAGGATTATCTTCACAGAATCGAATCCGAATCGACGATGGGTATTGATCCCGAAAAGGCCATTGTCGGCTACAAGATCGGCAGTGACTTTATTCGGGATAAGAATTGCCCTGATTTATTGACGCCATCAGCTTCACCGGCCGAGATCATCGCTCCGACAAAGACTATCAGACTGCGCCTCCGTGGTGTGAACCAAGATTCTGTGGACGGTCTCATCGTCGAATCACTATTCCCGAAAGCTACTCTCGACCAGCTGATCAGACTACTCGAACAGTCAAGACGACTTGTTATCCATGGCGCTCGTGGAATCGGAAAGTCAAACCTCGCCAAAACATTGGCAAAATACTTCTCCTTAAAGTTATCCACTTCCGGAAAAGCTGAAAGTATCGTCGAAGTACGGTATCCCGACGACGAAAAAGACAAAAAGTTTGCTCAAACACAGGCAAATCTTCAAGCCCTCCTCAAAAGCTCGACTGCTTCTATCATTTTGATCGATAATGTTCACAGGAAAATCATCCCTCACCTTCAGAAGGCCTTCAAATGCGCGGAAGGCACTTCCATCGATGGCGAATTGCCATTCGTCATTTGCACTGTCAATGGCGCCCTGCAAGCCCAAGTCGAAGAAATGCAACGCCTTCATGCTTTCCGTGTTTTCCATCTCACGAATCACATGGATGCCGTCCGTGGCTTCATGGGCCGCTATCTCCGTCGGCGCATTGCCGAAGCCGAACTCACCGGTCAATGCCGCTGCGGACCCGCTTTGGAGGGTATTATCGATTTTCTCGGAAAGGCCCTCGTCGCGATCAATACCTTTATCGATCGAGCAAACGCTCAGGACGAGATCATCGGCCCCAGGACCTTCGTTCAATGCCCATTATCGATTGAAGCGTCACGTGACTGGTTCATTCGATTGTGGAACGAGAATCTTGTGCCATACATCCTCCGAGCAGCACGCAGTACAAAGGCCATCGGCTACAGATCGCCATTGACAGATCCGACAACCTTTATCTTGGAACAATGGCCATGGCCGAATCCAAATGGAAGTGCGTCTGCACTCCTCCAACGGGTCGTCCTCGATTCAGCATCACAAACTCCGGAAAAGGATTTTGATCCGATGTTGGCACTTGAGCGGATAGAGGAGAATCGCAAACTTCAGGATCGACTTCATTGATTGATTTATCGATTGCTTATGTTAATATTGGTTGTATTGCTAGCCGTTTTTATTACTGCCGAAACCCAGTGGACAAATGTGTATCTTTTTTGTAAATTTTTATGGTTGAATAAAGCTATTGTTAAATCGGTTACTGTAGTCGCAAATTAAAAACTGATAATATTCGAGACCCATCATCAACTTCCTCCAAAAACAACTTCCTGTTTACAGTGTCCACTCCAAAAACCGAAATTCCAATCACCCCACAATCGTGTTATGCTTATTGAACCGATCTGTGAAAACACATCATAAAATCATTTTTTCACCATGAACTATTTATGTCATGCATTAATTACATCATTTAACGACTGTTTGACACCTCGTTATCAGCTAACAATGCACCTATCAACGAATGCCCTCTCATAAAACAGATTTTTGTTTCCGCGTTTTTTGAGTAAAGACAAACATTTATGGCTTTTCTGACAGTAATTTTTATGATCGCACGTAGTTGTGGATGTAGCGGTAAAAGGACGGTTGACCTTTTAAGGATGGGGAAGGAGTGCTACGCTTAAGGATGCTTTTTTTAGAGCGGTGGATTCCAAAGAAAAAAGGTGACAATGATATTGGATAAGTTTCAAGAAGTTGGGGGAGAGGCGGATCGGGGTTGTCTACAGGGCCTAACCTTTGTCCTTTGTACGCTTGCTTGATCTTATTGAGCTTCAGGGGCAGTATAAATTGAGGGCAGAGATGCGGGAAAGTTGTACTTTCGACACGCTAGAGGCAGAATGGCTTCTTGTGTTTTCACGGCTGTTTGTTTCGCCCTTTTGGGCATGGCTGCGGCCAGTTGCGGTAATTCGGCGACTTGTGAGAGTTGTGTGGCTCAGTTGGGGTGTTTGTGAGTTTACTGTAATTTCTTAGAAACTGATGGGACTTCAATTATTTCAGTTTCAACGCGGTGACCAACGCCTGCCAATCTAAAGGCCTCTTCAACATAAACTCCTCCAATGGCACCGCTTTTGTCGATCGTGCCTACGACTGCCCTCGGCCATTGGCAGACTACGATGATGACTTCGCACGCAATGTGGCCTATGTTTATGCAGCGGCATCAAATGGCAATGTACAAGAGATTCAGGCGTGCTTGAACAACAGAATCCCGGGGGCCGTTGTGGTGTCCCAGTATACTGTACCATGCGATATTTTCAAGGTTAGATTTTATAAAACTGAGAATATAAAAGACATAAAACCGTTTCAGAGCAACTGCAGCGGCTACGTGGCTCTCAACCACGAAAACGAAACGATTACCGTCGTTTTCCGAGGCACCAAGGGGTCGACCCAATTCTACTATGAAGCCATTAACCTTATTTTGTATCTCGACAAAGAAGTGCCATTCTTCGGAGGCCAAGTTTTCTCCTACTTTCTGAATGCGTTTCAACTGCTTTGGGACGCTGGCATTGGAGAAGATTTGGAGGAGCTATCCATACTGTACCCGTATTACGAGCTTCAGGTAAGCGAAAGTGCATTTCAAAACAAAAGAACTGTACATCTCATTTCAAGGCCTTCGGTCACTCTCTTGGCGGCTCCCTTGCATCACTCACCGCCTTAGCAGCCGTCAAAAAGAATTACTTCCATTCTGACAATGTTCTACTGTACACCTTCGGTCAGCCTCGCACTGGCGACGTCAAATACGCGACAGAACACGATGAAAATGTGCCAAACAGCTTCAGAATTGTCCACGCCGAAGACCTAGTCTCTCAGGCACCCCTTCGCCTCGGATATTATCAGACAACAGCCTACCATCATCGCTATTGAACCACCAAAATCTTTTTTTCCGAATTCTGAGGC
>KB455483.1:110737-130782 GCA_000341325.1 Panagrellus redivivus | reverse complement strand
TTTTGAATCCTTCTCTTCCACTGAAGTCAAATCCGAACCGCCTATCAGCTTTTTCACATTCGATATCAGCTCTTGCACGTCGTCCTTGATGTTTTCGGCATTTTTTGTCGGCTTTACTTTCTCCAACTTTACAACAAGCTTGGTAGCGACCACTGTGAAGTTATCTATTTGTAAGTTGGCGTTATCGTTTGATGGAAACTCCACCGTGTGAATGGCTTTCCGTAATGGGTCGTCAATGCGTTTCACAATTACGTCTATGGAGTTACAAGGTCCACATTTGCGGCTGTATTTTGGCGGGATGAGAGACTTGTTGTGCATGTGTTTCCGGATAAACCTAATTTCGGCAAAGATTTGGGCTGCATTGTCAACTGATGCGGGTACTGTAGGTGATACTTTTATCTTATCAGGTCCGGGTGATATTGAGTGAGTAATTTGATTTGGTTGAGGTGTCGAATATGGATTCTTATTTGTCGGCGAAACACCAATGGGCCCTTGAGTGCCACTCGAAACATTTGTAATACCCAGAGCCTGGCCAGGATGCAGTTTCACGGTTTCATCGATGTATTTCGTCAAACGCTTGTACAGTATTTCAAATTTGTCATTCACGCAGTGACATAATGACGAATGGGATCCGTTGCAATTTGCTTTTGAGTTATTGTCAACAATGTTTTTGCCTGCAAACGACAATTAATTTCATTCATAACAGCTATGAACCTACCATTTTCAATATCATTTAGTAATTCTTTATACAAATGGTGCAAATCATCTTTATCATAAAGGTCACCCTTCTCAGCTTTAACAATACCATGCAAAGCTGCTTCAAATTCGATGAAATTACTGCCCTTGTAAGCAATTTCCAAATCAGACTCCCCATTGTCGTTGAAGACAATTTCTGGATAGCGTTTGCCGGCAGAAATCAGATCCTTCTTCAAATTGCCAAACTTCGACGCCAATTTGCTTTTCTTATCAGAAATTTTGATACACTGGGTCAAATATTCTGTTACTTTGAGCACAGATGGCTTAGTTTCCACCAATTTCAAATGATAATCGGATGGGAAATGCTCAATAATGTAGGTAATGGTGTCAAAGAACTTCGAGGCACGTTTGTCCGATGACGAATATCCAGGAACACGGTGGAAGATTGCCTCAACAGTCTTTAAAGAGTCGTAAAAGTCGAGGGAAGCTTGAAGGTGTTTCAACATGGCTGTTAAAAGATTGACATCGAAGTTTTTGCGTTGAGATGAGACGATTTTGACAGTGTGGATGAGGTTATTGAAGGTGGCTGGGGTGAACTTTGATGGGATGGTGGGTTCGTGGAAGTTGTTTGATTTTAGAGTTGTCAAAAGTGGCTTAATGACATCACAATTGTGGCATTTTGAGGATTGGACATTGTTTAAAGAAGTAAGGAAACTGTCAATGAGATAGTCAGACTTGTTAAAATTGACTTTTAGAGTTTGCAATTCCGTTGAAGTTTGAATAGTCCGACTTTCGACCAACAGCTTTGAAATTAGACCAACTTCGACGCTACATTTATTCTTACAGATGTCTAGTTTTGGCAACTTTTCCATTACATGGGTCAACATAGGCGTCAAAATAGGTCCCTTTGAAATTGAAACTGCAAAAATCACCGACTTCCGAAGCGCTGCCGAATCGACGCCAGTGAATTTCCCGAGCAAATCTTCGATCACTTTCAATCTGTCATCCATTTCTCGAACATACTTCTCTTCAAACATCAACGATTCCATCCTCACGATGCCAATTTCCAGCTGCAAAACCGACTTAAAAGCCTTCGATGACACATTGACGAAGCCGCTATGTGCGGATTGGCTGTGAATAACAGTGGTTTCTTCTTCATCGCCGACTTCAAATGAAACATGCTCAGATTCATCAGTATCCCGGATATAGTCATAATCGGTCACACCTCGCGGGTTCCGGCCCAGAAGGGCGAAAATAGGCGGCCATAAAGCCACATAGACCAATAACAACAGCCATATGCGCATCTTTGTTATCGGAAAGTAAGATGATTCTTCACTTTCTTGGTGTTTTTATAGTGAATTCTTGGAAAAAAGTTATTACTTTCTCACCACCTCCGAGAAAGGCGTGAACTGAGCGTTAAAGGGTCATTAAGTTGGATCGTGCATGACATTCTGATTCGTAAAATGCGTGAAAAAGCCATTAACATCGACAGTTCTGTTTTTAAGCAGCGAAGATCGTACGCCTACATGGTATTTTGAAAGATGCTTTGTTTTAATGTTTTTTGAAATGAGACTTCAAAATTGGAAAGTTAATTGGAATGCAAAGTATGTATGGTGGCGCGTGATTGGCATGGGCAAAGTATGTATGAAAACAGTCCTACTGTGGCTGTTGACTTTCCTGCTCTTCCATCTCTCAATTTAACAAGCGGACTTTTCTTGGATTCTTCATTTTGATACTGCCAATAAATATATTAATCGATTTAAAGCTAAATTAGTGACCTTTGTGACCACCTTATGTACACAGTTCAAACAGGTGCGCTAAAAGTATGTACATTGAAGCTTGTTGAAACCATGGAATAGCTTTAACAAAGCTTATAAACGTTGATTTTAACTTCTTTGTTCCATGCAACTGACATGTTCCTCGTGAGCGGAACTCAAATACACCTGTTTTACCGACCTGGTGGGGGGATTCCGTCATTTGGGCCTTTTAAGTCAGTATAAAAGTGATGGCTTGCATGAGGATAGTCGTATTCCATCAAGTTACCAGCGATTACAACCATGAAGCTGATCGTTGCTCTCGTCGTTTTGGGGCTGATTGTTGACATTAGTTTCGGGCAGACCTGTTCTTGCAACTTTGGCACTGGTGGCGGCGGCGGTGGCGGTAATAACAACGATGGAGGCTGCGTGGATCAGGCTTATGGGTGCGAATGCATGACAGCACTGTGCCGTAACACTGGTTATCGAACTCTGATGGCTCGCAACTGCTGTCGCACGTGTTACATCTACACTTATGGCCAGACTGGTAGTGGTACTTTTGGATAAGTGCGAGAGTTTGGAATGCTCTTTCAATGCTACTGCCTGGGGTCTTGTAAAACTGATATTGGGAAGTGTAAATGTACTTTTTTTTGCGGAATAAATTTGTTGATAACAAATCTTTGACCCATGAAATGCCGTTTGAAAGCTACTTTATAAAGCATGTCATCAAAATGTACACAGTACACATAAAAAGATAAAATTATGTACAACCGGAAAGGTATCAATGGGTTTACAATCAAAATATGTACTACTTGTACAAACTGTAGGAAATTGTGACAATATATCGGTTAATCTCAAAGTGAATATGAATTACATCTGTCGAAGCGCTGGTCGATCTGGCTGGGCATCAATGCCCTCAAAGGTGTTCGGCTCTGCGTGGATGGTCAAATTCCCGGCCGAGTCGAGATCGCAGTGGATTTGGTCTTTCGAAAAGTTCGGCGGAAGGGTCATTTTCCGCAGAAACGACTTTTTAGCCGCTTCGCCTTCATGGATTTCCGCGTGTTCGCCACGGACGACAATTTGATCGCCTTCCAAGTCGACGTGGAGCTCATTCGGTTGGAATCCCTCAATATTGACAGTGTAATCAAAGCCACCGTCCGGATTCATCCGGAAATGGGCCGGATTTTCTGACAATTGCGATCCGGCGTCGTCAGCGACGCGTTGGAGGGTGGTTGCCAGAGGGTTTTCGTCACGTCGAGCGAGAGCCTCGTGGATTAGGGGGTTATGCGAGAATAGCGACATGGTCTTTGAAACAGTATTCTTCGAGTAAACAGAATCTGGTGAAGAGCGCCGTTTTCCCGCTTCCTTTTATACCCCAAGGCATGACGAAGCACTTCACGCAGCCCCGCCCTGATGTCTGAACTCGGTTAACTCGCTTGTTTATCTCGCCGCTGGCCCGGCCCTTGCAGCTCCGAGCAAAAACAACCACAAAAATACACCCTGTTTACTATTTCTGTTTCGAATGTACATGTTCTACAATCTATGAACTCTTTTGATAGCTTCGACTCCAACATTTTGAAAGAACCTAGAAAGTTTTTTGCAGTCAACCATGGTTGTTTTGGACTACACATTTGCACAATGTGTTCCGATTTCCATAAAATTGATTTGCACAAAGTTTCAAAATATAGTGACAGTCGACTGTGACCAAAATTTTAGTGATAATAAAAAGTTTAACGGACTTGGAAATTTATACATTTCACAGATCAGAAGTTCTATTATTGTTGTCTGCATTGTTATAACGACAAGAGACACATGAAAACACGCGTGTAACATGAGAGCACGCGCATTACAAAAAATGCAAAACTGCGCGCGATCAATACTTTTAATGCCGATGCGCACCTTTCTGGGATAAAAAAATTCGCTGATAACGTTAAAAAGATTACTGATTCCGGCCGGAATCGAACCGGCGACCTTCAGTGTGTTAGACTGACGTGATAACCCCTACACCACGGAATCAGGTGACAGCTAGAGCTCAAAAAGTGGTGGGCCAACGACGAGAGTGAAAGTTTGAAAATTTTTATTTTTGCTTTTTGGCCGATTTTTGGATTCCTTGTGTATATATTGGCACCAGAAACTAGTTAATTACTTGTTTAATAATGCCACAATAAAATTAATGTCTCGGCCAATTTTTGAAGAAAATTTGAATTCAATTTATAAAAAAACTGTCATGGTCCCCTCTTAGCCTTTTTCGGCACTGCCCAATATTATCATCAAAAACGTTTATAAATGATGGCATAGAGTTTTTGGTCGTGATACTTTCCAACACGCGGAAATGCAGTTGAGTTCAACAGCTGCAACAACACAGGGTCATCAAAGACTCAAGTTTGTTGGTGTGTGTGTCTTTGGTGAGCTTATACCATCACAGCTTTCATTATTTTGAGACATTTCGACTGTTCGAGATGAGTTCTGCGCTTCTTTCTACAGGACATTGACATTCTCGTTAGGTGCGGTAAGTACAATCAAGTCGTCATTCAACTGCTGCAAAAGGGCCGAATCGTGAATGCCATGAAGTATCAGCCAAAAACTACCGACATCAAAGGCAAACTTTTTTCGGCGGATCCTAAAAGCCGTTGCACTGCAAAGTCCATGCAAATATCGTGAAGATAGCAGAACTTCTTGATTAAAAACCCCAAAACAGTTCCACACATTCATAACAATACTCGGAGATGAATTTTGTGCTGCAGTATTAATGCAATCTTAGTTTTTTAATAGCATTAATATTGGTCATTTGAAAAAAGTTACTGAGTTTGGAAGTTCTAGAAAAATTTTGCATGACATTCAAATTTTAAACAGATCAAATTTTTTGCGGACACCGCTGTAAACCAATCAGTGTCATGGTAAGGAGCCGCCAACGACCAAGGATTGAAAAATCTGCCGTTGCAATTTGTTTGTGACTAACATACCACAGGACCCATTCAACATTTGATTGCAACTTTCTACTTTTTATTTTACTGATTTCAACTAAATAACTAAATGCCCGAAAAACTGACCCTGAAAAGTGACTGGATGCCCTACGACAAACTTGCGTCACACATCAAACAAGGAGATTTGATAGAGATAAAGAAGGTTAATTATATATTCTTCACTATATGCGTGAGTTTTGTGTCAATCAACCGATATTATTGTTGCCATTTCAGCACTGGGCCGTCGCCGTCCAAGTAGAACCCAACGATTGTTTCGTCGTGGGTCTCAGCAAAGACAGCAAAGTCTACCTGAAACGGTTATCAAAGCTAACTTACGGCAAACGATGCAGAGTAAACAACACGTTCGATAAAGCTTATGCACCCTTTTCTCAACACGAAACTGTCAAGAGGGCGTTATACTGTATCGGCATGACGGAACATGTTTACAATTTCAACAAGTATAACTGCGAACACTTTGCAAAAGAGTGCCGAAATGGGGTTGCCGTGAGTCATCAAGTAAATAATGCCGGCATTTTCGTATATCCTGGAAATTGGATACGAGAAACGGCCAATTTATCCTCGTCCGTGAGTGAAGAGCTTACCGGGCATTCGGCTAAGCATTTGATTCATATTTCTTGACTTTTTTTACTTATTTTGAATAAATGTGATATTTTGTTGATGTCTTCTGCCGCCAGACAGCGGCGAAGTTTCAATTTTTGGTCTAAAAAGTTGTCGCTTTTGATCAAAGTCGATTCAAATAACACATTTTTGCAAGTTTCAATGAACTTCAACCAAAAACTAATACCCCAATAGTCTGACTGAGTGATGTGTGAAAAGAACAGTCAATCTTGTTTACCAGTTACGATAGCTATCGATCCCCCAAAACCTCACATGTCACATTCCGTCTTCCGCATTGGCCCCCAAAATTGAAACCTATCATCCGCAATATGATCTTATCATCGAATTTTGAGCATTTTTAGCCTCACCCATGTTCGCTTTTCACTGATAAGACCAAAGTGCAATCGAAATCGCACGCTTTCTCACAATCGGCTTTGTCTGTCTCTGTTTCTGTCTTTTGTCTTTCTGAAGGCCGTCAACAATAATTGATTTTTTATTATTTATAGATATTATCACAGAAAAATCTAATTATGCCAATTTACAATTAATTGGTAAATAGAAAATGCACTTGAATGTATATATAGAAAAATCTATGACAAGAAAGTCGAAATGGAAGTACGAAATTCTTGACAATTGAAAAGCGGGAACCCGTGAATTAAAGCTACTACGGTAGACTATTTACAGTTTTACAGATTTGGAAGAAGTGTAAAATGTGATAAAGCAGGGGGATGGAAATGTGTGTATGTTGGCAAGGTGGGTTTGACCAGTCTTCGTAAGTGTAGAAAGATAGCTTTAGATGGTCAATTCCTTCGGCGGTGGCACGACACTGCTGACGGAGCCGCTTCGGATCGATGGCGGCGAAGTGCATTGAGCTTGGACGGTCACGAAATCGATGTTGTACTGTGTTTGGAGGATTTGGTGAGCGTAATACACGATGGATGAGACATCGGACTGTTTGACAGTGTCAATATGGACAGAAACCGCTACTGAATCCATCTTGAGGGACCAGATCCGAAGACTGTGGACGCCACTGACGCCGTCGATGGCCATGAGGTCTTCGCGCATCTTACCGGCATCAATGTGGGATGGAGCGCATTCCATGAGGACGCGGAGGGTGTCTCGCATGACGCCATAGGTCGTGAACAGGACGAGGATGGAAAACAAGAAGGTGCAGAGAGGATCAGCCATTTCGAAGCCGGTAAACTTGATGATGACAGCACTGATGAAGACGCCGACGGATTGGACGAGATCGCCAATAACATGGATGAAGGCGGCTCGAATGTTGATGTTTTCTTCATGGCCTTCGTGGCTGTGATGGCTGTGGGAGTCGCCGCTGGTCTGGGACTCGACATCGGCACCATGGTTGACGTGGCCGTGATCGTGGCTGTGCTTGTGGCCGTGGTCGTGGCCATGGCTGTGTCCGTGGCCGTGGCCATGTCCATGATCGTGGTTATGCGGGACGCCGAAATGCGAATGTCCAGCCTTTCCAAAGTGCAAAACAATGCCCATAATAATGTTGAACAACACACCGACGCCAGAAGTGATCATCATCACATTGGGTTCAACATCGTATTTCCCGCTGATAATACGTTCAATAGCGAAATAGACCAGGGAAGCCGTCAGAATCCATACCAAAATGATGCTAGCCAATGCTCCGATGACCTCAGCTCGCTGATATCCGAAGCTATAACGAGAATTGGGGCTACGACGAGCCAATGTAATCGCCATGATGCTAATCAGGAAGCTTGCAAGATCGCTGATCATGTGGAAGGCATCTGTCATGATAGCCAAACTGTGAGCGATGATGCCACCAGTTAATTCAATCACAATGAAGAAGATGGTCAAGATTGAAACAAAGATGAGTGTTTTCAGTGCCCGATTGCTGGAGGCAGCCTTGGTCTCGGCACGAGCCCGGGAAACGGTCTTATCACAGTAATAGAAGAGTTCCTCATCGTCGTTGATGACAATGTGGGGTTGTTGTTGCATTTTGAGGTCCTGAAATGATCAATTGATTAAAAATTTTTTTGCAAAAAGCAAAACCCAATTCACGATTTAAAGCCGCCCTGGGCCATCTATAACAATGACAGTCCCATATATAGTCCAAAAGTGGTCCCCGCTCGCGCCAAATCTGCGTCATAACTGATAACTCGCTTTCCCTTTTCATCATGGTCCACCCCCTACTTTCCCCTTTGCTAGTCACCAACTTCGGCGTTATCATGGCCATTAGCTAGTGAAAGGTAAGTGAGGTCAGGAAGACAAAAAGCCCTGACGCAGCTTTGTCATAAAAAGCACGGTCGCCATTCATTCGATATCAAAATCAAACCCTTTTTCTGGTGATGAATAATACGTGTGAGCTTGCTTGTCTGATTGTCGAGAAAGGGGAGCGATCTTCGAGATTGTTTCAAATCAAACTATGATGTCATTGATCACCGGAAATGGGTGCGCTTTTGGCTTTGACAAGTGTTCCTAGCGCCGCGACAAGACATGTCGAAATGAGCTTATTATCACCCAGCCGTGGAGCGCGTTGGTTATAAAAACCATCAAATTAAAGATGAAGCATCTGATTTCGAACACTTGTTTTCAAAAACATTTCAACCCTGTATTGGGTGTGATTCATTCGCTAAAAACAGACAAACTAACAATAAGCCGTTATCACAGACAGTTTTTTTGCTAAAACAGCGTGCAAAAATGTCGAAAGCCCTCCAAATTGAATGGTGCTTTAAAGAAATTTCTAAGCTTCAGCAATGATAGAAATGCGGTACAGTCATAATGGCTATTGACATTTTTGAAATATACATTTTTGACATTTTTACATCAAAGCATAGTCTATAATGTAAAACTTTTATATAATGTTAAATTTTCCTAAGGAATGTCTATAAACACAAACAATGCACTCCCCTGAACAATCACAAAGACCCTCATCAATCAAAAACGGAACTACATACAGTACCCAAAAAAAGGAAAGAAACCGCATGTGAACAAACTTATGACCGGTCAAGTGGGTACTAACCAGAACGAACCGACCGAACCCTTCGGTCGCCGGAACTATTTAGAGACAATAATTGCCAATGTCATGGATTCTAACTCGCGCCTTGCCTTTTGTAGTATTCGCGAGGAGCGCCTTTCAAGGATTTTCCACGTTTTTTGAGGGTATTTTCGAGGCACTGATGACGTCAATAGACAATTTAAAGAAGCTCAGTTACACGTTCGTGCAAAAAAGGTTGTGCAATTTTGAGGAAAGTTGTTAGTCATTCGGGTTGGGGATTGTTCTGCACATGGATTTTGGTCAATTTTGTGACTTTCAAACTTATTGTGACAAATTTGAAGGGTATTTTCGGGGTTCATGAAACTTCGAAGATTGACTTTTATGGCTGTGGTGGGGGTTTGATGCTTGATTGTTCTGTGCAATGCTATTATTACCCCGATTACTGTCAAAAGGAATTAATTAATGAAAAAATAACAACGTGCTTTCCCGCATTGAAACGATCTTTTTTCTATTTTCAGACGAACCCACGCCCAACGAGAGCAACCCAGATCACTGCGCCCAACTACAGTACCCCCGGGGTGGGTGGAAAAGCGTTTCTAATTTGCAATAAATCTTCCATGTTTTGTCTTTGCCGGGCGTCCGTGCGCGAGGACAGATGATCTCAGTTGATCGCCCGACGTGTCGTCGATTGTCTTGGCGGGAGTCCAATCTGATCAAATTACGTAGGTGGTTTTTGTGGCTGACTTCTAATCTAACTGACTTCCATCCTTGGGTATCAACGGCTATGCGTGAGAACGCTCCACATGGAAGTCGATGAGAAAAAAACGCAAAACGTCCTGCGCGACAGAGACAGAAACATGCACAAAGTAGTACACGTGGGGCTGTCGAACATTGCATAGCCTTGATTAGAGACGTCTCCAAAAAACGAGAAAAGAAGTTTTTGAGAGCTCAGAAAAAGTCTGTTTGGACAGAATGGTCGGTTTGGTCCGATTAATCACAACTAATTACCAGGCGTGCATGAGTAAGTTTGGTTTGGTCAATTAGCCGCGAGGGAGATCAAATGCGTCAGATTTCAGTGAAAGGGTTTGAGCAGAGAACAGCTATCGTGTTTTGAGTGCATTGGTACCCGGAATTTCCGATGGGGATCCAAATTCGCTGATTGATTGCACAAAAAATCTAACAAAAATCAAAATCTTCAGCCAGTACTTTGATAAAAACACCACATTATGACCGTCCAAATCATGTGTTCAATCATCAGGATCAAAACGGTCAACAAGACCAAGAGATTACTGTACACACAAAAAGTGCATGTTCCTATCATTTAAAAACAGCCGTTTTAGATATCTAATTACGCAATTAGGACCCCCAGTTACTAAAAATAGCCCTCATTGACGTGAAAAAAGGAAAAGAGGAAACCATTTTTTTAAAAATCGGAAAAGAACATCGCTTTTCCCGACCCAATTTTTGTCCTTTGACCATTTTTGTCACTTTTTTGCGCACCCTGTGTCTATTGTGAATTAATAAAGCCTATCTACGTGAAAAGTGTAACCAACTTTTATAAATAGGTTTAAAAGTTGTAACAAAACGATGTTTAAAAACATGTTTGTATGATTTGTGAGGGTGGCTTCCTCACTTTTAAAATCACATAAGCCCTTTTATGTCTGTGCGTGGCTGCGCGGCGTGCGCGTCCTCGACACACGTTTGACTCAGTTTTGTTGTACAAGGACTGGGTTTGGATTATTTTTGGCAGTTTTACTGGGGTTACAACTTGAGACAACGTTAAGTTGTAAATTTGGGCATTAAAAACTTACGTTTAACGTAGCCTCGAGTTGGATTCGTGCTAGGTTGAGTTCCTTGTGCATCATTTTGGGTAGATGATGTGTGGATCTTGTGACGAAGCGACGATGGAGGGATAGATAGAATGCGGATCTTTGGAATCGGATGTATCTGTAATTGTGGAGAAAGTAGATTATGGATTGGCGACTGTTCCGGAGATGGATGCACGCGGAGTGGGGGTGTTTTGTGTGCTGTTTTTTTGAAACTTGAGCTAATAAAGGCATAGAACATAAAGTTATGTTGGGAAAATGGTACTATAAAAACGCCTACTGACATTTCTAAAGTCATTTTTATGACTGATAACTTCAAAAGGAGGTCAGAATGAAAGTTGTATAAAGTCAGATGGTACTATTTGTACCCCTTTTACAGAGTTCAACCAAGACCAATCGAGACCGATTCAGCAAAAAAACCGCGCAAATAAACTTAATTTATTGTAAGTAACGTGTTCGTTAATTACGACGGACCAAACGGGTACGCCTTGCACCCGGACAAAGTTAACACAAATGTTGATCGACTTGATCAAGACATCTGTCACAGAAGGCTGATGATAGGTAACTTTTTCTTCAAAGGGCAATAACTGTCACGGCCCGTTCGAAACCAACTGCCGCAAACAATATGTAAGACAATAGCCCCGATCAAGGGCAACGGTTCATCGTTTTTAGCTGATTCAGAACGTCTCGAAGGCACGCCTTCACCCCCGTCACCACCGCTGATCTTCGTATAGCAACCCGGCGGTGACAGAGGGCGTGTGAAAGGACGGGTTTCCGACGATGATGATGCGGCCTTCAAGACCCTGCGCATGCGCAGACGTCTCAATTGTCAATTGATGGCTCTTGAATATGATTCTTGTCAATTTTTCAAACCATGGACATGTGCACGAGAAGAATCAACAAATTAAAAAGTGGTTTTGACACTTTTGCCGAGCTTGAAGGATGCAGGTTTTGATGCTTCCGTGTCAATTGGTTGTTTATGAGCTATACTTTGACTAGGAAAGTTAAATGAGTCGTCAAAACAATGAAAAAATTAAAGTATCAGGACGGTGAGGTGATCCCATGACAGAGAACGTACAAAGGTACATTGAAGTTGGACTGATTTGTGTAAAAAGACCAACCTTAATAAACTTAATTGAACAAACATGTTTGTCCAAACCACCCCCACCAACTTCTAAGACTAATTAGTCTCCATTGGTGTTAAACTATTTCGTCAGTTGGCGTAATTTGCAGAAAAAGTTGGGTTAATTTGAAGAGTAATCGAGAATTACAACCAAATGCGTGAGAAAGGTCACATTTAGTGAATTAATTTCGTAATAATGGGGGTTGAAAAACCAATGAACACAATTTACTATCAAAAAAGACAGTTAAAATGAACAATAAAGAGTATCTATGCAGTTGACGAACGAAAATAAGCTCCTATCACGCATCCCAAGACAAAGCGCACTTCAACTACATCGCCAAAAGGCAACTTTATGTCTTTATATGCGATCAAAAATAGGAGGCAATCGGGATCTAAACGTGTTTTGGTTGTGTCGCACATGTGCTCTTCCTTCTGGCTGATCGTCGTACACTTGGACTGATTTAACGTGGTCTTCAGAGAGGTTGAGGGAGGGCGTCTAATTGGTCAAGAACAACAAACAGACTAGACACATTATTATGATGGGTTTGTGAAACAGTGAAACTTGAAATGCACTGTCAATTTGCACGTTCGCGGAGGTGGATGTCGACGTAATAATGGGTTTAAAATTTGTCGAACTGGAGCCAGGCGCTTTTTATTGGAAAATTCTCCCGCTAAAGTCTAGTTATGAGTTTTATAATGGGACAATAGAAAAAAACTGGGATAGGTGTTCCTCCCGATACATTGCCACAGGCAAGGAGGAAGCGTTTTTGTTGAAATTGAAAGGTATTGGATTAGTCAATGTTTGTTTTCACGTATCAATGAAAACTGTTCGAAGCAAAGAAAAGCCCAATTTGCGTGGCTAGGTAGGGTTTAGGTGGTTACAAAGCCGATTTTAAGCTGGACGGGATGATCGCTGCGATCGGGAGAGATTCTTTATACCTTATTTGGTCGATTCTCGCCACTCCTTTTTTAGTAGTATTCATTTTTGGCCACACTTTTTCGTTTTTTGTTCTGATAAGTCGGCCAAGACAAAGACAGTGGTCAGTTCTGATAGTGATAAAAACGCATTGTTCGACAAAGCAATAAAAAACAGTAATCAACAATCAAAAAAACTAACGTCAAAAACGTTGTTTTGTCTCACTATCAGTTTGCTCAAGAAGTACTTTTTTCAATATCGTCACAACTGACAAACTGAAGTCATAAAAATAAACATCAGACATAAACGACGTACTTATCAATAACCAATAAAGACAATCGCCCCTGAAAAACCATCAAAAACGAAGATCAGTTTTAAAGTGAAAACATTGCCCAACACCGAAAAGGGACTTATATACATCTTCTTGGACTTTAACCTAGACCTATATAGGCGATATGATGAACCCGCCTATCATGAGGCTCGTCAGAATCAAAACCTGTCTCAACCACCTCGATTACGCATGCAAAAAAATGTAGAATATTAAAATTATTACGCTCCTCGTCGGTCAGGACCATTAAAATCATAAAATTTTATAAGACCACCGTCTGAGGCAAGTTTTTCTGGTCAAGAAATTCACAAAGTTATGATTGTGGCGAACCCATTGCTACCTGTCAGTTTTCCGCAAATAAGTGATTATATTATATTTTATCGAACTTGGAACTGGTTGGGTTTTGTATGAGTTCGATATTGAGATTGGTTTAAAGTCAGACAAACATCGTTATTTTTATGCGAAGAAATTTCTAGGTATATAGTTGAGTTTTTTGAAAACTAAGAGAACACAATTTTTATTGCAGAACAAAAATTTGGTTTAGTTTAATTACTAAAATTGTCAAACACATTGCACTGTAGCATCAACGTCGCCCGGAAATTCTCTAACCACGTATTCGTCGACTTTGACCGTAAGGTTATTGTCTTCTTCAACTTCATCCTCATCCATTTCCTCGTCCTCGAGTTCTGGCATTGGGAAGCGCAAGATAGCAGCGACGCCAGTAATCTGATTGAGTTGTTCGCCACTGACATGTAGACTTGAGAAAATCAATACTTTTCCGTTCTAAAACAAAGATATGTAAATATATTTTTTGATCTTTTTTGAAAAACAAACTTTATCCTGGACAGCTTCAACCAATTTGATGTACTGTTTACGTTTTTCGACATCATTCGACCGGAACAACGCATCTGAAACCATCAATGTGTCGATGGCACACGCTGCATTAGCCATAGTGACATGTTTGTAGCCGTAAAAGGCTCGTGCTGGGTCGTTGTTGAACAAATCCATGAATTCGTTGATGGCTTTCATTTCTTCATGGGCCTGCAATGTGGATACTTTAGATTCATCAGCAAAACACGGTAACCTACCGCAGTATCGGCCAGAAGAGCCGCGGTTGCTGGATCAGAAAGAATTTCCTTCACCGAATGCTTGTACCCGCTGGAAACATTGACGCAAAAGAATTTTGACTTTTGTCGCACCTTGAATGGTACGTTTGACTGCTCGGCCACACGATACAATGTCGACAGAAACTGCGTATGCAAGAATCCTCGGCCTGCCACGATGACGGCTTTCATATCATCCACGACAATGTGGCGCATGAAAGCTTTTGCAACAGTTTCCAGAAACCGTTTGACGCTTTTTTCGTGATTTTTGACAAATCCGGCACGCTTTCGTGCAACTTGCATTTCAATTTTCGCCTTGACAACTGTCATGTTTTCGGTAATAACACAAATCTGGGCGACGCCTTCATGCAAAACGACAGCCGCCATCACGTTTTCGGTACGCATTGCTACGGCTTTCTCAATCCTTTCAAGATCAATAGAGTCCCAGCACGCTTTTGAAAGCAAGAATACGGTATTCACCCGAATATCCATAGTGTGGTGACGGTCTATTGCCACCAAAGGATGAAACTCCTGTAGAAGTAAGCCACTGACATGCAGGCCATCGTATAGAGGATCGAAGTGGACCGAAGTTACTGCGACTTGCATTTCCAAAGTAACACGATAAACCAGCTTTCGGCGAAACTTTGTTATCTGATCGCCCACGTCGTGTACTTTACGGTCAGTAAAGGCTTGTATGAGATCACCCAAACGGATAATGTTGTATAAATGCCACAGGTCATCCTGGGTCTGGCATTCCATGACAATCCCACTAAAATAATTAGAATGTTATATTTTGATGTGCTAGGAATATAAAAACTTACGCAGGGACATCTCCAACTTCTGGAATACGGTCGATAACACGCATAGTTACAAGTTTAGAGATTAGTTTGAAGCAAAATAGTAAAATACAAGCTTTGTTGTAGTTATGAGTCTTTCGCGGTTAATATATTTCCACGACGACAAATAGACAAATCCAAAACAGAAAAAGGCCAATATGAGCGGAAAAGAAAAGGTAATGAAATGAATTGGTCTGTGGTTCCGTATTTATGTCGACCGAAGTGGTTGAAGGCGTGCTTTCGCGCAAGAAGCTGACAGTATAAGCATAAGCTAGAGGACGCACAGTACATCGATTTAGGAGATAGTACTTTATTTGCGATCTCCACCCCTTGTATAGAAAGCGGAGCCGATCACACTGATCTATAGCATAAGATGTGCACATGCACGATTCCTAGCATCGATGGTCATGAACTTTGTAAAGCTAGTCGACTCGGAATCAGAGCCAGTTGCAGTGACTTTAACATGCATTTCTGCTCAAAAAACTGTTACAGAATATCCCTGTTTAAAAATAACTTGCGTTGAAATAAAAATTGACACACCAGTAAAAAATGGTACGAAACGACATATAATTTGGATCACCACTTGTTCACATTCGATCAACAATTTCAAATGCGTAAAATAGTATTCTTTATTGCGTACGTATCCTCCAAAAAAGCATTTTTCCGAGCTAATAATGGAAAAGCCATGTTGTGTTATAATTCCAAGGACAACTTTCACTGCATAACGATGTCTCCGAGGTGTGAAATCCGTGCAGTGCGCCAAAACCCACCACAGTCTCTCGCTGGCACTGATTATTGACTGGTTTGGCCGAACTGGCGCAGGCGTGTCTGTCGAGGTTGTTGTTGTTGTTTTTTTTTTGCTGTCGCAGGCCGTCGACCGCGCGAGACTCACGCCTTTCTTCCTCGAACTCCCGCATTGCGCCATGACAGACCGCAGTCTGGCTGGCACTGATTGGGCCCCTCAGTGTTCGATGAGGTTGCTTTTGCTGTAGTTGTTGTGGTCACAAGCGTCGGCTGAGCGATTCGACATTCCCTTATTTTGACTCGGTGTTGTTCTCCAAGCACCTTTCCCTCGGAATTCCCTGACCTTTTTGAAATTCTAGCGCCTTTGCCTTCTGTTTATCTTTGAATTTTGGGTTATCTGGTGTTGAAACTTCCTTTATTGCGTATAGACGTTTTCCGCAAACTCCACTTTGACGCTCACTTTAGAAGTGATGACATTGTCCGTGAATGTCTACGTAGAAACTATCTGACTGATTGTATTCAAACACATTGCCATCTGGATATATCCCTTTTCTGTTTACATGTCGTGCCATAGTTTCTACGTTTTTACTTGTTGTTTCGGGAGCTGTTTCTGTCACCTTTTCCTTTGTCATCGTATTCGGGACCCCAATCGTTTTATCAATTTGTCGGGCACTGGCAATAGACTGATATGGTTCCGCCGTGTGAGGGCATTGATATTGTTGTGGTGGCCTGCCTGATTTGACGCCCCCTTTTCAACGTGATGACGTTTCTTTGAACGTTTGCATCAACACTTCCTTACCTTTACAAGACTCTCCCGGTTTCGCCATCTGTTTGTATCCGAATGTTGGTTTAGTTGTTATTTAGACTTGCTTTATTGTCTTAATGCGTGGTTTCGTGAGTGGTTTCGTTGATATTATACGATTGTCATCATTTTCAGGACCCATTCCTCCCCTAACCCGTAACCATGGCCAGAACAGTGCGGCTATCCCGACGGAAAATCAACCGAGCTCGTCGTCAACGCGCGCTGAATCACATCCTTCCTCGCCGAACACGTCCCAATCCAAGGAATAAGAAGCCTGAGCCGGCGATTGGCCCAGCTGTGAAAGAACGCCCCTTCCCTTCCTACGTCTCCATAACCCTTGGGCCTCCCGGACAGCAGAATCAACAGCTTCAACACGACACCATCATCATGACCAAAGGCACCAAGGCATCGCTGCAGTACGGCCCACTCGCTACCGATCCACCGTTCCCGAAGCTTTGCCTCTATCCTGGCATCGAGCCCAAGTGGATGCGTCGGGTCTTCATCGATGATATTGAAGATTACGCGTGCTGGAGATTAGACGAATTCGATGACGACCTCGAGCGCGACTATCAACATGCTGCCGGATACAACTAACCGCTGTTTAAATTGTTTTTTTTATTCACAGATTATTGATTTCTTTTGTTTTTTCGAAATACTAGTACTGGATTTTATATAAATATAGCCAACTCTATTGTTTACATAACGACTAAAAGCATGAAACTAATGAAATTAGGAATTGAAATCTCAACTATTCAAAGTTCACTCATGACTTCCGCTCTAGCGCATTGATATCACTGGCCTTTTGAGTCGATATTTGAACGATTGGTTAGTGTTTGTACGACTTCGGGGCAAACTAACACTGGTCATATTGTCTAAATTGACGATCAATGATGTAGTCAACTTTTGTATGCGTTGCATGCAAAACGCCTACAGTAGACAGTCCACACCCAGGCAGTACTTATGTTGATACTTTTGTTCAGCGCTGACAACCGTTCCGACCGTTCTCATTAGTAATGCTATTGCAATTTGCGCATTTTGTGCCATCATCGCTGTGTCTGGCCAATTCCGAAGATTTGAGAGGAGTATTTTGGCGATCCTGGCGGGAACTTTCTATTTCCAACACCCTAATCTACATGAAATTTTCACAATAACAACGCGATTGTCAGCGGGGGTGGAGGTGGGCCTACTTTTTCCGTCCCGAAGCCGGCCTGGAAATGAAAAATGGCAGCCTGGCCGGTTTCGGGCAGAATTTTGGTGCTAAAAACACCAATTTTGGATGTTTTCAACACCTTTATTGCAAAATTTGCAAACAATTTTGATCCCGGCCCGTTCCGGCTGTTTCTACATCCGGACCGGGCGTGACGGGCCCTTGCTGGCCCGGTACCGGAGATGATGCAAATGCAATACTTCACAAACTATGAATTTTCTTGAATTCTTAGCAGAGTTTGCCGGATTTTTGTTATTGAGCTTTATCGAAAGTGATGCAATAGAGCTACTGATGTGGCCAAAGTTTCAAAATTACGTAGTTGGTTTGTTAGTAATGATAAGTAGAAATTGAAGATATGTCGCCCAAGGGTGGATATTTTATTTGATGACAATCAATAACAACTTTATATACAATACAATTCAAGTTGCTAGATAGACAGTTCCTGGTCAATGCTTCTTAATAATACAATCTGCAAGCGTCATGTGTGGCCGCGGCGCAGGTTCTTCAGTGTCCGGATCTCTTTCTACTTTTTTAGCTGGTTTATCGTACGACTTTTCATCAAAATATTTAGCTATTTCGGTCGCACTTTCGGGGCTATTAACAAAGTTACATTGGTAAAATGAGCATTCCTTTTCTGCCACTTTACTGTAAAATTTGCGCGGACATATTAACTCATCTTCATGATAGATATCATCACTAGCAAGTTCGAGTTTTAAGTTGTTACTCTTCCATTCGTCGTCGTCCATGTCTTCGTCTTCAAGTTCCACTAATGGATACCGCAGAATGGCAGCAATTCCAGTCATCATGTTTAGCTGTTTACCGCTGGGATGCAAACTTGAGAAAACCAATACTTTTCCATTCTGAAAAGATGCAAACATTAACATACAATTCTCTGTTTTTAAAATATATACTTACATTAAGCTTTACATCATCCACAAATGCCATATACTTTTTGCGTTCATGAACATTGTCAGAGCGGATCAAGGCGTCTGATATCAGCAGTGTGTCGATGGCGACATGTTCATTAGCCATAGCAACATGTTTGTAGCCGTAGAATGCGCGGGAAGGGTCGTCCATTACCATTCCCATAAATTTGTCCAATGCCTTGACTTCTTCTTTGGCCTAAAATAGAACATTAAGAAATTTCCTAAAGGGATATTGTAGACAAACCGCTGTGTGGGCCAAAGCAGCAGCCGTATCCGGATTCTTAAGAATTTCGTTAATCGAATGTTTGTAGCCGTTAGAAACATTGACGAGAACAAACTTTTCCTTTTGTGCATTGCTATAAGGTTGATCCATCTGATCGGCGACGTTGAATAAAGTTTTCCGAAAGTTGTTGTGGATAAAGCCACGTCCTGCCACAATGACCGCTTTCACGTCATCCACTTT
Organism: Panagrellus redivivus; assembly: GCA_000341325.1. Taxonomy (NCBI): domain Eukaryota; kingdom Metazoa; phylum Nematoda; class Chromadorea; order Rhabditida; family Panagrolaimidae; genus Panagrellus; species Panagrellus redivivus. Next base: position 111,491 of record KB455483.1, on the reverse strand, counting down.
GATATGCCGCATAAAAGACTTCGCCGCAGTTTCCAGAAACTCTTGGACGCTCTTTTCATGACCACTGCCAAAACCAGAGCGTTTTCGAGCAACCTGCATGTTGATGGTAGCTTTCGTAAAGGTTATATTGCGTTCAACAATATAGATCTGAGCCACGCCTTCATGCAACACAATAGCGGCCATGGAGTCTTCTGTACATACTTCGAGGCTGGATTCGATTCGTTGAGCATCTATGGGCAACCAACGTCGCTTTGTAAGTTTAAATGGTTGATTGAGCCCAATTTCCAACGTGTGGCCCCATCCTTCGTCTACGAATTTCGTTGTAGTCGCAGTAAACCCTTCGAATCGGATGCCTTTGAAGAGCGGGTCAAAACCAACATCAGTAACAACTATCTCCAATTCACACGGTAATCTCACACATTGTTGCTTTTTTCGTTTGAGGTTTGCTACCATTTCATGTGACACTCCTTTTTTAATTTTACGGCTTGTCCAAGCTTCGACACGGTCGCCTTTGCGAACGATGTTGAGCATCTGCCACATGTCATCCTGAGTTTCGCAAATCAATCGCACAAACCTGAAAGATTGCTTTAAGAAAAGAAATCTTTTGCCTAAATACTTACCCAGAGCCATCTTCTTCCAACTTTCGCTCAAGAATCTTCATAATTAATGCCTGAAAGATAAGAAGTATAACAAAAAGAAAACGAAAAAGAGAGACGATGTGAAGGTAAATGCGCAGTACCACGAATAATGCTAT
>KB455483.1:97268-109490 GCA_000341325.1 Panagrellus redivivus | reverse complement strand
ATGGAGGTTATGGGCGAGGCTTGATCGTAACGACGCACAGGACTCTGTGTACGGTCACTCGATGATTACTGCAAGTTTAGATGCGTGTACGAACAACTGCACACATCTAGACTTTAGGTACATCTTGAATACGCCCTTTCGGAGACCGACCTGTTGCTTCTCAAAAAGCAATAGTGACTGCTCTTTCAGTTATTGATCTCCAGTATACTGTATCCCGCGCATATGTACGAATGAGATTATTCATTCAGATAAAACAAAAAAGGGTCTGTTTGCAAAAAGATAAAGATTGTTTGCTTACATACGCACCATTGTACAATGTAAACTGTTAAATTTGCGATTTTAGAAGTTGAATTTCATGTACCCGAAGTGAAAAATGCGACAGTTGCGCGTTTTGAGTTCTGGTAATCGAAAATCCGTTCAGGATTTGCTCGTTTTGGCCTGAAAACTCTCAATTTTTTGCGTTTTGCTTTGTTGGAAAGGGGAAATTCCGCCTAGGATTTCATAAGTTGCAACTAAAACTGGCAAAATTTCTACTAACAAGAAATTTGAATTGACTTTGCTAACTGCAATTAAAATTTAAGATACTATTGCAAAACGCATTATTGATCGATCGATAACAACATACTACTAAAGGTGTTTGTAACAAAAACCGTTGAATGCCTTGGTCGGTCATTGAAAAATGGCAGTCATGTGCGTTCATAAGCCCGTAAGGCATGCGATTATACTTCGCTGTAAAGGCATTCGGACCCGTTGCCTGAGGACGACACCACGTAATCGTAGGCAGCCGCTAAGTTGTAATGACAACGCAAACATACAACCATAAGGACGACCATCGTTACATTCTCAAATCCATGTAAATCCAGTCGGGGCTAACCTCAGTTAGTCATTCAGCACTGAAGTTAATCAATTTTTCTATCTTTTTTTTTTGTGCGTTTTCATCCTATTAATTTTTCTAACTTTCTTTCCTTTGCTCCTAAAACCGACAAAGATGCCTTTCAACAGAGCCTCTGAAAGCTACGATGATGACGTTGAATCGGAACATGCGTTGAATGTTGTACGTTGATGCATGTTCTGATCTCGCCGAAGATGCCGCAAACACTGACATTTTTATTGATACTTCTACCGATAGCGAGTTCAATTTCGGTCACAAGATGATCAACCTTGGATTGACCGCGCCTCCGTCAACCATGACAGCTCCTTGTGGTACTATTACAATTTACAATGTGCGCGTGTTGAATGAAATGAAAATTTTTACGAAATTTTTTGTTGTAAACTTTTGTACATTTTTTAATTTTTTGTTAAGTTTTGTAATGAACAGATTTTGAAATTTGCTTGATTTGGAAAAACTCAACTTTATTATTGAAATCTTCAATTGATACGATTGTTCTATGGTCTCGTGACATGATGTAGGTCGACGACTAATAGCAGATCGATCATGTGGAGGCGGTCATTCCCGATACCTAGATTTCATGGTCTGAGGTGTGAAAAACCACAGAGAAGCAGGCTTGAGCGGTTTGTGTGGAAGAGGCCCTCCCAAAAGCTCAACGCCTAGGCTCGTGCGAGGCTACAGTACCCTGGGGGGTTGCTGACTGCGAATTTGCCGACTCACACTGTACACATTGTGCACCACAATCGATAGCTTCTGTAATATTAGTTGGATGTGCAACCCATTGCGCAAAGGTTTTGGGAAGCTAATAGTTGCGTCCATTGGTAATAGTCAATGTAAGCTTTGAGAGAATGGCTCTTCCATTTGATTGCGATCGATTCTGTGGTGAGGAGCGGCGCAGTCCGCCGAATATAGTCGACCCGTAATTCCACGACGGCTTATTTGTACAATTGTGTCTCACCAGAGGAGTGTCTCAGGATACAATAGCATGGAAAACTGTCTGATGCTGGTTCTCACAATCAATCGGTTCTGACAAAGCAATAGGTTTGCATTCACAATTAAAAGTAACAGAAATTTTTTACACTGACTGAGTGAGGTAAAAATAGCAATGAAAAACAGTTTTACGTTTAATGCAAGCAGTTTTTACTATGCTGCAATTACACAATTATGTTCGAAAGTATTTTTTTTATTTTCGTTGCATTTATCTTTGCTCTTTTTGTTTTTCTGTTGTCAGCGTCATCAAATGGCTGCAAAAAATTAGATCCTGTCATCGGAGCCGACTTTCGCTTCTTACGTAGAAACCTTTTTTCAGCGCAGCGTTGATTCAACGCTAACTTTGCAAACCCCCGACTTCAAAGCTGTGTACACAAGCGTGTGGATCAAGTGGCTGAGCTTCAACGTGATTCCTTACGTCAATTGACGCACTTGGTCCCATCGGTCGAACGGAAGGCGAGGGAGGCCATGCTTTACAGTTTGACATTCCATCAACCCAGACGTGCTTTTCATTCCCACCGCGTGGCTGCCACATTGCGTCCTCGACAATTGCCCCGTGGCGGCGGCAGCTCCTTTGATTCATTCACAGTTTAAAAGTCATCTGTGTCCAGGGGCAACATGTGCTTCCCTGTGACGACCGGTGTTCCATTGACGTTTTTGAACTTGCAAAAGAATAATGGCATGCAATGTATTTATGCATTGACGTACAAAAAATGGAAAATAATGTGTGCCATTATTTTTATTTGTCGATAAATGGGACGTTAAACGTTGTTAGTCGCGAAGGAGTTAAGAAAGTTATTGAAAAAGTTGTTATTGCAAAGCCGTTTTGTATTTTTACTTATTTCCTTGGTAATAGTCAACAGTAAGCTGGTTTGTATAACAGTTTCGAATAGAATTCCTTACCAAAACACGCTCAATGCGCAAAGATTAGCGTGAGCACGCCCTCAACACATAAATGTGTTACTCGTTTGTTGAACTGGGTAGCTCTACAGACCAAAAGTCCGAAAAATAATTAATTCCGCGTAATCGATTACCATCTAGCTACTTTCTTTGTGTTTACAAATTTCATTTGATCTTCGACTCGACTCAAAAAGTGCAAAACAAAAGTGTCAGCTGTAGCTCCCATCCATTTTGCCAAGCTAAAAAGTTGAAAACGAAGGAACTTTTGTTGTTTTTAAGGCCCCCGTCCCCGCATTTCTTCAATTGTTATCGACGGACGCCCCTCGGGTCCACCTGTACTTGTACGTCGTTTAAGTTAAGATATATGTAGTCAACGTGAGTGATGATTCTTTTTGTGATAGGTTCCTTCTCGGCCAGATTGCAGCCCCACGAGGACCACAAGTCAAACTAAACTTCCGTTTGCCACCAATCAGAGCGTCTTGATGGACACTAAGCACGCCCTCCCACGTGTCACCTGTCATCTCTGATCTTTTTTCTGCAATTTTTAACGGAAAAACATTGTTTGTTGCGATGCAGTGGAGTTTAATTTGTCTCAAAGGGACGCATGATGGCTCCAATTGGACTTAATCTGTCAGGTGGAGATTGTTTTTCGTGTTATCTAATTGCAAAATTCGCTGTGGAATGTCGCCGCGCCTGTCCTAAACAAAATTTCCTTCCACTTTTTGTGTTGCACTTTTGATGAGGACATTCTCGAAAGACTATATTCGTCATTTCCACTAATTCCGAACCTAATTGGACCACTTAACTTGAGTGAGTGCCGTTGCAGGCTGTTTCCGTTTTGCTAAACGTGTAATCAACATTCCCTGGAAAAGTTTTGTTTTTTCATGCTTTAATAACGTTGTTTTCCTCCTGTTTTGTTACTTTCTCACGGTTAAAACCCCTCTGTTAATCCCAAACATTGGTAATATTAAAAACGTGTAATAATAATGTCTAAAGGGTCTAATACCAGGAAATCCATCGGCTTAATTCCCACCATTGACGAAAGTCCTTCTTTGTGTCACTATGTCAGTAATTTGAAGTCCATTAACCCTCAAATACACAAGTTTTTATACCCAGGGGCTCCCAGTCATCATCTGATGAATGAGCACTCAATAAGCCGGTTTTGAATATATGAAATGCCAAGCCAAGGCTAAGGCCAGAGAGCGCTCATTTTCACTCCCATATAAAGGTGGTTATTTTCGGCGAAGAAAGTTGTGTGTTAATACATACAGTAACACGCGACTGCCATCAAATTATTCAGCGTTCCTATAAAGTCCAGAAGTAAAACAATAGCTAGCGTAAATAACATTTGTGCAACTGATGCGATGTCGCCGAAACTTTGTGACAGTGGCACGCTTTCCTTTTGCTGTCTTCGGCTGCCGTTCATCTTGCGCCAGTTTTTCGGATGACGTGTTAGAAGGGGGCTCGTTTTCGTCGACCGACGCCGTCCGAAGTGGTGAGTGCGGTCTCGTTTTTCCAGCTGCTGGGGTGGGCAGCTTGCGGTTGCTAGCAAGCTTGTAACAGCTGAATGTAGCTCTATGTATATTTCTTTCTAGATAGACCTCTGCATGGCATTCTGGACCATTCGCATTCACGCCGCACGGTGTCTTTAAAGACAGACGACGGCGACGAAGTGAGACATCGGGTTCGGGTCGCGTTTTCTCAAACAAAAACAAGTCTAAATCGCGCTCATTTTTGGCTCGTCGACCCGTACCTCCATTTCCGGAAGGTCGGCCCTGCCCAAGGCAGTTTGTTTTGAAACAACTTTCCCCCTCAAAACAATTTAATTTCCTTTTTTCTGCGTCGTTTTTTCGCAAAATCAATGCGTTTTCTCAAGGAATTCCCTGCCGCTAGGCTCAAAATTTAACCTTTATTCATGTGTTTTTCCGCCCCCGCTTTAGCCATTTGCATTTCCGGCCGACAATTCCATTCATTCCGCATGCTAATAACCCCTTTTCCAGCCCATTTTTTATCGCATAGTTAAACTTGGCTTCAATTCGGTCTACAAGTTTTCCTTTACCCCTTCGAATCTTGTCTTTGAATTTTTTATTTCTCTTTTCCGATTTTGACGAAAGATAAATTTCTCAAACCGCTGTTTTTGTTACAACCGGCCAAGCACCCCTGCAAAAAAGTATTTCGAAATCGGATCGAGATTTATCAGATCAAAGCAGGTTCAAAGTCCGCCCCGTTCTCTTGTATTTCGACTTCGACCTTAATGGTCTTTTTATGCTTCTATGAAATGTAATGTAAAAGCCAGCCATGTTTTGACTTCTGTCTTCGTCGGCAATCCGCCCCTAGACTACCGACCTTTGCTTTGTCTATCTCCGCCCCGATGCTAGACGGTTCGGTTTTTCCGAATGTTTTTGGTATTTGAGCTTCTTCGCAGGAGAGCGACCATTCAGCCATCAGAATACATTACTTTTTTCATTCAAGGCATTTTCGCTTCCAAGATTTGCGGACACATGCACCGGTGAACAAGGTTTGTGTTCACTGGCAGCGTTAACACTTCCATTCTGCATCATCTGAGCTTTGATAATTAGCCTCTACATCAAGAGCATATATAAAAGTGCTTCGGGTTTCCTTTTTTTGCAGATTTTGCTTCTGATGAAACACTTTTTGCTACCGTTTCAATGGCCCCCGCACGGATCGGCACGTGTATGACTCATCGGCTTCAAAGCACGCACATTTGTATGCATTGTTCTTTTGCGTGCGGCTGTTTTTTCTCGCTTTTTTGCTGAAATGGTAATTTCCATGGAGCAAATGAGTCCATTGAGATGAGCCATTTTGTGCAGCTTTTCGGTGAAGCAAAAGCTAAAAAACTGGCCGAAAGACAATTTCGCAATATTTGCGTCATTTCAATGACGCCTAGGCTAAATCTCTCCCCCTCTCCCTCAAACTTTATCCTTCCATATTTGCGCTTCATATATTACGTGTGTCTCGTTTTCGTGCTTGTCGTCAATTTGCTCATTCATTTAGCTGTCCCGTGTGTCGAGCTCTTTTTTTATTACTTATACTTATACCCCTGCCACGGCACATTAATACCCAATTTCCAATTTTCACAGAATAGAAACCGAGAAACCGCTAGCTCAGCTCAACTCAACCTTCACTTCACACTAGTCGCCGGGTGCCTTGACGTCACAAAAATTATGAAAACGGCCCGAGGCATGCGCTTCTACAACTTCCCTTGCGTTCACAACTATCACCATCGCCGAAGCTGTGGCACTGTGTACAGTGTACCGTGCTCGCCGCCACGATCTCCGCCGCCGAGTCCAGTGCCACGGAAGCAGCTATACGGTTTGTTTTTTTTGATAAAATTGGTCGATAAAAGCGTTTCTGAGACGTTTGCGTTGCTCCTTGCAAATTGAATTGTAAATTTTGCCGTTTCCTAGGAAAACGATTTATTTTAAACCGGCTAAAAACGTCTACCCCGACCTTTGGGCTCGAAGAACACAAACCTCTCCATTGAGGTCACTGTTTGTGACGCGGGTCTTTGTCCCTACATTCAATTCCACGCGTAATAGCCGTTCCAAAACGCTGTCAGGGACAAAGATAAGCGCATTACCTATCAGCCAGCCTGGCCGGGTGCACATATCCGCAAGCTGCTTAACCTAGGTCAACCTTTTTTTGCCTTGAAACGTGCTCTGGGAAAGTTTACGGGCCAAGGTTATCAAATGGGTGCAATCAAAGCATGCGGAAGTAAAACATGACAAAAATTGAAAGACAAATTGGCTAAATTAACATTAAAACCTTCCAGAAACCTCCCTCACGTCAATTCCCGACATTTGCGAGGCCCCTGAACACGCTGATTCCGGCACTGCGTCCTGCAACGAATGCGTAACTCAACCCAAAGAGTGTCCCTACTTCTTTCATCGCCTTGATCATGAACTTCGACATTTGGCAACGTAAGTTTGACCTTTTATGTTTCTATGACATAGCTGATGTTTGTTTTGAAAGAATTTTCCAAGGGTAATCAGTCATATTTCATTGAAACGGACCCCTTTAAATCTGCAAATTACCCCTTTTTGCATAGGGAAAACACATTATCGGGTTTTTGCTGTTATACCGTTGACAGATCAAAGTATGTCGCTACTTCGCCACTAGGTGCAACCAAATCAACAATTTTTTGACATTATCTGCGTTTATTTCACGTGTTTTCCGCCTGATCTTCAGAATTTGTACAGATTTACTGTTCGGATTACGGTAATTAGTTGGGTACGTCACTGGATTCCATTTTTTTGCAAAGTGCAAACATTGATCAAAACAGGGGTTTCAAACTTGTTCGATGACTATGTGTTTGCGCACGAAGATAGTTGCTTTTTTCGGGCGTGGGATTGCAATTGCACAAGATTTCAAAACATATCCGCGATCTCAACCCGCCCACGCACGCGCGCACGTGCTGCGCAATTGAGTATTTAGTCTTCGAGGGTTACAGTCAATGTGATCTTATCGCACTGCATCGATGGACTTTTTTCAGTTTGGTCATGTTGGTGGTTATCTATTACACAAAGTTTTGTGCGGAATGTGTCTCCGTTTCCAATTAGTTTTGTTTCAATGAAAAGCATTGTTGGTACCACTGCACCCTGCGATGCTGGTTGACTCATGTCAGCCATCAGTCGTAGACGCCGTTTATGTGTAAAAAAAGAAAGAAAAATGCATGCTTGTAGTCGGGCGCCGCCTGGCCCCTCACGAAAAGGTATCGTAAATCACGTGTGCGTCGCGATTCATTTCGGCTCATTAGGCGTCGGACACATGGCTTCCAGCCTGCCTCTACCCCCTTTTACTTCCGTCAGAGTCAGAATCAGTCCGTTTTTCATTGACAAATGTGAGCTGTCCGCGCAATGCTGCACGCATGCGTCCGATCAGTCAGCGCTTGCTTGCTTTTCATCTCACATCACATTTATTTTATTGCTGATTCCATTTCTCTTTTATTTTTTTGTCGTCTAGCATCATAAACCCACATGGTGTCATTGCACTCCGCCAAAACGGTCTTCTGAACATGTGATTCTGAAGTCAAACTATTTTCAACTTTCAACTTCCAACCTGAACCGCGTGGTTTACCTGCCCTGCCGGAAGTCATAAATCAGCCCCCACAGTGTTCACGCAGGTTAATTATAGCCTGAAACCAAAGACTGTACCATTCCAAAATAGCATTTATCAGTCTAGCAGACCATTTTCAACCCCCAAAAAGACGCTCTTACGTGACATCACGAAATTTATTTTTTTATTTTGATGCTCGCAATTTGTACCATTGGAGGGCGTTGTCGACGACCGTGTTCCAGACCAACGTGATTTGACGTGTCTGGCTGCCAGCGAGATGGCTGTTGATCGCCTCCTTTTTGTTTTGATCTCGTCCTCAGCTTTGCAAAACTGGTGTAAAGTCGTAAACATCAAGGGCACTCGGCCGCAGGGCCGCATGGACGTCATTAAAAACACATTTTGAGTTATTGTAGCGAAACTAATCCATGCGATTACACTGTGATGTGAAAACGCAAAAAATGATCATAGGTATTCAGTTCGAAATACATAGTTGGTCTCAGTTTGAGCACCGATTTGTATTTTACATGCGAGAAAAGCCGATTTAGTCTATGGTTGCGACAGTTTTGTAATCCGGGTTCACAGTTGATAGGAAGTTTAATTGAGGATCGTACTGTATATCAATTCAGAGCTGATACAGTGAAATTATTCAAAAAATTGCATAATACTGCAAATGAAACACCATTTTGACACCTGCAAGGTCACTATCACACAAACGCCTCAGGGCCCAACTCGATCGCAATTGCATAAGATCACCTTTCTAATCAGTGCCTTCCAAATCGATATCAAAACCACCCCAAAAACCGATGGCAGTTGTCTCAAAAAAGCGAACCTTGATTGGGGATGGTCGTACTTTGAGTACCTAATCGTCGGATAGATAAGTAATTCTACAAGTGTGGAACGCACATTGCCCTCAAATGCTGATATTTTCTTTAAAAATGGCAAAACATGGCTTTTGTTTTCAATTCTGAAGTCTAATCCGAGCTTTTTGTCGATCTACGACGTCTTTCACTATCAGTCTGACTTTGGATCATAAAAAATTTATCATTAGGTTACTTGTTTTTAAAGATCATGCACCAAGGGAAACCGTATCATAGCTTTTTTGGGGTTGGCCACGTGGGTTGTAGTTTTGGTCACAACTGTTTTATGGGGAAGCCCTCGTCCATCATTTTGCCGGCCCAAATTATCCGTAGTGTTCGATGGTCGTTGCAGATTAACGTAGTGATTTTTTGGTTGTTTACCCTCCTTGGCCAAAAAGTAATGGGTCTTGTGGGGCCAGGTGCCATAGACTTGATGATAGGTCTGGTAGTCGTTTTTGAAAGATTGGAAGTGATTAGAGTCCAGTATTTCGGTCATATTTGCATTTGGGGTCAATGTTGACTTTGTGCCGGCCGAGATTGGTGTATCTTTGACCTTTGGGGATGCCGTTCTGCATGTGGCATTCATGTGGGTTGGCGCATTGCCCGATTGACCTACTCGCGTGCGCAGCGGAGGTCGGAGGGAGGGCTTTGATTGATTTGGGCGGCCCGCGAAAGTGCGGGATATAGTCCCAATGGGCCCTCGATCTAGACTATCCTCGAGGAAGTGGGCCATTTGATCGCCGTCTTGAGCGTCTCGAACAGGCGTTTTTCTTGCCCTGTTCGTCCATATACTTCCTTCCCTAGGTGTCTATCGGCGCCCAGATAAATGTAGTCGAAAAGGACCCCCTGAGCGACGCGACCCAATCTGTTTCGCTTCCACCAACTGTCTGATAAGCGCCCTTCCCCATTCCATCGGGGACCTTCTTTCATTGCCATGAGAGCCTGGGGGCCCTTATGTCGCGCCAAAACAAGCAAGCATCCCTTTTGTTAACGCCCGCCCTGTTCTTCAAACTTTGCATGACTCTCCATACGTCCACTATTCTCAAAACTGCTGTATGTCGTCCGCCCTATACTTAATAGCCCCCAATGAAAATAGACAGATTTTTTTCCCTTTCCCAGCGACGGCTCGGTTCCAGGGGCAGACGCCACCGAAACTTCGCATCGAGAAGGCGTGGTGAAGCGCTCGCCACAAAACTAGATAGATAGTATAAATATTCAGTGATACATAGATACAATTTATTTTAATTTTACTTCTCATTCTTGCTGTCCGTGTTTCGTGTCACTGTGTGGTGTACGTTCTTCTTTTATGTTCATTTCATTTCGATGTGAAGCGAAGCTGCATGCGTAATTCAGCCTTCTTTTTCGACTACCACCATTTGACATCATCCCTTTCTAATTTTCCGTGTGTAGTGAAACCAACTTTGTCGTTTTTGTGTGACTTTAGCCATCTATCGCCCCCTTTTCCAGCAATACCTCACGTACTCATCGGATCATGTCGTCGTCCATTGTGGTGCCGTCAACCTTAAACACGTGCCGTCGTTGCAGTCTCGGCATGCTGAACGGAACTACGAGTCCTTTGGGGTAAGTAATTTGAGTGTTTTTTCCTTTCTTAATTGGCCCATTAGTGTAGTGACTTTTGCTTTTTGTGTGTTGTTTTATGTCAAAAGTATGTAACATTAGTACATTAGTCGGGGTAGGTCTTTTTGCATGCATTTTTGGAAATTTCGTTGAAATGGCCGCAAAAGCGTAGCAAAAGCAACGAAAAAGTCAATAGCCCGCTGCGTAGGCGGATGGCCGTAGGTCCAGTCCACTGGACTAGCTAGCCATAGGCGCTCTCCCTCATTTTTAATTCTTTCTACGCTACGTTACGTTACGTACGAAGCGGATATCCTGTCGTTGGCCCGCTTTGAGTAAGGAGTATGGACTGGGAGGCCATTTCTTCCACGGAAAAATGGGCATGGTGCAACGTCATACATGGCCCTAGGGGTGCCGAGAGGGTTTTCTGTCTTGATTTAGTGGGTTTTCTGTTGCTAGCATCAGCTGGAAATGGGATTTTACGGTAGTTTTGGGCATTGTTTTCGTATAAATGGCTTCGTTTTACCGTTTTATGGCCGTTTTCGAAGCGTAAATGACATTTTACAGTAGTTTTTGTCTTTTTTGAAAGAAATTGTGACGTTTTTGGATAGTATTTTGCCATTTTATTGTCACAGGGGCCTCCATTCATAAAACATAATCCCATTATGTCAACTTTCGAGGACAGAAAAAACTTCCTTTCAATTAGCCGGCTAGATAATCCGCTTTTTACCTCCTCCCTCCCCATCCCCAGCCCATTTACCTATAATCCCACCCGTGTCAGCTGTTATCCGTCGCTCCATCACCGCCCAGAAGGCCAGGCCGAGACCACTGGGCTCACGCTCACACGGCTCAGAACCATCCTCCCGCCGGCTTTTTGCGAACGAACATCGATGAGACATTCAATGGGTATATGTAGAGCACGTCTTTACTGACTTTCTCGCGTTTCGCTTCACTCTAGCATAAATGAGTTGGCCTTTGACCGAGCTACGGCTGTCTGCAGCCAGCCTTCAGTGTCCTAGCCTCGCCAGACGAGCTCCATTCTGTCTTCCGCATCGCTGGCTGGACTCGAAGGCGTCGGCAGCCGTGTCACTAGAGAATGTCGTCGGCTTCCTTAAGTAACGACCGAACCGTTGAGACCATTTCTTTTCCTCTCGTTCTCCTAAGCTTGCATGCTGTTTTCACGTGTTTCACGTGTTTTGTCTTTCAAAAATCAAAACTTCTCTGGCTTTTTTGCGATCAAAAGTTCAAACGCTCCACTGATAGGCGCATTCTTTGATGCCAACTACCACCCTTGTCGCATTCGCTGAATCAATTTTCTCGTTAAGCACAGTTTTAGTGGCCTGGCCCACAATCAGTTTTATGGCGTCTGTTATACGTGACTTTTGAGGGGGGAAGCTTGTGATCTTGTGGAAAGACAGCTTTGTGATGCGAATTTTCATTCTGCCAATGTTGTTTTCCTTTTGACTATCTCTAAATTTCATCAATTTTCAGGTCGATCCCAATGTCGCTCCACAAAGCAGCCTCCATGTCCCGATGCTGGCTCGAAAGTGGTCCGCATTCGCGATCGGATTCATCCCTCGAACTTGAAGCCATCGCTGCCGTGCACCAGCTGTCGTTCGCGGTGCAGACGATCAGCGTCTCCGAGATGCTGCCCCGTACGCCGGAGCTCATCTTCGTCAACGTGACGACTCTCGAGGGTCAACCCTACTGCCTTGAGCTCACGGCCAAGGGCTGGCGTGTCACGAGCCTGCGTAGCGATTGCATGCAGGGCGATTTCACGCGCATGGAGCTGTTCACCAAGTACTACGATAGCCTGTACGATCTCATGGAGGTCATCTCGCCCAACTACAAGCAGCGCTTCAGTGAGAAGTTGGAGCAGCGATTGCGATTGCTTGAGGTGCGTTTTTTGACCTTTTCTTTTCACTTTTTTTACTG
>KB455483.1:82800-97122 GCA_000341325.1 Panagrellus redivivus | reverse complement strand
AGCCCCCCGTCTCCAGACCCCCTGACTTTAAAAACGGGATTCTGACTTACTTTTTCCAAATTTGGGGCGTCTGATAACGGGGGGCTCCGCCCCCGTGCCCCTGTTTGGGCACCTGTGATTCTGAATCCCTTCCAAGTGCCACCCAAACTGCTATTACAGTAATCATCTTCATCTTTCAGACCGAAGGCGATGATCTCGTGGCTCCATCCAGTTCCTACATCAACTCGCCGAACCTCTCCGGCAGCCCCTTCTACAAGCAATCGTCCCTGTCCAACTCGTCCGAATCCTCATCCACCACGGACTAGCCAGAATCCCTCCGTTCCAAAGTGCTGCTTTGCCGTATCACCTTCCAACTTCATTGTTTTCGATTTGTACTGAAGCTTGTTTCGATAAGAACAGCCAAACTTCCCTAAAACGGTTACTGTATTCACTCTTCTCGTTCAATTTCAAGTTTAACTTTTAACTTAAATACTTATTTCTCACAGAAATTTATCTTCACTGTTTGTTATTAGCCCCTAAAGCCCATTGCTATTGTGTTGTCGCCCAATGTTATTGTATTCTATTACTCGTTTTCGTAGAAAACACTTCAAATATATATCGCTTTTCCAAGGAAACAAGTTTTACTCACAGAAATGGTCGAATCCGTGGCCTTACCAGCTCGTTGTTTGTTATTCGCAGCGCTTCCCAGTCTAATCTCAATGTTATGCCTATAATTGAGCCTTTTTGAATGTCGGCAAATCACGGTTATCACTATCCGATGATGAATGTTGTTGTGATCCAATCAGACCATCGTCATCGTACGCGTGTGTTATATTGGCCGACGACAGCGATAATGTCGTAGTTTTTGATTACAGTATACAAAATACCTTATAATCGTAGTAGTTTTTGTTCTTTTTTGTACATAACGTTGATTGTAAGTGCCACAGTCAAACGGGACACGAATAAAGTGACAAAGCAAATGAAAGGGGGTGTGAATTGTTTTGGAATTTGCATAGATGGATGGGTTTTGGCACATTTTGGAGGGTGATTTGGGATGTAGGGGTTTTATTATGGGTGTGAAGTGAAGCAAAACACAGTTTGATGGGAATGTAGTCAAGTTCATTGTCATGGGTGGCAAATTGTTGGTTGAAGTTACTGTCGTTTCGGAAGCTGTCGTGTTTCAATGGATAGATTGTGTTTAGCTGAGTTCAAGTGGACATGTTTTTGAATCTTGTTTACAAATTGAAACTTATCAGAGCCTCGAGCTAAGTTAGTTCGGAGTAATTAAACTTTATTACCCTCGCTGCACTGCCAGGACAATAATTATGCCACATGTATCTTTGCTAATGTTTGTCATCCAACCTCCATCAGCTGATGTTCAGATAAAATTGGCAGATAGCATCGATGAAACAGCATTTATTTGCCTCCTTCCGGTTGAATGAAAACATCACATCAAGGATGACTTTCCGTAACCCCGATATTCTGTCGTATTTTCGCATTAAACCATGCTTCCCCGGCATATGCGTTCCGTTTTCATCGGACAATGCTTCCGCCATGCCGACAGTCATGGACTGTCGTCGGCATTTCAACTTCCAAATGCCGCCAGAGGGCCTTTTTCTTTCTCAGATGTAATTAGTCGGTATTTACCCGCTGGGAATATGCCTCCCATCCTGTAGCCATCCAGTACAATGCCAAAGTTCGAGTTGAAAAAAAACTTTCCCATCGTTACTCTGGATGGATACTAGTGTACTTCTTTGACCCTACAAACCATTTCAACCATGACGTTTGTCTATCAAGTCTATTGGAATTTTCATTTCCTACCCCTAACCCTCCTTCACTTGCCTCAGACCATGTCCATGTCCATATCCAGTCTACTTACAAAACCGTCTGATAACCCCTATTTCACGCGAATAGCGTGACCCTGTCTTAATTATCAATATAAACCCATCTGCCGTTCCAAATTCCTAACGAATTCCAATTCAAAAGTGCATCTGACAAGCTTCACTTTACAAGCTGTCGCAATTGGAGACGTTACGTTTTGCATTCAATGTTTCAAACATGCCAAAAAATTACTTACATTAGAACCGCCTATCTAAACAAGATCCTATCCTTTTGCATGAGCCCATCTCCAAAAAGACGGCATACTTAATCTCATTTTTGCACAACTTACACATTGACACTTGGCCGTGGTGCATCCTTACCCAGGCTGCCATTCGCGTCTTCGAAGCTTGTCTGACTTATCCATAAAAACGACTTCCGGGAAAATATTTATTTTATATTGGTCACTTTTTTGGTTTTTCACGTTTTGGGGATGAGGGTCCAATCCAACTGTCATGTCAACTTCAAAGAAGTGCCATTTTTGTTCGGGATAAGCGATGCATGCATAAATTTCTAAAAATACTGAACTTTTGAGCACATGACTAATGCCAGTCAAATGCACTATCATAGTCCGAGGGTTAATGAGTGTTATGAGCGCTTTGCAATTGCAAGTTGTTTCAAGGAAAGGGGGTTGGTCTCGTTTGAAGTTTGCTAATTATTTAGTGGGAATTAAATTTTAATAACTCGGATTGAACTCTCGGGATGGGTGACGTCATACTTCGGTGGGTATGGACCTAGTGAACTTTTTGTTTTAATAAGTTAGGTTTCAGACGGGTGTTATTTTGTTTCCTGTGTCTGGAATGGATTAAATTAAGACGATTTTTGAGATGAATGGATTGGATTACGGTAGACTTGGAAGTGGTTCGATGTCAAAAAAGGCTGTTTAGCGGGTTTGTTGTTGGTTTTTGCAATGTAGTATGGTCATATTAGCCTTCCAAAGATCCTTAAATGACAAATTTCCCCTATTTCGAAGAATCTCACCCCCTTCTTGGACCACCTGTGCCCCTCATCGAACGCTTCCCCATTCACTCTGTCCCGCAAAATACATATTCGCCATTGCAAATTATTGTCACCGCCAGCTCCATTGATACGCTTTCGAACCCTCGTCGAGCCGTCTGCAGTCCCCCGCTTACTCATAAATACCCTCAGGCTGTCATGACATGTCCATCGGAGCCTCCAACCAACACCATCATAGCAATCAGAAGCATCATTCTCATAGCTGTTTTTTTATTGCCGCCGTTTAACACAACGCAAAAAGACATGGAGTAGACTACCCCCGATGCTTGCCTTCATTGCGTATTTTCATTTTAATCGTGAGCATGAGACTTGTTTTTACACCCTCCTAACACTTGTCGTCAGCCGTTTCATATCGTCATGAAACTTCCCTAAGACTTCGAAACATTCGAATCCACCTGACAGTTTTTTAACCCTTTTCTGTAGTTTCACAAGTCCAGCTGTCTAGCTATGCCGCCGTGCATAGTACATATCGCGGAAAACATTTGCTTTAAATTTGGATGGGCTTGAACAGAATCGGTAGAAGTAAAGTTAAATATTTGTAAACATCTGTTTTTCGAGGGCCAATTATAAAGCTAGCCTGGACAGTGTGAAAATATGCATGTTTTACTGCAAAAGTTATGTTTGGATATTTCGTGCAAAATGAAATAACTAAAAAGCTTAAAATAGCGTTGATCATGTGAGTAGTTGGAAAGCACAGAAATTCTAATTCGCTCGATTTATGTGTGCTTTTGGTTTTTATATTGGGTTTTTTATGGGAAAGGCACGATTCTGGTGACTTTGAGGGATACTTTGGTGGAGATATTAGTTTTTTATCACGCGAATAAAGGTATTATGATCTGGGAAATTAGTTTTAAGGTTAGTGATAGCGTGTTGGTGGCGATTTAAAGGGGGTATTTAAGGGGCTTCGGGTGGGGGCGCGCTTCAGTTGGAGGCTTTTTGGGGGTTTGATTTGGCGGATTTTGGTAGATGTGACGTTTTTCGAGCTGATGAAGTTCTTTGAATAAAATTTTTACATTGAAATTTTTTTTGATTTTTTTAATTTTTTTACTGAAAATACAATTTTGAAAATCTCACGTAACCCATAATCCCAAAGTATCGCTACATCCATAACTTTTAACATCCATGATCTTAATGCACTCGAAAATGTAATGTCAAGTATTAAAAACCGCTACCAGCATTCTCAGCTAATAAAAACTCCCTCCCGCCGCAGATGGTGCTGTACCAGCTGCATGTGATGTGTCAATCTGCTCCAACATCAAGTTTCACTGAAATCAGTTACACTTTTTTTGACTGACCATTGCCTCTGGAACGTGATTCACCTCTTTAGACCTACTAAATGGCTCATTTTATCCATCTTCCACTGTCTCATCGCCACATTGTACAAACTACCCCTCAAAATGCTTACAAATTTCACCATTCTAGCTACATAAAATTGCAATTCTTACATTAGTCACCTTAAGCATGACTTATATCATCCATAAAAGATTGCCCCAGAAACTTCAAAGCTGTTCCCCTGTTGTATCAGTCAAAGTCAAACTTTTTCCACCCTTTTTTGACGATGGCCAACCATCACTGGCCAATAGTATGTATAGACCCCTAGGAAAAACTTCAATAAGTCAAACCCCCCTCATGCCCCCTCGGGCAATCTCATGTAGGAAGTATCGTCAATCCTGTGTTTCTTTTTCTTTTCAACTTTTTCAAAAGAAAGGCGCCACCACAAAAAACAGTCTTGTTGCGACGTGTTTTTTCATGTTTCCGGTCCCTAGTTTACGCTTGTTTTTGATTCTATCAATGTCAAGTCACAAGGCTTACGAATCTATGCTTATGTATGCCTCCCTATGGTACATTTACACAGATGCGTTGGATAGTTTTCTGATTCATCCGATTTTTGACTGAAGATTGTTTCATTAGACAAAAAATTTTAAATTTGACACAATGCGTATTTCGGGGGGCGATTGTAGTCAAACTTTGTTGTTGTTTCACGTAATTGAGCAATGCTTTTCCTATGGTTATCAAAAAACGGCAGAAAAGTTGGCCTCATTGTGACAAATCGAACGAAAAAGATGGTTTAATTCCATTATTGTGCCTTTTTCGTTAAAAGCGCAACCATTTTCAGCTTTTGTCGAAAAACAACAATCAGCTGCGAACGGCAGGCATTTTGTTATTGTCCATCTAAAGTTTAATTGCTTTTGTGAATATTTTTTTCTGGCTCGACAGTTCAGGAGTGCCATTAATTCGAGTGTGCTTTATCAGATGCGCCAGTAAAGCGGGCCCTCACCATGTCAGTCAGACGTAGTAGTAGATTTTTGGTTTTTTGGCTCGCTAAAAATAGCTTCTTTTTTTGCAAGATTGGTTCAAGTCAGACTGTTTTGACAAGGTTAAATGCGTGTATTGTGTATGACGTTTTCTGACTAACAAAAAAACAACAACACTCTATATCTCGTACACTCTATATCTCGGACCCCTTTAAGTGTACATTTTAGCATTATTCCATCTGAAATGAAGTTGACTAGCCCCTTTTTCAATGGCTACTGTATACCCTCCAGACAATTGGGATCTATTTAGCTTGCACTCACCTACCTTTCTTGACTTGGCTGACTTTTGTTTGCCCATGATTTCTGACCATGCAGCCCAAGAAACCTCTCTTTATCATTCCCTTGACTTCCGCCTTTCGTTTTTTGAATTAAATATTGACGGGGTCCTATTTCCAACTGTCAACATTTACTTATCTAAATATGGTTTTGTATTCAAATCTAAACGAAAAAATACCCATGTCGTTTCCGTCTTGGTGAGGTCAACCTCAACCTCACAGACCAAGCCGAAGCATGGGTAACATCTGCTTTCAATAATAAGATTTTCATCATTCCGCATGGTAAAACCCCTCAAACAAAGTCGCTTTTGTTCATGTTTTGTTTTCAAAAAGTCGCAGAACTATGTAACTTTAAAAAAAACCACATGACTGCTATCAATTAATAATCATGTTGTCCACAATGGGCTAAAATAAGTAAATTGCCATTACTAAATACTTCTGTTATGTGTTGTTGCGGAAATCAGGCATGAAAAACACGTTCATTCGTCATCTTTGAATTTGCGTTTATTATTTAATAATTTCCTGCGTGGTAACCGCTTTAATTTTCATCTCTCATCTTTTTGGATCTGCCCTGGGTTACTGTAAGTACACCCAAATGTAGCCACAAAAAATACGTATTATATGTCATTAAGGCTACAAATTATTCTGTTTCGCCAAGGAAAACTGAACTGAAAATAGTCGTTTTTGCTATTATTCACCTCGGACAACATCCTACACTTATTAGTTGTTGAATTTACAATTGTAAATGTTGCCAAAGGTCCGTCATGTCAGGTAGTTTTTCATTCCCCTTTTGGATATGCATGACATCTTACACGTTCCCTGTCCACCCCTGTGACAAACATGGGGGTTACTATTTTATTCATTCAATTTGAATTACGGTAGAATTTACTGGTAATTTTGTGTAAAAACAATAATTAAAATGGTAAATATAAACCTGCGTTTAGGTTGTTTGAAATTGTGTCTGACGTTGATAGGGGCAAAGTTCGGAAAGTAGCGTAATGTAAACAGATAATCGTTATTCGATGCGGATCAAATGAGGCTAAAGGGCAATTTATCTAATCGAGCGTTATGAAAAAATGCATAGTGTATGTTTCCCTTCTTCAATGCATGGTCTGATTGTTTTGAATCCCCTTTTTTGTTGCTAAAATTGTCTGTTTTGCACGTTGATAGAGTGAGATAGACTGATTTCCATCTTAAAACAACAACGCACTGACTCTTTGCTGTCTTATTCAAAGCATGCTTTCTCATGGAAGTGCAAGTTTGGAGCCATGGGACTGGTTGACCGTTAAAAGGTCCTGTGAAATTTGCGGTGGGGGCTTTTGACTATTTTGAATCTGTGTTTTGATGAAAATTTATCGTCTCAAAACCATGTAGCTTTCTGATTTT
The DNA here is from genome assembly GCA_000341325.1 of Panagrellus redivivus. Taxonomy (NCBI): domain Eukaryota; kingdom Metazoa; phylum Nematoda; class Chromadorea; order Rhabditida; family Panagrolaimidae; genus Panagrellus; species Panagrellus redivivus. The sequence goes on along the minus strand of KB455483.1, from coordinate 90,272 downwards.
AACATTTTGCAACATGAAAAGATATTTTCTAAAACATCGTAAACCATCCCTGACATGATAGGCCTTCCGAATCAGATGCCTAGACATTTTTTTGATATTTGCTGACGCGTGTGAGGGGTTTCGGTTAGTTAGTCTATGTGGGGGATGAAAAAAGGATCGCCTTTCCCAATGTTTGCACTGCCAAAACACACGTGTCAGGGCCATGACGGGTCGTCCTCAGGGTATTGTTCTTTGTTTTACAAACTGCAATTTTTGACCTTTTAAATCGTTTTTTATTTCCCTAGTATGGTTTCAGTTATCTTATTCAATTAGCTAAAATGCAGCTCATTATCCTTTTTGTAATCCGTCTGGCATTTATTTCGAAATGTGTTCCCAGACTAAACCCTTTTCATTCGATGGATGTAGCCAAAGTAACACACTTTTGAGTACATTCCAATTTCCAAACTATACAAAATATTACCATTGTAAAAAATTACTAAAGCGACATTGACGTCTAGCTACAAACTCATCCATCTCGCTTTTTGTTTCCTTAACTCACGTGTGGCTTAGGCTCGGACAACATACATAAAAGACCAGTACATATATTGTGCATTCATACGCAGATTTGTTTCTTTTGTCACTTCGCCGCCCCCTGGGGACTTGTTTATTCAACGTTTTTCAAATACTATTTATAATGTTTTATACTTCCCGGTCGTACTTGGCATCGTACTTTCACGCCGTTCTCACGAAAGGGCCGCTTTTCATTCACATTTTTAATTGTGATCCCTCGCGCAGGCTACATCTTCTCGTTGAATACATACAAAAGTATTAGTCATTACTAGGGTTTTGCACGTTTTTAGGCACTTTTTTGATACATACAATTCCCAAAAGCGGCATGTACGCAAGTACATAGAATGTTGCCATGATGTGAAGTGATTATTTTTGAAATTTGGATTTGTTTGGTATCCATTTTTGGGGATGATTGCGTGAATTTGAATTTAATGACGATAGTTTTTGTTGTCTTTAAACTGAAGCAAACTCCAAAAATTTCAAAAAAAGTTAAACAGTTGCCTCCAATATCAAAGGATATTTGTCAAGCCGAAAGATGTCGTTTGAATTATTGCCGCTGTGATATGAGGTGAAGCGAAAAAAGCTGACGTGGTGTTATGAGATCATTATCTGTGAGAATAATGGGAGGCCATAGTTTTGTGCATTCTTTTTTTATAAAATGCCTTCCGCTGCAATTTGCCATGCTTTGCTTTGCTTTGCTAAGGCTTCTTCTCACGATGATCTCCATTTGATATCTCTGCCAGGGCTTGCTAAACCAACCTTTTGCTATTATAAATTTTGTGTGATGGGGGTGCTGACGTCCAGGGGACGTGATTGTAAGTAAACCAAGCAAGCCACGCCCCCTATTTATAATTGTTATCTGAAAAGTCAAGCGAACTTTGTCAAGGGCAGGACAGTTGTTGACGCTGATTGAGGGCGGAGGGCAAAAATACAAATTAGTTTCCTTTTCCTTAGGTGCTTGGGTTGGAAAAAGTAGGATTATATAACTTTTCTGATAATAATTTTTTTGTTTTCAATTTGTATTTGCGTGTTGCACACTTTTTCATTCAGCCATGAGTGCCACTGTAACTGGCAAACAGCCAGAGGGCATGGTCATTGTTTCGAACGCGTCATTCTTATCATCGCCTGGACACATCACAAGGTTAAGCAAACCTAAAAAGGGGGATGTCCGGTCTGCAAGTTCACGTCATTGTTGTCCATTTCTAAAAACTGCCTGCCAAAAAAGGCCTGTTTCAATGTATCTATTTACATCTTTCTTGTTGTTTTTGCAAACGATACGCAATTTGAGTTTGTCGTCCAAGTTCTACCCCCAGTTTCACGTAAAACAGGCTCAAACCGTTAATCCATCAGGGACGTATTTAGTTTTTCTTCAAGTTCTTTGAATTTAACCATTTGCAGTTTAATCCAGGTCCGAAAAAATGCCATTGAAAGGCTTCCGTGTTTGTTTGGAAGTTTGTTTTGTCTGAGTCCTTTAGTTTAGTTTACGTTAATGCCAACCAGTTAGGACCGCAATTTCGTTATTAAGTGTTTGTCTAAAACAAGCATCATAGAACCGAGATTTAGTGGCAGTCTGATCCTTTTGGTATTTCGATTTTACGTATAGTTACAGTTTTAGCTTTAGTAGTTCCATGATGAGTATGTGTAGAAATTGAAGATTACACGCGTAGCCTGTGCCTTTTCAATTTCGACTTTAGTGTTTCACCTAGTCCAGGTCACAATTCAATGCCTTACAACAATATTATTTCGATGCCATACAAATTTAAGAATAACTGACTACTTAGTCCATCTGTCATTTGCAATAGTTTATATTTACACGCTCAGTCGCGTGAACAACGAACAAATCCTTTCCCAGTTCCATATTTCTGCTTTGCCCTTCCTTTAATCGATGGTCGTTGTCATCATTGCAATTCAATCTGTCTACATAAGCATTATTATGGCCATCCATGGTCATTCATGTGTAAATACCAAGCCTCTCGCCCCCAACATCACCTTTATCAATTATTACTCAATATTCATGAGCATTGTAAGTAGATAGATGTATATATAGTTTGATTAACGTCTTTTCGGATGGCACGCATATCTTTGCTGTCTTTTTTGGAGAACGTTTATTATGTCCACAAAAGGCGGGTGTATTTGCATTTGGCAGGAGTCTCGGCGAAGCAGGCGATGCAATATCCGTTTTTCCGAGATTTCGTCGGCACTTGATAGCATAAAGACCGATTTCTGGGTTTCAAGCGTCTCCAACTTTTCAATTTTATGTGAATTTGTCACGCCCATATCGAAAACATAGTATTTGCCTGCGGCGATGCGGTGGTTTATGGTAGACAGGGGGGTTTGATACTATAAACTTGAAGGGAAATTGAAAGGTCCCGGTGTATGAAGGCTACAGCTTCAGGCTATGGTAGTCGAAGTATTGGAGTTTTGTTTGCGCAAACATATTTCGGAATACAATTGAAACTTAGGTTGGCTTCTAGCGGACATTTTAATGATCATTATGCGTGTTTCTGGTAGTTACTACTGCTTTTTTACAGAATTATGCCATTGTTTCATAACCATAAGCTTCTTTTCGGAAGATAAATAATTTCTAACAAATTGCCTCAAATAAAACTGTCTTTTTGAATGCTACATGCCTCAATTTGTCAAATTTCATCGAGCTACACCTTTGAAATATCCGATTTTGACAGTTTCAACATTGTTCCAACCCCCGAAATTCACCAATTCCAGCATCCCTATGCTGTCGACATACTCCCTAATAACTATGACCATACCATTTCCTCCCAAAAAGTGCCATCTATGCGGAAACGAACGCCAAAGTACTGCCTGCCGTAACCGGCGAAAGGGATGAAACGAGTATACTCAAATATGCGGCATTGACAGTGCACAGGCATGTCTTGTCTCCTCTTTATTTCCGAATAAATATACATATATGGCAGTCGGGTCCCTTCTGTCATGCCAAATGTCAGCAAGGATAGAACCCGACCCAATACCGATGTATGGCCATAGTCATGGAAGATGGTTCTTCGTGTATGACTTTTTTGTATTGTTAATCTTGACTCCTGAAGAAAAAAAAAGTAGGCGGAGCAAGGGTGGGTGGGCGACCCCGGGAACCCATGGTTAGTGAACTGAACCCTGTGAGTGCGTGGAGCCGATGACCCAAGGGCTGCGAAGGGAAGGGAAGGGATACGGCTTTGTGATGGCGGCCTTTGGTTGGGGTACTTAACTGATGTACTTTATTTAAAGGGAAAGCGTGTATTTACGTACATATCCTTCGTGAGAGCCGGTTTTTTGTTTGTTTTGATGTGTCTGGGCCATTATGCCTTTCTTCCTCTTTGAATATGCATCATAAACCGTTTCGATTTGCGGCTGGCAATCGTAATCGGGTTAATCCCGTGTTCAAACACGCGGTTTTGGCTTGACGTGTTTCCGGATTCGTATAATCCTTGTTTTTCAAATGTTTATCCAGTTCAACTCTCCCTTTTGGCATCCATTACACCAAATTATACTCATAACCCAAATGCCTTCCAGATGCAATGGTGTCAACCAGCTTAGCCACAACGCCCGCCATCTTTCTGGCAAGTCTTGTCACCGCCGCAGCTCACAATCGCACCCTCATCCCCTCCTCCTCCTCCACCATATCCCCGGATTCGGGCGATGATGCCGGTTCTGAGTACATCTACATCCTGCCCTTCATCATATCCTTCGGCTGCGTGGGCAATGCCATATCACTCGTCGCGATCCTGCAATCACGTCTCCGCAAAACGCCGGCCAATCAGTACCTTATCGTGTTGACAGCCGCGGATAGCGTCTTTTTATTGGCATTATTGATGATATGGGCAAAACTGGACTACGTTGCTTATCAATTTTGTGTCATAATAGAATACATATTGCAAGTGGCCAGCTACATCAGTTCCTGGTCCATCTCCGCCCTCACTATTGAGCGATATCTGGCAATTGCGCATCCCCTGAGGCATATAAGGGTAAGTTGATGGTTGTCACATAGTATGAGGCATTCATTGATGCGTTAGATGCTAAAAAGGGGGAATTGAGGCAATTAGAGTGCCCACACGCTTCCAAGATTGGAATTTTTGCTTGTTTGAACTTCTAAACCGATGATAATAACTGAAAAATGAATGAAAACAGTGTTAAAGATATATGTTTACTCTAATAAGCTTAGATGTATCATCTTTTGGCACTAATTTACCGTGTTTTTTTGGAAATAATACGTTTTTTGACCCTTAAAATGAGCTTTTGTGCTGTATTACGGTTTTTCCGGGAATTTGTACGCATAAAAACAAGAATAAACACAACTGGAACCACGCTACATCCATAAAACGCAATACATTTTTCAGTACTCCCATGTAAACCGCTACAAAATGATGTGTTTTTGGCTGCCGATTCCCTTCATTCTCAACATTGTCCAATTCTACTGTCTTGCCGACCCGGGGCCGTCCGCCTACCGTAAATGTGCACCAATCGGGAATCTGAATGCATTCGTCGATACTGCTGATGTCCTTCTTTGTTATGTTTTACCGTGTTTGATCGTCGTGTGCCTGAATCTGCTCGTAGCTGCGAAAGTTCGAAATGCTGATAAGAGTTTTGCTCTTCCAACAAAAACAACGACAGCTGAAGCATCTACCTGCCTTCCGAGAAATGATTCCCGTCGAGCAGGACGGCCAAACAGCGCATCTGCCGGGTCTACACGGATTTTACTCGTCGTGCCTGTGGTTTACATCATTCTAAACACACCATTCTACCTGTTCAGATTGATAGACACGATCAGTGTCAACATGTTGGGCTATCAAAACTTTTCCGAGGAATTGTCAAAGAATGAATTCTTCGTCTATGCTCATAATTCGGCGTATTACTTGTACTACATCAACTTTGCTTGTGACGTTATTGTTTATGCGTTTTCGAGGTAAGCTTTTGCATGGCATTTGCAGGGCTTTTGTGTTTGCACTTTTCAATATGTACAAACTTAAGTAATCATTAATCATGAAAATTTGAAATTTTGTTGTTTCCTACGCATCTGCAGGGGGCGCAAAGACTTTAAATTGCGTGGTTTTCGTTAAAATCATCTTCAAAAAGCGCTCAAAACCCAAAAATTGAAACTAAGCAACTCCATAATCGCCTCAGGGCCTCTTCCAATTTAACTAAATACATTCCTATCCCCCCTATTTCTGGGTATTGGGGTTGTTTTTAACATCACGAACATCCTCATTCTCAATTTTACGCTCATTGCTTGTTGCTGCCTGAGGCGATGGAGACAAGACAACTATCAAGCTTCTGTTGACATTTTGTCTGTTTTCTGTTATCCAAAAAGAAGAAGGATGAAAAAACGTTCAGTTATCACTCAAAGCGCATGCATTGACGCACTTTTTATCATTATATTTATTGTTTTAAACGAAACCCGGAAAAAGGGCATGTTTATATTGACTGAAATGTGTACTAAATCGCGGCACAGTGCAGACAATTTAAAAGATGGACTGAAATTGCCGTCGGTAAACACCGTCCACCGTCTTCTGAGATGGACCGTCTTGGTAGGGCACGGAAGTAGTTTTCCTAAAAGGGGCATTCAAAAGGGCAGCGTCACGGCACGGCTTTTTTTAAATGTGTTGAAAGTGTTGGGATAAATGTATCTTGGATTTAATTGGCCGGGAAAACACACTACACATGGTTAACTTTTTGTATTTCGGTATTTTGGCTTCTTTTAGCCGCTTTTTTGAGCCAATTTTGAGTGATGAAAAAACAATTTCGTAATGTGAAATTAATTTGTATGGTTTCAGTGCCAACTTTCGGAAAACAGTCGTCCATGTTTGGCGCCGAAAGTTCTGTGCCCGCAAAATGAGCGATGCGACGATCCGGTCGGATATGGTGTCCGGGATCAATCTCCGTCCACCGACGACCCGGCATCGCCTACAAGGGCAGCTCATCACGGAGATCACTACCCCAGGGCCTGGAGCTGTTCTACATCGAGGGTCTATGCCGGTTTTGAACAAACTTGGCGATGCTGTATGACTAGACTGACTTGATGTTGCCTAATTTTTTTGAAAAACCCAAACCGTGTCGTGTCTTCTTGGAATTTCTATACAAAAAATCAATTAAATTAACTTGTTAAATTAACCGGGATACTCGCTCACGCTTTTTCTCAGCGGAAACAAACCAAATTAAGTTGGATCGATCTGTCCAATGACCTACTGTACCCATGATGGTTATACTGTACCAGCTTACTGTAGGGTTGACTTGTCTGTACTTATTTACCTTCAAATACCAAATCAATCGGATGCCATTGAAATGTGAATGTGACAAACTATTTCTGTAAATCATGGGTTCCCATATCGTATGTCCTTGTACTACTGCCCAGAAACACGCTTAAACTTAATCATCATGGTTGTTCATAACCACTTCTAGGCCGTATTAGGTTATTATGTGTGTATAGCGATAATAAAACATGCTACATGTAGCATCAAGTTCACTTTGGACGCATACTACACCGGATATCATCGGCCATGGGTTAGATGTAGCAGGCATTATTGCATTGAGTGCATTCGGTGCTTCAAAGCGGCTCTGGCCAGTCGTTCCAACCATAAGGATGATAATACAATGAACAAAAATGACTAATGCGAAATAGAAGTTGGTCTATATTGTCTTGGCTGGACTGGCTGGCACTCATCTTGAAGGCCATTCGACGAACGACGAGAAACTTAATAACCGTATTCACAGGAAAGGGTTACGTGGAAGCCGTAAAAAGTCCAATTATTGCTTAACTAGCGAACATTGGCTGCAAGCGAGTTGGCGGCATTGCAGACACGGCTAATTACAACCCGAAACATCGGTCGGGCGTTATCCGTCTTAAGAGGCTACTAAGTTTTGGAGAGAGTTTGCAAATTTAAGGGTTCACAGAGACATTTTTACTACAATGTAGG
>KB455483.1:54875-75375 GCA_000341325.1 Panagrellus redivivus | reverse complement strand
TGTCGATGGTGAAACGCAGTTTGGATTGCTGGGGTCCGTCGTTCGAAGGCACCAAACTGGCGCTGGAGGAGGTAGGCTGTTCCGACAGCTGGTCAGATGTCAATTTGGACGCGTTCTCGGCGTCATCGAACAGCTTCTTCCAGCCATCTCCGAAAAGTCTGACTTGCGGCGGTGGGCAGAAGTACCTGCAACGGTAATCCTTACACATATAAAGTCAAACCTGGACATTACATACCCATTTACAGTACCTGGAGACATTGTGATAACATCCGCATGAAAAATCGCAATGCCGCAGTCAAACTTGTCGGGAGCAGCGAGATATTCGGCCAACTTCTCCCGGGTCACTGTCATTTCGGCCGCCATAGCCTGAAAACTGAAAGTAGAAACACCCAAATCACGAAAATGGAAAAGTATATCAATGGGCCAAAAGGTACCCTCCAAATCTCCCATCAGTTCTCAAATCAGTGTATACCCAATTTCATTTGTACAAGCGTAACGATAAAAGCAAAGACATCAATACAAAAAGTCCTGAAGTTCGTAAAACTGGGTCTACAGAGACGGAATGTTACTGTAGCGTTACTCGTATGAGACATTGCAACCAGTTTAGGCATCAAAATACAGTAATTAAAGTTAAAAAAGTATCACAAAGAGATCACAGGGTTAATGTTTGGGCATTGAATTCGGCTTTTCATTCAGTAGGGGCAGACTTGGCGGAAGATTTCCGGCCTTTTTTTTTGGGGGGGCTAATTTGAATTTTTATTGGACCAGTTTGAACTAGCGCTTCGGGCCAAACACGACGCAAAGACTTGGGACGCTTAAATTCAGTAAATGGATTAACAAAAGCCGGAACACCATTATCATCGGCAATTTTGTAGTAGTGAAAGTAGTATGTGGTACCGTAGACGACGCCATCACTTCGGGTGATCGTGATGGGAAAGCTGACTTGGCCGTTGACTTCAGTGAATGACTTTTCACGGGGGCTTGAAACTTGGGCATAAGTCGGCAGGGTGCATGTGATGCGTTCGGGCTCACTGAAACGAATTGCAAAACTTATCTTATTATCAAAAACGGACTTAAAACATACAGCGATAGCCGAGAGAGTTCGTAAAGACCGAGCCAGAATTTGTGTTCTGCACCGAAATTGGACCCCTTGAATTCAATCGCTGTCCTATCGGGCTCCACCACCTCTATTCCGGTGATCATCGGCACGGGGGTCACAGGGCTAGGCACAGGACCCATAGCCTCGTAGAATCGGTACTTGGTCTCGTCGGTCGGCATGATGTTCCATGTTGCGATTGTTTTGATTGTATGCGACGATTCGTCGATGTTGGTCGCCTAAACAGAATCTCGCAAGTATCCTAAGACAAAACCGATATAAACCTACTCCAGCTGGTACAATCTTATTGCTCACGATTGACAGGTAGTTATTTGGATTATCAAGCATCTGGAACGCGCATCTGTTTTGCTGGCAGACAGGCATTTTTTGATCTTCGGATTGATTCAATTTAACGATTCCGTTTTCGACGTACATGATGCGCATGTCCGGCAAACCGTTGCCGGTGATACTGTCGACAAGCTTTACGACGGCGCCATAGTAGACGAAGCCTTCTTTTATTACGAAGTTAATGGATTTTGCGGGGTCGCTGTTTTCAAGCACTGAAAGAAACCGATCATTTTTTGTAAAATGTGTTACAACATACCGTGGTAAATAACAACAGAACTCCAATTATCATCGCTAGGTAGAAAACCACCATTTGCAACATGCAAATATTGAGCTGGCGCGTAGTCTGAGATCTTGCTGTACAAGGCCACCGTACTTCCGGATCGAATGCAGGCATCATTCGACACGCTTTTGATAGATTCTCTTCTATTGGATGCTTTGGGAACAATCTTCATTGGCTTGGATGGGAAGAATTCGGGATTCTGTTTGGCGGGCCTTTCCATACTGACCTTCAGTGACGCGTGTACATGTTTACCGCAATCAGTGACGTAGAGAACCTTTTTGTCAACGGTGTGGGTTTTCTTCTTCGACGACAAATCCAGGGAGTGCTCTTCAAGGGCGGGAAATGGATCGATGCCGATTTTGAAACCAATTTTTGATGGCTGGGATTTGTTGTTCGAAGGCACCAAACTGGCATTGGATGACGTAGGCTGTTTTGATGGCTGGCCAGCTGCCGATTTGGACGTCTTCTCAGGGTTGCCGAACCGCTTTTTCCAGCCATCTCCAAAAAGGCTGATTCGCGGTGGTATGCACAGATATCTACAACGGTAACCTTTACACATATAAGGTCAAGTCTGGCAAATGACATACCGCCTTGTTTTACCGTAAGATTTTATGAGAACCGTAGAATGCGAGATAGAAATACCGCAGTCAAACTTGTCCGGATCAATGAGATATTCGGCCAACTTCGCCCGGGTTAGGTTGTTCTCGGCCGCCATGGCCTGAAAACACAAGATAAAAACACCCAAATCAATAAAATAGAAAAAGTATATCAATGGGCCAAAAGGTACCCTTCAAATCTCCCATCAGTTCTCAAATCTGTGTATACCCAATTTCATTTGTACAAGTGTAACGATAAAAACAAAGACATCAATACAAAAAGTCCTGAAGTTCGTAAAACTGGGTCTACAGAGCCAGAATGGTGCTACAGCGTTACTCGTATGGGACAATGCAACCAGTTTAGGCATCAAAATACAGTAATTAAAGTTAAAAAAGTATCACAAAGAGATCACAAGGTTTATATTTAGGCATGGCATTTCATTCAGTAGTGGCAGAATTGGCGGAAGATTTCTTGGATTTGGGTTTTCGGGCGCTAAGTTTAATTTTCTTGGGGCTGATTTCATCTTGCGACATGCGACAAACACGACGCAAAGGATTAGGATGCTTGTATTTAGCACATGGATCAACCATAGCCGGCTCACCACGACCATTAGCAACTTTATTGTAGCTAAAGTAGTATGGGGTACCGTAGACGACGCCATCACTTCGGGTGATCGTGATGGGAAAGCTGACTTGGCCGTCATCGGAACGGTGCAAACTTCCACTGACATTCAAAACGTCGTCATACTTCGGCAGGGTAAACGTGGTGCGTTCGGGCGAACTGAAAGGAATTTCTAAACATCTTTTTATCAAAAACGGACTTAAAACATACAGCAATAGCCGAGAGAGTTCGTAAAGACCGAGCCAGAATTTGTGTTCTGCACCCAAGTTGGACCCCTTGAATTCGATCGCTGTTCCATCGGGCTTCACCACCTCCATTCCGGTGATCATCGGCGCGGGGGTCACAGGGTTAGGCACAGGACCCATAGCCTCGTAGAATCGGTACTCGGTCGTGTCGATGGGTATGATGGTCCATGTTGAGATTGATTTGATTGTATGCGACGATTCGTCGACGACACCCTAAACAGAAAATCGTCAGTATCCCAAGGCAAAAACTGTAAAAACTTACAAAATCATTTAGAATAACATCACTGTGGAGTGACAGGTAGGAATTCTCACCAACCGGCTGGAACGCGCACTGGTTTCTTTCGCAGACAGGCAATTTTTTATCGCCTGATTGAGGCAATTTAACGCGTCCGTTTTCCACTTGCAGGATGCGCATGTCCGGCGAACTGATGCCGGTGACACTGTCCAGAAGCCTTACGGTGTCGCCAAAGTTGATGTAGTCGGCCGTGTAATTGAAGGTTAAGGGGTTGGCTTTGCCGTCATCTTTCGCTGAAAGAAACCGATCATTTTTTGTAAAATGTAATTTAACATACCGTGGTAAATAGTGAAAGAACTCCAAAACTTAAAGTTAGGCACATAAAGATCTCCGACTACATGCACGTATCGACAGGGTGCGTGATTTGAGATCTTGTTGTACAAGGCCACCGTGCTTCCGGATCGAATGCAGAAGTCGGTTGACACGCTTTTGGCGGATTCGCGATTCCTTTGACTGGTTGAATGGGCAATAAGCTTCATTTGCTTGGATAAGAAGAACTCGAGATCCTGTTTGGCGGGCCTTTCCATGTTGACCTTCAGTGACGCGTATGACTCAGCACTAAAGATGTAGAGCGCTTCCTTCTCGACAGTGTGCGTGTTACTATTCGACGGCAAATCCAGACGGAAGGCTTTCAGGGCGGGGAACGTATCGATGCCGAGGGTGAAACGCAGTTTTGGTTCCCGACGTGTCTTACTGGCGCTGGAGGACGTAGGCTGTTCCGATGGCTGGTCAGCTGTCGATTTGGACGTCTGCTCGGTGCCCTCAACCAGCTTCCTCCAGCCATTTCCAAAAAGACTGATTTGCGGCGGCGGGTAGAAGTGCCTATAACAATAATCCTTGCAAATAAGCTTAAATCTGGCCAATTACATACCGCTTTGTTTTACCGATGGATCTTAGGATAAACTTCGAATTACGGATAACAATACCGCAGTCAAACTTGTTCGGATCAGCGAGATATTCGGCCAACTTCTCCCGGGTCACTGTCATTTCGGCCGCCATAGCCTGAAAATGCACAAATAGAAACATCCAAATCAATAAAATAGAAAAAGTATATCAATGGGCCAAAAGGTACCCTCCAAATCTCCCATCAATTCTCAAATCAGTGTATACCCAATTTCATTTGTACAAGTGTAATGTCAAAAACAGAGACATCAATACAAAAAGTCCTGAAATTCGTAAAACTGGGTCTACAGAGCCAGAATGGTGCTACAGCGTTACTCGTATGGGACAATGCAACCAGTTTAGACCTCAAAATACAGTAGTTAAAGTTAGAAAGTATCACAAAGAGATCACAGGGTTAATGTTTGGGCATGGAATTTGGTGGCAGCGTTGGCAAAAGGGGTCCGGTAGTTGGCACTTGCAGCTGACATCAAAGACGGCGCAAACGCTTTGAATTGGCAAATTCAGTACGCGGATCAACAACCGCTGGCCAACCACGACCATCCTTAATGTTGTACTGGAAGTAGTACGGGGTACCGTAGACGACGCCATCATTTCGGGTGATGGTGATAGGCAAGCTGACTTCGTCGTCGGCTACAGGGAACATATCACTTTCGGGAGGGGATGAAACTGCGTAAAGCGTCGGCTGGAAACATGTGATGCGTTCGGATGACCTGAAACAAGACTCCACAGTAATCAACCTGGCAACAAATGAGAATTTAAAACTTACTGAGAATGCTGATTCAGATCGTAAAGGCCGATCCATATTGTAAGATCCTTATGAAAATCAGCCCCAATGAATTCGATCATTGTATTCCCAGTTTCAACGTGCTTATTCGGCTTGATATCGATGATCGTCGGCACGGGGGTCACAGGGCCAGTTGCAGGGCCCATAGCCTCGTAGAATCGGTACTCGGTCTTGTCGGTCGGCATGATGGTCCATGCTGCGGTGTCTTCGATTTCAAGGGACGATTCGTCGACGACGGTCGCCTAAACAGAATGTCGCAAGTATCGCAAGACAAAAACGATATAAACCTACACCAGCTTGTATAATCTTATTGCTCACGATTGACAGGTAGTTATCTGGATGATCAAGCACCTGGAACGCGCACTTGTCGAGTTGGCAGACAGGCATTTCTTGATCTTCCGATTGATCCAGTTTAACGATTCCGTTTTCCACGTGCAGGATGCGCATTTTCGGCAAACCGGTGCCGGTGACACGGTCGACAAGCTTCACGATGGCACCATAGTTGATGTAGTTCTTCTTTTTCTTACTTAGGGATTTGTCGAGGTCGCCGTTTTCAAGCACTGAAAGAAAACGATCATTTTTTGTAAAGTGTATTACAACATACCATTATAAATAAAAAAAGAACTCCAATTATCCTGGCTAGGTTGATAACCTTCGTTTTCAACTTGAAAATATTGAGCTGGTGCCTGATCTGAGGCCGCGACGTACAAGGCCACCGTGCTTCCGGATCGAATGCCCACTTCACTTGCCAATCTGTTCTTTTTCTTTTTGCTTGGCTTGCCAATAATCTTCATTGGATGGGATAGGAAGGATTCGGCTTCTTCATTGGCACGCCGAAACATGTTGACCTTGAGCGATACGTTGGCCTTTTCGGCATTGTCCGGGACGTAAAGCATGTTGTCGACAGTCTGCTTCTTCTCCGACGACAAATTCAGAGGGTGATCTTCAAGGGAGGGCAATTCATCGATGCCGATGGTGAAACGCAGTTTTGGTTGCCGAGGCTTCTTACTAGCTCTAGAGGACGATGGCTTGCCAGCTGCCGATTTGGACGTCTTCTCAGTGTTGCCAAACAGCTTCTTCCAGCCATCTCCAAAAAGATTTACACGCGGCGGCGGGCAGAAGTATCTGCAACGGTAATCCTTACACATATAAACTCAAATCTGGTGAACTACATACCGCTGTACATCTTCGGAAGACTTTCTGTTAACGCTCGAATTAGAGATAGCAATACCGCAGTCAAACTTGTCCGGATTAGCGAGATATTCGGCCAACTTCTTCCAGGTTACTGGTCGTTCGACCTCCATAGCCTGAAAACGCACAGCTAGAAACATAAAAAACAAGAAAATAGAAAAAAGTATATGATTGGATTTACTTAGAAACCAAAAAGCCACCCCAAAATCTCGCACCGTCCAATAAGTGTATACCCAATTTCATTGTCCAAGTAAAACGATAAAAACAAAGATATAAATACAAAATGTCCTGGAATCTGTGATAATGATAAGCGTTAGTAAAGTAGAGATTAGCCGTTGTTGACAGTGGGTGAGCCAAAGTTAGTAAGTCCGAGGTACCGTGCCACAAACACACGAACAACGGCATTGATGTTGTAAATGGATTGGAAATCCAGGTTGGCTTCATTGTCGGATGGTTTGTGCCATACTCGTGGGAACGGAGCGGCGATGACGTGCATGATTGGGACACCTGGAAATGGAAGGGCTTCAAGATCGAAAAAGGGGTGGAAAGGCAATGTTTACCTCGCTTTAGGAATGGAATGTGATCATCTTCGATGGCGTAGTAGTTCGGTGCCGCTGAGAAGGCATTGGGTACTGATCGAAGTTGCCCGATGCCGCGGAGAGCCGTTTCTGAAGGTTAGAAATACGTTCAAAATCAGAGAAAAGTGGCTGAAAATGATGAAAAGCTTACCAATTTTAGCCAATTCAATGAAAAGTTCTGTCGTGCCATGCCCAATTGTGCTTCGGAAGGTCGGTTGAGGGGCGCCGATGAGATCAAGAAGCATGAAGACGTCCTAAACAATCGCCTTTTGTAAGCATTTACAGTATGCCATAGCCAAAACGACTCACAATCCGATCCAATTCCTTGCTCAACTCAAAAGCCGATCCATTCGTCGACGGATACCAAGCTTTCGACCACTTTTCAGCGAGATGCCGCGCTCCGTAGATGGAATCCTTCTCAGTCCATTCAAGGAAGGCTTCTTCGCCGTCGAGGAACAGAAGTTGAAGAGTTATGTGTTGGTTGTAGCGTTGATGAAGGAAAGGACCTAGTGTTCGGGCAATGTCGAGCAGAATAGCGCATGGAACGGCAGAATCTGTGGCTGCGATGAACTTTTGGCTGAAACAACACCCAATGAATCTTCACAAGTGCCCTAAAATGAAAAAGGCGTACCTCAGAATCTTGGAATCATAATGACATGCCAAAACCAGCCTCCGTGGCACCAGCGGATCATAAGTCGCAATCAGACTGCGGAACGGCTTCCGTCCATACGGGGTCGTATCAGTGAAGGCATCCCATTCCGTCGAGAAGCCATACTGCTCCACCGTGGACTTTAGGTAGTCCCCAACCTGACGATGTGATTGTGTATCGACGATGCGTTCAACCAAGATAGGCTTCAGCAACTGTCTGAAGGCAGCAGCATTGCCAAGTGAAGACAGCTGAACCAAATCATTGGTCGTCATGGCCGAGAGTTGATGGCTCCGTTGATTGTGACGCCATTGGGCCAGGGCATTCGTCGGACACATCGCGTAGACGACAAAGATGGTCACCAGCGGCGCCCACGACATGTGCATCCCTGGAAATGGCGCCATTTAACAAAAGTAGGAGTTCTGATAAGCACGACCGCCAAAAAACGGATCCCCATTTCCAGTAAATCAATTCAACTTTCGATCGAAACCGAAAACTGCGACCCAAATGCATCCCCCATCCCGCGCACTCGATCCGATCCCCCGCTCTTCGCAACAGGTGAGCAACCAAAACCTGTCATCGCCTCAGGCGTTTCGCGGTGTTTTTTGAGTCGATTCGGAAATGTTGATTCAACAAGAAAGGTTGAACGCACAATCATTTGCATTATCGCATGTTTAAATACCAAAAATTGCTAATATTACGGTAGAAATGTTGCAATTAGCAGCCAAAGTGCGACAAAAGTGCACCATTACGACAATAGGCATAAATTCCAATCTCAAACTGATCGAAACATCAAAGCGGGACCGCGTGCGAAACAAAACAACGAAACATTACCCCTTCTTTGTCCTTTAGGGCCGAATAGGCCTCTGGGCCAGCAGCTGGGTGACATTGTGGAGCAACCACGCTGTAGCTCAACAAAGCGACGCGGCCTCGTCACACCTTTTTGGCGAGGCGAAGAGGTAGCGAAACTACGCTGATGCGCTGCGTCATTTGACATCGGGAGCGTTGATTATACGGTTTTATAATAAATTCAGCACTCTAAAAGTGGAAATTTTCCAAAAGGGCTACTTTCTAGGACCTTGTATTCAAATTTGGCACCCAGAACTGTCAAAAACTGTCTTATTATGGCATCTAAACTACGCATCGCTTATATAACTGTCGTTATTTTGTTGATAAAACCCATATCAACGCCCAACTACAGTAACCCAGCCTCCCAATCACCCCAAATACCACGAAATCTACGTAACAGCCATTCACAAAAGTTACGTAGCCACTCTATTAGCCTGAAAAGACCCACTTTTTCGTGGGTGCCTAGACAATATAAAAAATTGAGCTATTCAGAAATCGCGTGTCAACTACTCTCCGACAATTGTCCAATTCCATGAACCATAGCCCAAAAGCTTGACGTAAACCCGAAAAATATTACACTTACGGATCATCCAATAGGACCCCATCTACCCAGTAGGCTTTCCATATAACTTTTATGATTAAAAAATTAACCTAACTTGCAAAATGCACCAAAACAAAACATAAGAATCAAAAACAAAACTAATAAGAAACACGTCATAATGAAATTCGTTAAAAGTTGCTGTAGAATGACGCCTTGAGCAACGAATGAAAAACTTAGAGGAAGGAAGGCATCCGCGGCAGAGAGTTGTTGTTTTTCAAAAAGTATCGAGATTAAAATCACGGATCGAAATAACTATGGAAAAAAATGTAGAGACCCGAGAAGACGCACAGTTTTTGGCCTTCTGATCTGATCAGCGGAAAGGAAATGTCAACCGAAAGGGGTTGGGGAGGAGGGAATAACCTAATCGGACTATGGATACTTGTTTTTGGTGGGACAAGTTCCAGATACAACGATGCAACAACTAACAGGCTTGTCCCACAAAGTTAGGGACTGATAACTATAAAAATGAAACGCCGAGACTAATGGATTAGGTTAGGCAGTATTGTGGCGGCGGAAGCCGAACAGCTTGCCGGCGTACTTCTTGAGGCCACTGTTTTGGTCCTCGTGATGACCGTGTTCCTGAAACGTGGCCCGTGTTCTCGTTTGCACAGGTGGGTGTTTGTGGGGCGAAAGGCTCACCTGTTCCGCCAAATATTGAGCGCGTCGACGGAACTCCTTGGCGGGATCATCGAATTGGCTGTAGTATTGGAGGGTCGGGCGAACGTCTTCGACATCACTGAGATGGATCGTCTTCAACAGCTCGGCGAGATCCAGCAGAGCCGTGTCTTCCATGTCGCCGTCCCATTTGGGGACGCGGAGCACGTTTTCGGGGTTGAGTTGGAAGGATTGTGGGTCGAAGTCGATGTAGATGACCTTTTTGAGGTCCCGGTTCAGCTTGCTCAAGTCCTGGAAGCAAAGTTATCGCTCTGATTAACCTTCAAAAACGAATCCTACCTTAACATGATGCCCATTCATGTACTTGGTACAATCCCGATACAACTTGTACATGACACGCTGCTTGGGATCCATGTTCTCGACAACAGAGGCTGCAGTCATTGATGACTCTGAAGTGTAGATAACGACCTCAAAGTTGGGATACCCCACGACATCGAGGAAATAATCCAAGGCTGGGCGCTTCTTGAAACGGTATCCAGTCGTGTAGGTCCATTCCGGCGAAACGAGAATGTTCTTCATCTCGATAACGAGGGTGTACTTCGGCTGGAGGTACGGGTATGGCACTGGATCGGGAAGAAGCACATCACGACTCGGTTCGACGACATAGTCACGCCAGAGCTTGAAGCTGTTCAAAATACGGTAGAACGGCGCCAAGAAAGTGCCGCTGTGCTCATCCTTGATGACATTGCCCTCAGCGTCGCGTGGAGCCTTGCCATAATGGACACAGAACCAGACGAACCCGACGAAAAGACTGCCGAAAACGAAGACTGAGCCGAGGAAGGTGTTGCGAGCGAGCTTGAGGCGCTTCTTTTCCTCTTCGGGGAGGTTGTCGCTGATCTGGAGGGTCAAAAATGATGACAATGTTTTTGAAAAAGGTCAGACTTACGTTGTAACCAATCTTCTGGTTCAGCTTAACCCACAAACCACCATCAGAAGCCGCCGCCGCTGCCGGCGCGGCCGCTGCTGCTGCCAACGGCTCCGCTCGAACTTCCTTCTGAGCAGAAGCGCCAGTTAGCTTCTCAATTTCGGCAATCTTGGCCTGCAAGTCTGACAAAACCTGATCCGGAACTTCGGTTTCTGTTGCTGGCGCTTCCTTCTTGCTGTTGACCTCTGTGGTTGATGATTTTGCGAGATTTTTGGCATTCTGAAGCGATTTTATATAAAAATCATCAATTTCCTGCCAAAAACCAACCCCCAAAACCCTATCCGGATTATCGAACGGACTCCGCACCTTCGGTCCTCCTAGTACACTCTCAAAGGGCTTCCCGTCATCCTTGGAAGAGCCATACCAGCGACGTTGATGATCAACGCCGATCAAGCTGGCTGGCGCGATCAAAATGCGCTGAACAACGATGCGTCCGCCGTTGAGATGGCGTAGGGATTCGAGAAATCTGTACGACATGAAGGTGGACTCTTTGATGGTAGTGCTTCACCTCATCTAAAGATGAGAAGACCCAGAGTTGCTGGAAAGGGTGGGATTGGTGATGACAAGTGGAAAATGGACGGAAAATGGAAATTTCTGGAGAGTGGGTTGGATTTTTATATATTTTGAGAGTTTTGTGGAAGATTTGTGGGCTAATGGGAATCGGGAAGGTTATGGTGGGTGATTAAGAAGGTCAAGAAGGAGGGAAGATGGTGAAAACGGGTGAAAGGCGCGTGAAAACTCGGGATTGGATCCGTCGAGAACGTTTCCTTTTCGACGCAATTTTCGAGCCTTGTGTGTGCTCGTTGGGGACAGTTCGCCAAGTACTTTGGGTTTTTGTGTCGCGATTTCTCGATGACCTTGAGGGCCTTGTGGGTTCTTCTCGCGGTCTTTTCTCCCTTCCGCAAGTGCAGGAGGCATGCCCGGGTTGAAGCGGATAGAATCCGGTGTGATAAGCATGCGGAAAAGTCAGCTAATTTGTAATGGTGTTGTTCGCAGAATGCCAACAGCTAGCAGCTTTCGAAATCTCGTGACCAGCCCCACCGCCGCTGGCAGTTGCAGTCACTGCATGCGTCATCGCTGAATTCCTGCTTTTGTAACGTGCTACCCCGTATTTCTTCACTCTACCAACCTTTGATAACGTCGATATGTCGCATTGGTTCCATCGGAATCCGCTGAAAGCCACCGATCCCTACAAATTTGATCTGAAGGGGGTGGCGAGGAATGATGCCGCCGGGAAAGTAGTCAGGTTTGTTTTTCAGCTGTTCCAGCTGCATTTTGACAGCTTTATTCATGCTTATTGATTTCCAGCGAACTGCGGCTCCGTCGAGACAAATTCCTGCGACATTTGGAGAGTGCTTCGTCCGATTTGGAGCAGGTGGAAGTCGAGTTCAATCAGTACCTGGGGCTCTTCTATGGTTTCGTCTTTGACCCCAGTAACCCAAATGCCGCCGATTCAAAACTCCGGAATCTCATTCGACCGATTTGGGGGAACTCTATGATTGAACGGGAGGGAATGTGAGTCCATTTTGTGCCATATTTATATATAAACTTAATTTTTGCAGAGAATTGTCCGATGCCTGGTTCGAAGCCCTCAACATTATATATAATATGGCCATCTGGTACATGAAACACGCTGCCTGGGTCTCCGCCAAGGACGAAGTTCGTGATAGCGAGGCCAAGACCATCCATACATGTCTCCGACGTGCCGCTGGGCTGTTTGATTTCATAAAGTTCAAAGCCGATGTCCTTTTCGGCCTTGACGACTTCCCCGGAAGCGATTTTAACGTCAATGTGATCAAAGCATACTTGAATCAGTGCATTGCCGAGGCCCAGGAGGTCACGATTGCTCGGGCGATCGAGTTGAAGCATGCCCCTTCGCTGATTTCGAAGCTTTCCACGGAGACTGCTAAGCTTTATGAGGATTCTGGTTGGTTTTTCTTATCAAATTGGCCTTTTTATGACAAAAGTGGTTTCAGACAAGCTCATCGAGAAGTTCAATCCGGTCCTGTTCGACCGTTGGCGCTCCTACTTCCAACTCAAACACAAGTTCTACTTAGCCTACGCCTATGCCTACCTCGGAGAAGCCCTCCTCGCCGAAGACAAGTGCGGTCTCGCCGTTCGTTGCTGTAAAGAAGGCATCAAATGCTACGATGAAGCGACGGCAGCTTGCACCCGCTATTCGAAGTCGTCCGGGCCTGGGTTCTTGGCGAAACCGGAATCGCATCTCTTCTTCCGACGGATCCAGCCGCTTCTGGAGCGCAATCTCGACAAAGCCAACCGGGAAAACAGCTTGATCTATCACGATAGAGTCCCTGATGAAGTTCCACCCCTCGATCAGAACGCATCTTTCGGATTGGCGACGCCGCTGGCCTTTGAATACCCTCCGCCGAATGATACATGGACCAATGGCACTGCCTATGTTGGGCTAGAAGTCAGCCGAGCGAGTACTCCTGACTTTGGAAAGGCTAAGAAGAGCAAGACAAAGCTGTCTCCCGTCAAGGAAGAGAAGGTCTACCAGACTGACAAGGATCCGAAGAATCTGAGCGGCTGTTCCGTGATGTGAATTTCACTTTTTTCAACGCGATTTTTACAGTATTGTCAATTCTGCCTTCAGTTATACTCTCAACATTCTAAATGTGCACTTTCTAATTGTTTTTATTATTTTTCGTTCTGTAAATATCCCCAATTTGCATCTTTTAATAAACTTTTCAACTCTGAATCGACCTATTTGCCCTCGGGCTATGCATATTTAACAACTGCCCCCTATACCCCGGGTCATTGGACCTTTTTTGTCCCATTCAACCCCCACGCTTCCATCAAGATGGCGTCCCCCTCGAAGCCTGCTGATTCGGAGCCCGAGAAGAACGTCGCCACGGCCAATGAACCTGGAACCCGTTCGGAGAGTGACAAGACGGCCCGCGAACCTGGATGCAACTCGGATCCCGACAAGACTGCCCGTGAACCGGCTTCGGAGCAGGACGAGGAGGTCAAGGAGATCCGCAAGGCCGATGCCCGTAGCAAGATCAAGGAAAGCAGCTACTTCAGCAAGGGCGGCCTCGAGGAGTTTGACTACACTATGCTCAAGAAGCCGTGAAACAATGACCCGACCCGTCGTACTTTCAAACTAAACAATTTATTCACTCACTACTGATCTTTTGGAACAGCATGCTTAACGATAAAATAAAGGGTGTAACAAAAAATAGTAAAGGTGAAATAACACAGCGAATTAACAAAAGAACTTACAAAGAAAAGGAAACAAAAACAAATCAACAATCAAGGGACGGCCTCGAAAGGGGTGAAGCCATTGAGGTACATTGAGAAGAGCAGATTAAGCTTCGATGGCAACCTTGTTCTTCTTGGACTTCTTCTTCGGGGTCTCATCGACTTCCATGGGCTCCTCGGCGGCATGGCCGTTTCCGTTGGCAGCAACGACGGACGGAGTGCTACCGACCTTGGCGCGCTTCAAAGCCTTCTTGGCCTCCTTACGGACCTTCTTGGGCTGCTCGATTTTGTCGTTTTCAGCCTCAACGATGGCCTTCTTCATTACTTCGAGGTTCTTCTCTGGGACGGTACCGGTTTCGTAGTACTTGAGACGATCCTCGACTTGCTGCTTCAAGAAATCGCCGAAGGTTGCCACGGGAACGTCGGAGAAGCAATCCAGACGAGAAGCCATGGAGCACTTGTTGGCCAAGAATCGGGAAATGCGGCCCTTGTTCTTGGTGGAAGCGCGGCCGATGAAGGATGAGTGGAAGAGGAGGCCGTATTTCGGGGTGTTTGCTTAAGTGTATAACATAGAAAAAGGTAAAATTAAGGGTGTAGTAAACATACATCGTGTCTTGAGGGCACGGAAGAGGGCCTTTTCGGCACCGAGGATCTGGATGGTCGAAGCGGGGAACTTGGCCAAGTTGGTCAGAGATCCGGCGTGTGAGATCAAACGGGCTCCGACTTGTTCACCGACGAGGGCAGTCAAGGACGGGGCGCACGAGTTCATGCGGTTAGTGATGTAGTCGTGGAGACGGTTGCGGTATTCGGTGAGGGAAGCAACACGTTGGGAGAAACGGTCAATGTTCTGGAGATCGAGCTCGGAGATTTCCATGCCCATGGAGGTGCGGGCGCCTTCGACAACCTTGGCGACGAGGTCTTCGTCTTCGAGGATTTCTGAAAACTAAAACGTTAAAATTCATATAAAAAGCTTGTAAAACATACCTTGAAGAGCAGCAATGCGTTCATCATCCAAATCCAAGCGGTTCTTGATGATACTGGCGCACTTGATGTACTTGTACTGCTCAGGAAGGATCTTGGTAAGCTCGGGGTAGTGATAAGCATACCATTCACGAATACGCATACCGAACAAGTTGATGTCCTTGTCCAACTGATCCAACAAGGCAATAGCCTGGATGACCATGTTGTCGACACGGTGAACATCGAACTTAACCTTACCACGAGAGTAGCTGTGGCCAAGGGAAAGCTGGGCCTTGGAGAGCGAGTGATGGGGCAGATCCTTTACGAGGGCCTCGAAGTGGACACGGACACCGCGGATAATTTCCGGGGTAACACCGCTAGCGGTAACCTTGACACCGACGGATTCAGCGATGGCACCACCAAGGGTAGGGTTAGTAACGCCGAGGATGACCTTCTTGCGCTTTTTCGGGAGGTTGGCTTCCAAGAAGTTCGCCAGATCTTCGTGGATGATGGACTCGGAGATGGCATTGCAGTTGTCCAAAGCGGCCTCGGTGTTCTTGAAGGGCTCGAAAGCGTGGAGCTTGACGATAGCGTTGAAACGCTGGAAGTCGGTGACGGATTTCTCGACTTCGGGAAGGGCCTCGCCAATATCTTCGAATTCCTTCACTTTCAGGAGGCCGTAACCGACCGCATGTTCGAAGAGAACATAATGCGGGGCTTCTGACATGATTCCAAATTCAGCACGACGGGGGAGACGTGCTAAAATGATGGAAATTAGGGTTGAAAAGACGGTTTAGAACAGTGCACGGAAAAGGGGTCAAAAATTCGGAACAATTTGAACCAAAATTATACTAAAGCTTGCCTAATGGGTTAATTAAGGGATGAAGGGAGAAAACTGGCAAGATTAACGACTAACTTGGCCAGAAATGATCAGAACAAAAAGCGTCCAAGAAGAAAAAAGCAAGCACGCTGTCCCTCGCAGGTCCGCGCGTCCTACAACATTCGCGTCGAGAGCGCGTCTTGCATCAATCGCGAAACCTTTGCTCTGCTGCGTGCAACGTGCGAATCGCTAAGCTTGTTTTCAAGCTATAAACTATTTTTACAAAAACAAGTCAAAGTCAGCTCTTTTTTACTTCCGCATTTAGTGAAAAACAATGCAAAAGTGGTTTAAAACCCGTTTGTTCAGACACAATTTTCTCAAACGGTGTAGTATTCGCGTATTTTGTCGGTTTGTAATTTGCGCAGTGCTAATTTTTGACCGTTCAGAATCCCGTCGATTGTCATGACTTCGAGCTCGATTCCGTCACCACCAGAAGCTCCGGCAGATGCGGCTTCACCTCCGGCAAAGAAAGCAGAAGATGAGCAAGCGATGGGTCTGAAAACCAAGGCTGATTTTCTGTTTTTGGAGGAGCTGGGCGAGGGCTCGTATTCGACGGTTTATCTGGGGTCGGATCGGAATACGCACACGAGATTCGCGATCAAAGTTTGCTCGAAGGCGCAGATTATGAGGGAGAAGAAGGTGGGTTGGGTTTGGGGAGGTTTGGAGGGAAATTTATATATAAAATTGCAGATCCAGCAAATTTTCCGCGAAAAAGAGTGCCTCCAAAAGCTATCCCGGCCAGAATCCTATCATCCGTTCATCGTTCGGCTGTATTGTACATTCCAGGATAACGAGTCGCTGTATTTCGTGCTTTCCCTCGCTTCGAGGCAGGATTTACTCGGTGTTTTGAAGAAGAAAAAGAAGTTGACCGTCGAGGAGGCCAGGTTTACGACTTCGGAGATTGTCGCGGCTCTAAGTTCGTTTACCGACCTTTTTTCTATCATGTTTATATATATTTCAGCCCACATCCACGCCCACGGCATCATCCATCGCGATGTCAAGCCGGAAAACCTGCTCATCAGCCAATCCGGGCACATTGTTCTCTCCGATTTCGGCTGTGCCAAGATGCTCGAACCCACGACCCCCGAGCCAGCTCCACCAACCCCAGCCCCATCTTCAGAAGCTCCCGATGGCCCACCCCGGACCGGACGTCGATGCAGTTTCGTCGGCACGGCCCACTACGTGTCTCCAGAAGTTTTGAACAACAAAATCATCCATGAAGGCGTCGATTATTGGGCGCTGGGCTGCATTGTCTTTCAGCTGCTTGCCGGCGATCGGCCTTTCAACGACGTTTCCGAGTATTTCATCTTCAAGAGAATCACTTCCTTGCGATACGAGTTCCCTGCTGATTTCCCAGACGCAAATGCCAAGAGTTTGATTGAAAGCTTACTTCTAATCGACCCCGATGACCGCCTCGGAACACGGGCAAAGGGTGGATTCTCCGGGTTTAAAGAGCATCCATTCTTCGAGGGTGTCGATTGGAAGGGATTGCCTGACTCAGTATCACCTTTAATGGCGACAAAATGAAGCGCTTTCACTCGGTTTGTACATATTATATATGTAATTTATTGGAATAAAGTCAGATACCCCTTGAAACCCGTTGAAATTAGAATCTTACAGCTTTTTAGAACCCCTAATTAGTCTTAGCTTGCATCATCATGTCCCGTTCAAAGTGTTCACTGGTCATCTGCCCCAGAAGGCGTTCACAATTCGGATTGAACACGCTGTAAGCCGACATTTCTCCCTCTTTTCGGCTTCCGAGATTCAGGAACATGGCCATTAACAAGCTGAACATGAAATAGACGATTCCGAAGCCAGCACTTATAAAAAGCATCTGACCAGCGGCCCAGAAGCAGAAGGTCGCGATCCAGCATCGCCACGGGTCGAAATTGCACCATTCTCGCCATTTTCGGAGGGGATAGATGTTGAGGACGTCGATGGCGAAGTAGTCAACTCGGGAGAAGGTTGGAGCTTCGGGTTGGGATGGTTCTTTCGGGGCGGCCTGGAAAGTTGGATTGTTATGGTGGAAACGTAAATAAAATGAAATTAACAGAACTTACGGCAGCTTCCTTCGCTTTCTGGGCTTCTAGCTCAGCTTCACGACGTCGACGGAATTCTTGAAGTTGCTCCTGGACTTTGTTAAGACGTGACGTGGACATCCTGGTGGTGGAGAAACACGGAGGCTTCCAGCTGTTGCGGTAAACAGCAAAGTCTGCGCATGCGAGCAGAATTGTTTGTCGCGTTTCGCCAAAGGCTAGCGATTGCGTCCAAATTAGCAGAAAACACAGTTACTGTAGGTCAGAAACTATTCAAACCTATCTTTAACACTTTATAAACTCAATTGCACTTATTCAAATTTCAAATTTTCACTCACAGCATGCCACAATGTTCAGTAAAGTGAAAAAGACACGGAAAAGAGACAGTGAAGTCAAGTTTTCTTAATCATGACGGTCAAAAACCCGAAGATTTGTAGTATTTTTACGCTCATAGGACGCCAGATCAAAGAATTTTAGTGCAGGTAAATAGCGTCATTATTGATTTGTTGAAACTTTAATAGAAAGAGAACCCGCGCAATAGTTATGCCGTCCTAAGCCACTGCTAAGAGTCCAATACGGTACAAAAAGGTGTGAAGAGTACCTCATTTCTTCCGGCTGTTGTTGCGCGGAACCGCCTTTCAGCCTTCCCACATAATTAAGCTATGGTGTCCACTTCACACATAACAAGTACACCTAAAAGGGCTTATCTGTTGACCGAGTCATCTGCCATTATCGGATCCTTTCCCCGAGGGCATCACGGATATTGCCTCGATTGTCAGGATGAATAATGCCATGACATCTCTTATTCTATTGTTTGTCTTCCGGTTCACCTACTGTTTACTAACTTCTAGTTCTATTTTGTTATTATGGAGCGTCGAATTTTTTTGACTTCAATCCCTGGATGTCAGAACTTCGTAGCTGATTACGATAGTGTCCACCAGGGGTTGCTGCACATTATTGTTAGGCACTATCGCCAATTTCAAAAGGTTATTCCAACCTTGGCAGCCGTGATGCAGCGCCTACCGCTTGACTTGATAGAAGCGGTTAATGCAGCATCATCCGCAAGACCGGAAGAAGTCAAGGATCGCCTTAACAATGTCGCAGATATTTTGGATAGCGACAAGGCATCCGCCTCCATGAAAGCCCTTATTGAAGCCCAGGATCTACTAGCATCTTATTTTGATTCAACGATGACGCCGACCTGTTACAAAAAGAAGTCAACGACAAAATCCGGAAAGCTGCAGCAAATTTTCAAAGTGAAAATGGGCAACGCCGATGCGGAACTCGTTCTGGGTGTGTCCAAAGAAGCCAACTGCCCGCGGATCATAACATCGTATTTGCAAAAGCCCAAGAAGCCGACACCGATCGCCGTCATCTCCACCCCTCAACCTACAAAACGAACAGCTTCTGGATGGGAGACCGTCACAAAGAGGAAACGTTATGCTTATTGAATTGTTGTTTTCGTTTTATTTAGTAACTGTGATTATTGAATTGATTTGCGAAATTATAATAAATGTGTCGATGATTAAAAAAGTTTGGACATAACAAGTACACCTAAAAGGGCTTACCTGTTGACCGAGTCATCCGCCACCATCGGATCACTTCCCCGAGGGCATCACGGATATTGACTCGATTGTCAGGATGACCATTGCCCTGGCGTTCTTAATTCTAACAAACCTTCTGTTTACTACCTTCAACTATTCGTCGTTGTTATTACTAATTAATTTCTATGGCTCGCCGAATTTTTGCAACTACAATCCCTGGGTGTCAAAACTTCGTAGCTGATTACGATAATGTCACCCAGGGATTGCTCCACATAGTTGTGCGGCATTATCGCCAATTTCAAAAGGTTATTCCAACCTTGGCAGCCGTGATGCAAAGGCTCCCGCTTGAACTGTCAGAAGCCGTCACGGCAGCAACCTTCGCAAGGTTGGAAGACGTAAATGATCGCCTTAGCGATGTTGCCACTCTGTTAAAAGATGACAAGGCCTCCATCAAAGCTTTAATGGAAGCCCAGAAGCTAGTTGCCGCTTATTTTGATTCTATAATGACGCCGAAATGCTACCAGAAGAAATCAACTACGAAATCCGGTAAGCTGCAGAAAGTTTTCGATGTGAAGATGGAAAACACTGACGCGAAACTCATTGTGGGTGTGTCCAAAGAAGCCCGAAACCCGCGAATAATTACAGCTTATTTCCAAGTACTGAAGAAACCGACGCTGATCCCCGTCATTTCATGCCCTCCACCTGCAAAACGGACAGCTTCCGGATGGGAGACCGTCACAAAAAGAAAACGTAACGCCTATTGAATTGTTATGTTTTGGTTTATTTGGTTCCTGTGATTATTGATATGATTTGCAAAGTTATAATAAATGTTACATTTATAAAAAAATTTCGAAGACAAGTTGTTCGGTTTCTCAAATGCGGGGGTAATAGAAGAACGTTCTTTGATTTTTATTTTTTACTGTAACGGTTCTAATGACGAACGCCTTTCTTCTTTTAAACGACTTATCAATCACAAGTTATGTACGTTGACGCGATAAAAAGTTTATTTACCTTCATCTTTCACAACAATAAGTTAAAATTAATACCGATTTTTGGACGAAAAGTAAATGTAATACATTTGTTTAGCAAAAGCTGCTCTAAAATGCCAAAACTGCAGAATTAGAATGCTTTTTGAAATTTGGTCAACATCAGCCTGGTCCAGAAGGGTGTGAGTCATAATTTTTGGAAAACACGGTTACTGTAAGGCATGTTCCCTTGGACTCC
>KB455483.1:20368-33329 GCA_000341325.1 Panagrellus redivivus | reverse complement strand
TTTGGAATAAAAAAGTTTTGATGGGTCAACGGGTTGTGAACTTCTCCGAGACTCCGTCTTAAGGGTTGACACATGTTTTTTGTGTTTAAAAAAGTGAGTAATGTTCTTTCTTTTCTTTGAAAAGTTTGATTGCACGCAGAGGTGAAACGTGGTTTTGATGAAGTTGGTTCTGGCATGTCAAATTCTGTAAACATCTGGTGTTTCAGTATTTGTAATACAAAATTAGTCGGTAAATGCTTAAAAATAAACGTAAATTAACCTATAACCGATAGATACAAATGTTGGCAAAGTACATAAATATAATGGTTATTGTTGCCACATTCAGATAAATAGACCAATAAGATCATCAAAATACAACTATTTATAGCTTTTGTGATTAAATGTTTACCTTTTTAACGTCTTTGGCCTTAATCTTGATTGTTTTAGATTTCTTTGGATCGGACTTGTCCGCCCCCGTTTTTTTGGATTAAGATTTTTTTATAATGAATTTATAATGAGCCATTCTATGCGTGTTAGTTACAATATAGGCATACTGTAGTGCCAATTGATACCATTGACCAGAGACAAACAATTCCCCCACTTTAGCAAAACCGCAAAAAACGCTCATAAATTATGTCAGCCAGACTACAGCAAAAGGCGTGTTTTGTGCACTTTTCCTAAATTAAATTTTTGTTATTTGTCCGTCTTTGTTACCCCCTCAAACCATCGACGTCGAAACAATAGTTGGCAACACTCTCTTGGCACACTGATGTGATGTTATTGTCTTCCTTGAGAGAGTCTAATATAACTGAACAGGCCACGTCTTGTCTTTCATATTAATGAAATTAGCTTTACATTTAATTTTAATTTTAGTCCACCCAGTTTGCGTGTGAAGTGCTAACAACTTAATATATTCACGTCATCTTGCTCAAAGCATGATAGGACGGAGGGTGATGGCTATAAAGATGGTAAACAACATCCTTTCTCACGCTTTACATTGCCTACTATGCCATCGTGGACTTGTTCATTGTACATCTTTCTTAATGTAGTTAATTATGCAAATAATAAATGCGCGATTATACCGCTATGGTGTGTGCCCTTGGGCGACAGGGCGGGCATCACCTGACAAGAAACACCTATGCGAACTTTGAGCTTTCTATCGTTAGAAGTCACATTTTCTACACCAAAACGTATATAAAAACAATAATTTCTTAATTTCTGTTGAAATATCTTTCCCAAAATAGCTAATAAATGTGTGTATTTTCACCGAAAAACGTTTCCATTGCATAAAAAATGGATGAGACGGAAGTTTTTAAGTGCTTTATGATAGAAAAACCTCTTTAAATAAGTTGTTCCGGCCTTTTTCAAATCTTTCACGTTATGCATTTTGACGATTTCCACGGAAAGTCTTGTTGTGAATTTTGTATAAGGTTCAATAAGTACAATTTTGTTTTATCCAGAATGTAGGTCGAATCCAAGTTAATATTTATATATATCAGTTAAATTTGGGCTCTAATCACACTATCAGCAACAGTTTTAACTTGTTAACGTTGAAATTGGAGGAGAAAGGCGTCAAAAGGTGATGTTTAGTGAGTCAAATTGCATGTAGCTTTTGGAGTGGTTTAATTAATCATTTTTAAGTTTGTCATTTTTTGGGATATTTTTGGTATTTCTTGGTTTTGTTATTTTGATCAAGATTTCTGGTTGCTTATCGACAGTAAATTTGCCAGAAAAACCATAATTGCTCAACCTAAATCGCTCATTTTGACCCCAACTTCCGACCCACCCCTGTCATGACATCGTCAAAAATACAATAGGTTTGTTCCACGTTTTTGCTACGTCGTCTCCATCGAAGCGTGTCGCTCGTTCCAGTCATGTCGAAGGACCCTTCCCTTACAAATTAGAATGGCACCATGCTCTATGTTGTTGAAAAAAAACTAGAGAAGTTGCGGTTATTTAAGGTCCACCCTATCCCCATCCAAAACGGCACGACTCCCGCCGAGAGGAGTGTGCGAAACAGGGCCCATGCCATGCCAAAGTACGACATAAACCGTTGTCGACCTATATATCTTAAATAGTCGAAGCCCTTCGCCTTTTTTCTTCTTCTTGACGTGAACGAACGGGGAAGCAGTTTGTGCAACTTTAAGTGTCACTTACTTGCAACCCAATGACTTTCGTGATGAATGCGTCGTGCGTTTATATCGGCTATGGGTTTGAAATTAGTTAAATTAATATTGGCGGCTCATATTGAGGGTTCTATGAAATCTTATAATGTGAAAAGGAATCCCCGTGACGATGCGGGGGGAAATATTCAAAGAACGTTGGTAGAATTGGATTTCTGGGGTTTATGAGGTTGTCAAATGCGATAAATATGGTTATTATTTTAACTTGTGGGGCTAAACTTCGTTATTATCGGGGGTGTTGTCGGCATTTTACGTCTTTGTAAGGGTGTTTGACATTGAATTTGTTAAAAATTTACACCTTTTTCGGTTTTTGTTCATAGAAATTAAGGTTCACTTTATCAATGCTCGGATTACTGTACTTCTTTACCCCTATCAAAGTTGATTCATCCAAGACGCCATAAGTCTCGTCTATTCACGCAATTCCTTGACTCATCTTATTAAAATGAACCCCAATAAGATGGCTACATTACCTAAAAGTTCGTGACCCATTTAAAAAACTCGAAAAACACAAACTAATTGCCATCCTTGCCAACCCGCGTCACCACCACTTTGCCTTAGAGACACTCCTATTCAACTTTTCCCCGCCATATTTCCGTAATTGGTACTCATTGCCTCAAGGCATTCTAGCTCTAATCCCTGATTTGTCCAGTCTGAAGGCTTCAAACTTCTAAATTTGTCGATTAACACTTTTTTTACCCACTTTAGCGTACTGTAATTGGAAGGTTTTTACCCGCGTCGGATGTAAACACGCCAAAAATGTATCGCATTAGACACCACAAAACTTCAAATCCAAAACCGCTGATTATTAAAACTTTTCTTTATTCAAAAACCCCGCAATATGGGGCAGTTTTGCAACCATTTCCGTCGCCTGAGGGCATGCATTTATTGTTTCGTAAAATCGAACAACCGCACTAGCGAGATGAGATATATAATGTCGGGGAAACTGGTATTGATATCACTTTTTCTTGGCAATTTGGAGGAAAACTTATATGATAATCTTGCGATTTCAAGAATGTTAGAATTTCACTTTTAAAAAGCACAAGAATATTGAATTTATAAGGTTTTGACAAAAGGCAAGACGCTTCTATCCAAGTACGTATCAGAATTTGATATCCTCATTACATTTTTTGTGGTTTCCAACATAAGGTTGCCAATTTCCATTGCGCTAATTTAATCTGCTTGCGTGAAGTCTTACATTCGTCAATGCATTTTCAGTTTTTGCTCTATGCATGTTTGATGGGTTTACTTGTTGGACAAAATGTATAGTAATTTCAGTGCAAAAATACTTTTGTTCCAAATTTTGTAATTTTGCAGTTTGCAAGATGCCTATTTTTTGAAAATACATCGCCATTTGGCGGCTTTTCGACGTATGTAACCCGTTGACGCAATGATGACCTAGAAAATCCTCGGCTTACAAAATCCGACACCCCCCAATGTGCTTACCTCCCTCTTTTTCACCGTAATCGGCTCCAATGTCATGACATGGCAGTTTCGCGCAGTATGAACGTTCTTTATCCCATTTTGTCAGTGTAGTTTCACCGGGTATTGAAATTTGGTACCAATCTGCCCTCATTTTTCATTAAAAACTACAAAAGTAAACCATAAAAGCATGCCATTATTGTGCAATGCCCAAATGTCATTGCTCCTTTGACTCAAGTCCAAATTCTGGTCTTTAAAAACTTAAACGCCACGTAAGTATACAATAGACTAATTGTCAGTCTCAAGACACGTGAATTTTGTAGTTTTCTGAAGTCTTTGATTCTGAAGTCTGGCCGTTATTTTTTTACCCATAATTGTCGAATAATAATCGGGTAGTGGCGTGTCAAGTGCACCGACACCCTGGTTTGCCTCGAGGCTCATTCGCGCTTTTATGTAGGGTCGAGATAAACTTGTTAGGTCTTACTTTTGCGTTTTCATGCTTCTGTCGTTCCAATTTATAATTTGAATGTTCGGTGACACATGGCAATTTTTGATTTTTAAGTTGTAGTGTGATCACGCCTTTTTGTTAAATTTTCATTTTCATCCAAATTTAATCCAAAGCAGTCTTATGGCGCGCACATGTCTACCATTTTTTCTTACATTAATCTTCGAAACATTGAGAAAAAATATTATACCATGTTCTATAATTTCATTGAGTTTACCAGTGTCTCTTAATCTGCAAATAATTGAAATTCATTCTTTTCAATCCTGCAGGTTCATGGTCAATCATAAAAATGCCATGCAAAGTAAGAACCCAGATTATCTATATTTTTAGAAATTTCATGTCATAGCCAACGTCAAACGTTCATCTTACAGCCAGCTCATGCCATGGCACATGGAAGTTATTTTAGTGAGTCATCAATGACCATGCTAATTAAAAATTCCTTGCATTAATAAAAGTTTATTTGCAGAGATACACTATGCTCACTTCACTGTTCCGTGTAAGTGACGATATGTGACACAGTTTTCAATTATATACTTTTTGGGAAACTTTATACTCTTATAATACTAAAAACATATGTATTTAGACGTGGGGGTGACAACAAAAGACAGGTGAATAGTGTCATTTTGGAATAAGTTATACTTATGCTTAAGTTGGTAAAGCGGAAATGTTATCAAAAGGACATTTAATTTTAATTTTTTGAAGGGGGTGTTTTGACGGCGATGTGGTGACAGTGTACTTCCAAAAAGTTGCAACTTTTGGGGTTGGTGATTATTTATGTTTTATGGGACAAGTCGGAAATTTGTGATGGTCATATCCGTCATATTGGACTGGCTCAATGGTTCTAGGCTAGACCAGGGCAGACTTATATGACGTTGCGGAAGAAATTAGACTTTATGAATAGAAACAGTTATTTTAGACATTTGAATAAGTACGTTAGCCAATCGGTCCATCTCGATGTCCAAAGTTATGACGCTTCCTCATTTAATGGCTTAAGTAATTTTCTCTCTCAAACATCACTTCATTTGGCATTTCACTTCCGTCTTTATTGAAACTGAGCGAGCAAATGATGAGTCTATCCAATAGATATCATGAATAAACTCATTGTTTCCCCTATTTCATGTCAAAAAGCTCAGACTTACCAACGTCAAAAACTTCAAACACCGCTATAATTTCATTTTTAGTTAACTTCTACCAGGTGCCACTCGTTTTATGGCAGCTTGTACACTAAATCGTTACTCTTAAGGTTGCCTTACCACCCAACATAACCATTAGTCTCAACTTTACACTTGACGTCTTCCAAGTCCCCAATCCCTGACCCCAAATTATCTAGATGCCTTCAAATATTTTGTAGCCAGCAATTAACGGCATCTGATTTTGCCCTGGTTCGTATGGCCGTAATAAGCGTCTTAAAGCCTTTGAATAATCCCATACTTTCACCCTTCCTAGCCATCAGGACAAACGCACCTGTGGCATTTTTCCGTACAGTAAGTACTTACATAGGAAATTGACCGAACCGAGAGCCGATAACGTGTTTATAAATTGTGTCGAGTGCGTATGCCGTGCTTATGGTTTAACATTAAAAAGCACACGAAATACCCATATTTTCAGCGCATTCACAGTTTCACATGCACAACATATCGACAATCGACATGAACGACAGTGTTTTGGCTTCTTTAGCCAGTGAAGAAGTAAATTATGCGGAATACAATGAAGTTTCATCGATTTTTGCTATTGGAATGGCGATAGGATACGTTTTGTACGGTGTGGCCATTATATTTGGAATTCCGTGCAATGGATTTGTGCTTTATCGGATGTACAAGTTTGCGAGATGTTGTAGTGATATGTTTAAGTAAGTTTTTTTACAAATTTAAACAATTTAACAGTGATAATTTTGTCATTTTCTAGCAATGGAACCGGTGTTTGCCTATTTGCCATGGCAATTGCCGACATTCTTTCCCTAATGTCCATCCTAGTTCATTATGTTCTAAGCTTAAACATGATCGAATTCAGTCCCGATGTACACATCTACATCTGCAAACTAATCATTTTCATGACCCATGTATCGACTTCAGTATCCATCTGGAGCTGGCTGCTCATGTCTATGCTACGGTACCTCAGTGTGTATTACCCATTAGTCTACATCCGACTTTGGAAGCTACCCCGACGCGTCTTGTCAATCACCTTTGGCGGCGCTTTCACTACAAATCTATGGCTTCTGTACGTAGTCTCCTATAGTCCGCCAAGCTTCACAGAAGGAAATTACGACGCTGGGGGCTGTAATCAGCTGCCAATGTTCGCCGAAATCCCTGAGTTGAATCGTGTTTTCTTATTTGTTGAAATATTCTGGAGTTTCTGCATCCCGACCGCGACAATCATCTTTGTTGATTCATCAGTCTACATGTGTCGGTATTCATTGATTAAGAGGACTCGTGAACTGGAAAGGGACCTCAGGAAAAACACCTGTCCTCACATGAAGAAAAACAGACGCACTCTATGGCGATGGCTCGTGATTGCCCTAATCGATGTCGGTCTCAACACTCCTGAAAATATTAACA
Organism: Panagrellus redivivus; assembly: GCA_000341325.1. Lineage (NCBI taxonomy): Eukaryota > Metazoa > Nematoda > Chromadorea > Rhabditida > Panagrolaimidae > Panagrellus > Panagrellus redivivus. The sequence continues at coordinate 26,688 of KB455483.1, read as the reverse complement.
GATTAACCGTCATTCTCGGCTTGGTCAACGATGCTGATGGACGGGAGACTGAATCCTATTTGTTGATGCGTGTATTCTCACAATTACTGTACTACCTGCAATTTTCCTTCAATGGCGTCTATCTCGCTTTGTTCATCTTCGACAAATCGACAAGATTATCATCCCGATCATCGAGAAACACGGCCGAAATGCGAACTCACCAAGACAATGAACATGTCACTTTGTGTGGGAAGATCAGTGATGCCCGAAACATGCACAATTCCTATGCTTCAAACAACGCGATCAATGGCAGTGGTGGTGTTTTGATCAATAATGTTGCTGTCAATGGAGTGAAAGCAAAAATGTTCCATGCACATGATGCTAATACACAAACAAAGACTTATGTTGCTAAGAACTATAGTAGTCATCGAGGACGTGTTTGAAACACTATTTTTGTTTGACTTGATTTTGTGATGCCATACAGGAAAATTGTTGACTATTTGTACATGTTTATGTTGTTATCAAAGCCATAAATGAATATTTTTGAAAAAGACGGATCAAAAAAAGCAAGATTCTACCGTTAAATGCGTGAAAGTTGCAATAATGTTGCGTGCAATGTGCGAATATGCTGCACGCAAGGTGCCATCCAAAACACTTGATGTTGTTGTTGTTTGACAAATATTTGGCACGATAACACTTTACAGACCTACTTAATGCAAATCTCATCGCATGAAAATGCCATTGACGGTTTTCATCAATCTTTTTCTCGTCATTCATCCCTCTCGCGTGCGAGGACCGGAACGATGGCGGACGCCCTTGTTCAACTGGACCAAGGTGCAAAGGTCGAGCGATGGATCATTGACAAGAAGCTGGGTGAAGGCAGGTCCCTACACTTCAGCTCACGTCTATCAAAATAGGCATGTTTCAGGTGCTTTTGGCGCCGTCTACAAATGCAGCGACAAGACCGGTCAATATGCTCTTAAAGTCGAAGGTGTCAACGAACCCATCCAGTTGCTCAAGATGGAGGTCTTCGTGTTGAACGAATTATCAAAATCTGGGGGTCGTCATTTCTGTAAGATCGAAGACAAGGGCCGTGTCAACTCATTTAACTATGTCGTAATGACTCTGGTCGGAAAGTCGCTCCAGGATTTGCGACTCGCGGCACCGGGGAAGAAGTTCAGTGTTGGAACGGCTATTTCTGTCGGTATTCAGTGCCTGGAGGCGTTGGAAGACTTACACGGTATGAAATTGTTTGCATTGTGATGTCTGAAGACAAACTTCAGGCATCGGCTACCTCCATCGCGACGTCAAACCCGCAAATTACACCATCGGTCGTGCCGAAATCAAAGAGGTCCGTAAAGTGTATGTGCTCGATTTTGGTATGGCACGAAAGTTCGTCCATGAAGACGGCACCATCAAGAAGCCCAGAACAGTAGCAGGTTTCCGTGGTACAGTCAAGTACGCCCCGGTCGCTTGCCACGCTCAACGTGAAATGTGCCGTCTGGACGATCTCGAAACATGGCTCTACATGCAGGTCGAGTTAACAAAGGGCTCCCTGCCATGGCGAAACTTGAAGGATATGGACGAAATCGGTCGCTTTAAGAAGTCCTGCCGCTTCGACCTCCCTTTGAAACAGCTCTTCGGCGGATGTCCGCGCGAGTACATCGATGTCATGCGAACCATCGATGGAGGGCGCTTCTTCGATGAACCTGACTATCAGCGAATTTATGGGTTGTTGAAAAGTGCTATGAGGAATCTGAATGCAACGGAATTCCCGTATGATTGGGAACGCTGGGAGGAAGAACGCAAGAAGCGGGAAGAGGAAGAGGCAAAACGGAAGAATGATGCCGCCGCCGCGAAGACGACGGAGAAGAAGGAGGAAAAGGAGAAGGAAGCCGCCAAGAAGGACGATGAGAAGAAGAAGGACGATGAAGAATGTGGAGGGAAGAAGGGCAAGGGTAAGAAAGAGGAGGAAACGGACTTCGATGAGAAGAAGGAAAAGACCCATAATAAGGATGGGAAGGATGGTGGCGACGAGAAGGATGAGAAAGAGAAAGAGAAGGAAAAGGAGAAGGATAAGAAGGACAAAAAGGTAACTTTCATCAATTTCAAGCTTTATTATAGTCAATTTTTCAGAAATAAACCCCTCAAATCGTCATTTTTCGTCATTATTAAAACACCCATGCAACCCAATGTACACCCAATTACTGACAGACCAACTTTATTGTGCAAATAAACATAGCCACATGATAATTATCACCATTTTTGATGCTTTTCAAAAGTTAAGCAGAGTTACTGCTTCCAAGTTTGACAACAATTGGTTCATTCTCTCCGACTTCACCATTTTCTCCATCATCGGCACTTCGGTGGATACGGTACCGGTATCGAGGAGCTCGACGGACTTCACGAAGGACAACAGTTTCAGGGGCTTCGTCTTGATCGACTTCGCGTTTCCGATAGCCGGAGGCAACGCTGAGAATCAGGAAAAGGCACAGGACAGCGAATAGAATACGCATTTTTGCTTGATTTGACAGGTTTGAAATCAAACTGACATGATCTGGTCAATCTTGCGTATTTATAAGCGTATAAGATTGCGAAATGTCTTATTTGCATTGCGCTTTTATGGCCGGAAATGGCACACCTTGGCACTCCGTGTGAATAGGCTTGCTCACATGGGGGTGATTTGAATTGCGAGTTGTGTAAATGCGATAATAAACGCAAGGAGAATGGGGTAGGATCAACAAATGGCGACATTTTCACATGATTTAGAATGCAGAAAATGCCTTGAATGTTTGAACTTTGACGGTTTTCCGTTTATTTGCAATTTTTGGTTTTGTTAAAATTTGTATGAAAGATTAATGTAAGCTAATTAATGCCGCTGATCACTACACAATTCAAAAAGTAAACATCACGAAATCACAGATCTGTTCACTACACTTCCGAGTTTCCGAAAATACGCATGAAAATTGTGTAAACAGCTGTCAGATGCATGCTTAACTGACAACTACGATGTGATCAACGTTGTCATGATGCTTACATGGACGCGATTACATGGGATAAATTTGATGGTGCAGCTGGATTGTGAATCGGGAACTAATATCTGTTTGGCTAGGGGCATCATGCACTCAATATTAAGTGCTGTTTGGTTAGATGGAGGGGGTGGGTACTGTATACTATCTATAGACAAAGAAAATTGGTTGATTTAAATGGTATATAAATGGAGGTTGGTGGTGTGGAATGGCATCAACAGCTTCAGTTTGGGTTTTCAGATCGGATTTGAGGATTCATTTGGGATTCAGATTCATTGAAATTCGGATTTCAGGTAAAATGTTCCAGTCAGTCGCCTTCCTTCTTTTGGCTGTTAGCTTCGTCGCCATCAATGCCCAATCATCCACCGAACAGCCCGGAGTGCTCCGATGCCAATTCACCAATGGCACCATGATGCCGTCGGCGACAGTTTGCCAGGACACCATCGGATCGTGTAGTACCATCTTCGGCGCTCCCGTCACCACGACATCGACTTCCCGTCCGTCTCGATGCGATCTTGATGACTTGCAGGACATGGCGTCCCAATGTGCCCGTACTTGTGGCATCTGTTGTGAACAACCCGCCTATGACTGCGTCGATCCAGTTGCATCCCCTATCAACTGTGCCGCCAATACTCGTTACTGCAGAAATTCCAACTGGACTGATGTGATGGCCCAGTACTGCCCCGCTACCTGCGGTCTCTGCGTCAATGGCACCTGCAGTGACAATGTTGCCGGTTGTTCCTCCATGGTGGCCTTGTGTGAAAACATCAACTGGTACACGTGGATGCAGACGAACTGTGCCCGTAGCTGCGGAACTTGCACGACTTCGTCATCTGTCACGACGACTTCCAGCACGAGCTGCTCCAACATCGCTTCAAACTGCGCTGCCAATGTAGCCCTCTGCAATAACAGTGTCTACTACAGCTTGATGACGACCAACTGTGCTGCGACCTGCGGACGTTGCAGCTCCTCGACTACCTGCACGAACTCCAATGCCAACTGTGCGACATGGGCATCGAATGGCTTCTGCTCGAGCAGCTTCTACACGACAGCCCAAAAGAGATCATACTGCGCAAGCAGCTGTGGATTGTGCTAATGCATCCTGACTGGAATATGCTAAATAACCTAGAACTTGGATAGTTTTGCCTGACTGTTTGATTGATTGACTGATTGACTGACTGACTCAATAAAACAGTATGATGCATGTGATTTTTATCCTTTAGCTGGCTTGTCCGGGCAAACCCCAGTCAGCGCACACAAAAAATCAATATAGAAAAGCATATTCGTACTTCCATTCATCCCATCCTTCTTTCCACATCCACTTGTGAAGCTGTGGGTTCCAGCTAAGAAAGTCCGGCCGGGGTACTTGGCCGTTACCGTAGTCAATGGTCCACCACTGTCGCCAGAGCAGATTGATGGTTGAAGCTGTTTCGGGCTAGTACCGGCGTTTTTGTAGGCACTGTAAGTGTATAAGACATCTTTTCCATCCGTAAACGCTTTTTTAGTGATGCTGAGTCGCGTTATGATGTACCGTAAATTTATGCTTTTATCTTTCTCTGAAAACGCCAACTACAGTAACCCCGCCTGTTTTTCTAACACAAAACTCACCATTAATCCGTCCAAATCCCAAATCAATGGTAACATTCAAGTCATTTTTGTCCAAATACCCCAAACAGACCGGAATCGTATAGGCATCGATGTCAACATTCTTCTCCAATTCGATGACAGCCAAATCGCCTCCGCTATTACAGGAATCGTCGTTGAAGGACCGAACCACCGCGATTTGACGGACGTTAGCTTTTTGCATGTCGTTCCCCTCTGGACACTTTTCACCCTCATCGACACAGATTCCGCCATAGCTGATTGTCTTTGGCATTTGCTTGACATTGATACCTTCGCATGGGATCTTTGTAACTTCGTACTCAGTAATACAATGCGCCGCAGTTACGATATGTCGCGCACTGATCAAAGTACCGGTGCAGAATGCATTCTTCTCCCCCAGGGCAACGAGCCATGGGAATTGGCCTTTGACAGCGCTGACGGCGGAGGCCACTTTGAAATTTGATTCGGGGTGGTCTGGAAGGCCATTCGGTTTACAAAAACAATGATATCCTTGCTTTGAATCAACTGCGTTCACATTTTTTGTTATGTTTAAAGTTTCAATTCCATTCAAACTTACATTTCGGACCATAATAGGATTTCCCGCAAACCTTCTGTATCGCATCATTTTCGGCTTTGTTCAACCTCCGGAATCCTGATGCCGTTCCAGGGTTCGAGTAAAACTGCACGTTTTCAGGCTGGAGTTGTTTCAACATTGCTTTCACGCGGCAAGTGATCAAAATGTAGAATAGGATCCATGTTGTCAGTGGAATGCACTGCATTTCGGCAGCCTTGAAACCGGAAATTGGAATCAAATCTTTCTCAATTTGCTGTTTTGCATGTAAATTTGTCTATTTTACTCGATAACAGTTTATTTTATTTACCAGATACCCGATTGGTGTAAATTAACAAAGAAATAACAGCTAAAGAAGTAGTCAGTTCAAAGAAGCGTGCAACAGTCACGACTTTTCTTCGGTGTTGACGGTTCTAAACTTATAAAAGGCGAATTCATGGGCGATTCCAAACGTATGGCCGGTGAATGCATGACGCTACTTGATTGGGATCCATATCCGGATGAACTCATAGTGCTACTTGACATGGACTCATATCCGGAATCGCTGGGTTCAGGGTCTTCCATTTGTTTGTGCACTCTTTCAGCAATGGCATCAAAAACACTATTGATACCAGCTGGAGTTGTTGCATTCATTTCGAAAAACATTGCATTTAGATGGATGGCTTTGATCTGGCCCTCGTCTTTTGTGACTTGACGATCCTCTTCACAGTCAGTTTTGTTTCCGATGAGGATAATGTCGGGTTCGATGTCACCGCAACAGCGGCGAACGTCTGAAACAGCCATTCTAACTAAACCATAGTTAACAAAATGCCATAAAAGGGGGAAACTTGTACACTTCACCCCATATTTCCTTTCTCAACGCTAAAGTTGCACATTTGTAATCATCTACACACTTTTTCTTTCCCCCAGCGAAAGTTGCGCATTCGTCCACCGCTACTCACTTTTCCAACCCCGCCGCGAACGTTGCACATTCGTCCACCGCCACGGCGCGACCAAGGTGACCCATTTGCTGGACACACGGCCAAATTGGTGGCTGGTTTTTCCGCGCCATGGCGGTCCACGCGTCACGGGTCGCCGGCGAATGCAAAAACTTCGTTTGTCCCGAGCACGCTCGGATGAGAGCTTGGTTCGGGACCGGT
>KB455482.1:25967-36983 GCA_000341325.1 Panagrellus redivivus | reverse complement strand
AAATTAAAAAATTGTAACCTATTCGCCACTAAACCAGAAAAATCATATGGGTCAACCCAATAACAATTAGGGGTGCCAGCACTTAAGTTTACTGTAAGTTGTTTTCGTTTTTGATATATGGAAATGTGTTTTGGCTTTGGAAGTTTTGGCATTTACATAATTGGTGGTTAAATACATGTTTAAAACTAAAGTTTGCACCAAAAAAAGAGAAGAAAACACAGTTTTGTGACTTCTGGCGACATTTCACCTACGCCCTTATTAAAATAATGTTCCTTTTCGGTAAACATTATATCCAAAAGTAACATTATTAATACGTTGCTAGCAACAATTGAAGTACATACTCAACCTTGTCATCGTTTCTTATTCGATTTTGACAAGTTAGCCTACGTTATGGCCTATAAACAAAATCTCATTTGTCATTCACTTTTTTTCGTTTGAACCACACACTGTATTTACTTTTCATCTTGCCGAAAATAACAAATACACAGTCCCAGGCAAGGTTACAGCACGGAATTGCAGGTGGCGCATGTGCACGTGTTTTGCCCAATTTGCTTACCCCCCAAAAGTGGCACTACAAAGAGCTATCACCTACACCTCAACCAGCATTACACATTTGACCATTTTATAAACACTTCACATTTCTTCAAAAGTCACGATTTGACATGGTTACGCAACATCCAGCTCCGTATATCCATCCATATTTTGCTAGTCGTACCGAGTTGATCCCATTGGGGATCTTTAGTATAGTTTTTGGTGGTTTTGTTGACTATGTTATTATAACACAGTCAAAGGGGCTTGGAACTTTCAAATACTATCTCATGAATCAGACTATTTGGGCACAATTGTTGGAAGTTTTGGTGATTCTTTTGAATCCGGTATTTTTAAATCCGTACATTGCTGGATACATGGTGAGTAAAGACGCCATAATTTTGAACCATTTTTATCAATTTTCAGGCCGGAACATTTCAACATACCGGTAGCTACGAGTTCACCGTAGCCGCATCGACCATTTGCTTCATGTTGTACATCAACACAGTCATCAGCATTACCATATCCCTCGCAAATCGATACGTCTTCACATTCTATCAGCAACGTCGCAAAATGCTTGAAAACAAGTACACATTCTTTGCAGTTGGTTGTCTCTATGTCAGTTTCTACTGTATTTTTCTGGGTCTTTATGTCATCACGGCGACAGATGCGGAAACCATCCGAAATTACGCCCGAAATGAAACCGGCAATGCTTTAAATGCCTTCTATTTTGAACCAAGTTTGATCTACATCAGCGAATTCGGATCCAAATCACGCATGATCTTCAAATACATGTTCTTCTTTTTGATGATTCTCGCAACAACTTTGATCATCAGCGTTGTATGGTTCATCGTTAATGTCGCCAAAAGAAGGGGATCGATATCGATAATAACTAAAACTGCAAAATCATTGATTTTGTCATCGATATTCCAGGCACTTTTGAGTGTTATCATGTTGTTTACGCCAATAATTAGCATAATGTTCACTTGGGGATTCTACATTCACAATAGTGCTACTGTAGTGAACGCATTGGTTACGTTGTTGTCTTTTCATGGCACTGTTGATATGATAAGCACCCTTTACTTTGTTGTTCCCTCTCGGAACTACTGTAAGTCACTTTTGTGGAGGATTACAAAAAGGAATGCACCGGTTTCGGCTACTGGGCAGAGCTTGTTTAGTTTTTGACAAGTGTTATTTTTTTAATAAAGTTATTTTGCAAAAAAAATTCTGGAAATGCAATATAACTTTGCTTTTCTGCAAGTTGCCTCGTCGCGATCAACTTTTTGAAATCTTAGAAACGACACATTTTCTAGAATTTGCAAAAAGCTGTTCAGTAAACACAAATATAAAATCACGAACTAATAGCCGCAAAGTAACACCTATTTCACCGAAACAGCTTACTTTTATGCCATTGGTATCAAAGATTAGCATAAATAGCAAGTCGACAGGTGGATCCAGGAAAACCTTCAAAGTTCACTTTTTGAGACATCAGGTTCGCAGAGTGCGTCAATGCCATGGTTACAAAGTCGTCAAACAAGCTCATTATTGTCTGGATGTTCTTGCAGGTCATTATGCTTGCAAGGTGCAAATTTCATGCATCACACAAGTGGCACACATTGGTCCATTCCCTGCAGGTGTGTTTTGAGGTTTTATTTTTACATCCTTCTGCAACTTTTTTGAGATTCCCAATAATTCTTGATACATATCATAAAAACGTGGCATCGGAAGCAGCTCGTTAACGATAATGAGCTTTTGACGTTCAAAATACCATTATAAGGCATATAAGACACGGACCAAAGAAATTTTTTTTGACGATTGTTTTTTTTTCGCGTTTTGCATACACGGCAGCGCGCTGCCCTTACGCTGCAGCGACGGCAGCGCGCTGCCATCGCTTCGGCGCCCAAATCACGAAAAAAACTATCATGCAAAAAAATTTCTTTGGTCCGTGTCTTATATGTTCACTGGCCTATTTAGGACCTTTGGGCTTCTTACTAAAGGAAATCGTGGACAAAATAGAATGTGAACATTGGATAGACTCGACGATCCGTTCTCTTTTGTTAGAAATAAGTTTTTTAATCACAGTCTAGCAAAATTTTGTGAATTAAAGATATACTAAGCTTCAATGACTTGCCTTGAACCATTTAACAACATATTTTCACGCCTTTGAGACGCATCGTACGGCGACTTCTTTCAAGTCTTGCTCTTTCTAGTATAATAATTTTGATAAGAAACAGCATTCCGTATGAGGGTGAACGTTGCCATGAAAACAAAGATAAGGGTTTTCCGGTAAAGGGCAACGTAGCGTGCACGCTTTCCTTTTGCTGATTACCTTTTTTTGTAGAATCAAAATAAATATTAATATTTTGTGGCGATATTTGCATTTTATATGTTATTTTTTGGCATTGAGAACATAATTTTCCGGATCGGGGAAAAAACTTTTTTTTCACTACACTTATTCAATACCCAATCACTGCACCATCCGGGGAGCCATACCATGAAACTTTTACTGAACGAGTATTTTGGGTCTGCAACCAAGTTTTCAATGATCAGAGTTCGTCGATTTTTAGAATACAGGCCAGGCATGCGTGTTGCACTTCGGGATCTTATTTTCCTTACCGCTGGGATTTGCTTAGCCGTATTTCCGTATTTACTTTTAACTTCATCTTCGACATGTGGGACTATGTATTCCAAGATTTACAACAGTGTTGCCAAAATTGATTCCTCATGGATTCTGCCATCGCCAGAGATTCAATCGGCGCCCTTGAATACAGCTAATGAATTCGTGTCAGATTTGCTTTTTAAGAACGTAAGAATATTTTGCTTTATTATCAACACGAAGAATGGGACTGAACTAAAAGCCATCCATGTAAATGCGACCTGGGCTAAGCGATGCAACAAGCATGTATTTGTATCAGCTTTGGAAGAATACGATTTGCCGACACTGGATTTGGGCTTGAGTGAAAACCGAAGTGCGTTATTTCCGAAGGTTGTGGGGACTTTGAAACATATTTATAAGGTTTGTTTGTCTTAATTTTGCAGTTTTTTGACAAAAAAGTTTCAGAACGAGTTAGAAAAGTTCGATTTCTTCCTCAAAGCCGATATTGACACATACTTTGTCATGGATAATCTCCGATTTTTGCTGTTACCCTATTCCCGTGATGATGCGTTGCACTTTGGATGCCGTTTTTATCACATTAACCAGTACATGAGTGGGGGTGCGGGTTATGTGTTCAGTCGGTGAGCCTATTTTTGACTGTTTTCGATGTATAATGTCACCAACAAGGCTCATTTCAGTGAAGCTGTCCGCCTCTCCGTCGAAAAAGGTTTCTCCAAAATAAAGCAATGCGGAGCCTCAGCACGTGTCGGTGAAGACATTGAAATCGGTGCCTGCATGAATGCCCTCAACGTGACCGCCGTCGATACCCGTGATTCTCAAGGTCGTCACCGATTCATGCCATTTTCGCCGATGACACACTTGATTCCGGGTCCAACGCCACCTGATCACAAACAGTATTTCCACTATAACTATACACAAGGCGCGGATTGCTGCAGTGATTACATCGTGTCCTTCCACTACGTTACCAGCCCAATGATGTACGTCATTGATACGTTTTTACATCGATTTCGACGTATTGGCTCGGTAGATGAACTCTGGGCAAAGGAAAGCCGTCGCGATGGCGACGTTATCAGTGCGTTGAAGCGACTTTCCTCGACGCAAATGCCCAAAGACAAGGAAGAGAGATGAAAATGTGATAGACAGGCTTTATGGGTGTTTGATCAACTACCAAAACGGGACTAAAACACAATTTTGTGTGTTGCAGCTGTTTGGCGATCATTAATATTGCGGGTGTTAGACATGTTTTAATATTCATAAAATTCTATTCAATACAGTTTTGCGTTTTTATCGATTTAGCATTTCCTTCGTTTGAAATAAAGTTTATTTTGTCTTTTTTGTGGCGCAACTTGGCAGCATTGAATTGTCAATTTACATTGAAAAAGCTTTGTGCAACTGTAACCCTTCCAAATGGTTTGACAAAAAACAACTTCCAACAAAATTTCCGATATGGAAGAACACAAAACAAAATCAACAACATGCTCACTGGGTTATGAAAAAACAACAATGTCATAATGTCATTGAAAGTTTCAGCGCTATTTGGTATGTTAAAACCCCCACAAAGTGCTAAAGCAAAAACAGGAACGTATAAAAAAACGAGATATGCAATTGCCTGTCCAACAAAATAAACAATGATCGATTTCTCATTTGCAGAAACAGTGACACATGGGTACATAAAAAGGTCGTAAACCAGCCAAAACACACTACACAGGACAATGAATATAAATCCAGCTGATCCGAACGCATAGGACCTAGTCATGAATCGTATGGCGCCATCACTTTCACGTAAATTTGTGAAAGTGGGTTCTGCCAAATAGGGTTCAAATTCTGCAGTCATTTGTATTTGGGTATTGTTTTGCGTCCCATCAATACTAAATAAACCTGATGCTACAAATAAGTATAAAATGAACATAAAAGTTGAAAACAAGATCCAACAACGTTGGGATTTCATTACTTTCAAAATAAAGCTCTGTGGATAAAGTATAACCAATGTTCGGTTCACTATGGAAAATCCATATGACAGTGTGGCATTCATATACGATGCAGCTATCAGCGTTCCTCCTAAAAGTATGACGGATGTTGATGCGATTGGTCGAAGCCACCCAGCCTGGAATCAAAATTGATATAAAAAATGATAAAATATTGTTACATACTGAGAAGCCAGCGTAATTGGGCGTCAAAAATATTGGATTTACCATAAAAATAATTAGCTGAAATTTAAAAAAGAACACTGTTTGGCTAATAAAGTAATACTTGAAATCACTTATGGAGGTTGACTGTGTAGTGATAACATACAATGCGAATATGTTAATGACAGTACTGATTCCTAGTAATGGCAACAATAAGGTGGATCGTTTCAACGCAAAGTCATTAATAACTATTGGATTTAGTGTCAGGGAAACGTTTGACATTGTTGGCCAGACAAAATCGATGCGTAGTGGCAATATGAGATGCCGTTTCGTGTCTAGAAACTACAATCATATAAAATAAGTAGACTGTTTTACCGACATATTTCAAATGAATTAAACAATGTTTACAGGTGAACATTACTTATATCAGCTGCACTGCGGTTAGATTACAACTTTTTTTAAGCTTTCAACATGAGTCGTTTCGAGTGGCGCCGTTCGGTTTGTTTCACAAAAGGTCAATTGATCAGAACTGACTACCTTGCTGGTTTGATGAATATCTATGATATTGGATTACTTTTATTAGTTCTTCCCGATCATTATGAAAACAAATTTTGTTTCCAGTTTAATCAAGTTCCATTTATTGCAAAAACATTTGATAGTTGTATTACTGTAATGGTAAAACCCTATAATAACCTGTAGGTGTACAATTTTTTTATTCTACAATTGTTTCTTTTTGGCAAAATGATTGCTTGGTGCACATTTTCTGAACACCCAGTTGCTGCGAACATATAAACATTGCATACTTGCCAAAATTGTTTCAACTATAATCACATTACATTGTCAATTAAGGTCAACCAACCTACATTCATTCTTCCAAGCCCACACACTTTTAAAACACTTAATGGCATTACCATGTCTACTCAATTAGCACTTACTACCTTTATTATATCACCGATTAACACAAACATGTGACAATCTACATTTATACGGTAGGATGACGAATCTTAATGGTAAAAGTTTTAACCCTTTTGTGAGATAATAACCCCTTACAAAACTTCCGATACGGAACAACAAAGTAGAGAGTTGTCAACATGTCAATTGTGCCATGCAAAGAAATAAGCGTCACAAGGGCATTTGAAACATTTGCACTGTTTTGAACATTGAAAGCACCGGATCCGACGACCCATAACACGGGTGAAAAAAGGAATACTACGCAGATAAAGGCTTGGAAAACTGAACTAATGACTAATGATTTACTTGTTTTAGATATTATTTTGGTCTTTTTGCCAACCAGGAACACATTATAAACAAACCAGGTGACACTTAATAGTAAAAGTACGGCCTGTGCCAAGAAACAGAAAAAGAAAATCTCCCAAACTTGGCGGGTGGTGCCATTTAGGTCCATCAGATAGACGAATGAGGCTTCTGAGAAGAATTGGTCAAGAGCCCCTGGCCGTTCGAGTTGGGCTTTTTGTCGAATTTCAGTTGAAGTAGTTCCGGATGCGTAGAAAAGTATTGAAAACGTGATGTAGAAGAACACCAAAAATGTGAAGAGACCTCCAAATGTGTACTTGTTTTCGAGATATTTACGATACTCCTGGTGGAACGTCAAAATAAACCGATTGGTCAATGATAACACTACGGAGATGATAACATTGCTGACGAGACAGAAGCACACACAAGTCATGGTGACTGTCAGTTCATATGTGCCAAAATACCGCAAGAGACCACCCTAAAAAGGCTCACTTTTATCAACTGTAACACTTTTATGTTGTTTATTACCATATATCCAGCAAAATACGGCGTTAAAAACACCGGATTTAATAAAATCGTCAAAATTTCAAGCAGCTGTGCCCATAGGGTTTGATTCAACAGATAATATTTGAAAGTTCCAAGCGATTTTGATTGGGTCAAAATGACAAAGTCCGTAAATAGGCCAATTAAGATGCTAATGAACAGAAACGGTAATAAGATACTCGTACGGTCATTAAAATAGGCATGCAAGATGGGTGGCGGATACGTTGAAGGATGAAATATCGTGCCGTTCATGTCGTTAAACAATTCTTTACATGATAAGCTTTTACTATTTCGGGTGTAGGAAAGCGCTTTGGGTTGGGTGGTACATGTAGTAACAGTAACTAACTCTAATGGAGTTATAAATGCAAACTACACTCAAAAAATATCGAAAAACCAAAACCCAGTTCCCTCTGGAACTGAGATTGAAGTACGAAGTTTGAAGCACTAATGGGTATAATTGATGTGGAAAAATTCTGCACATATATGTTTTTCGTCTATATAAAGATAACGAATCACGGGTTTCAGTGCAAAAAAGGTAATCCGCATGGTCTTATGCGTCATAAATAACTAGCCTAACTGGCTTTACCGCCTTTTAATAAGTATCCTTGGTTGGTTTTTGTTTTAAAACGGGGTTAGAACTGTAAACACGATTAGTGACGCCCTTGGGAGGTAAGTACATATAAGTATACTTGTTGTTTGGACGAGACAGATTTGGTAGCTGTCAAAAAAAGAGTTGTCCAGAAAACAATAAACCTTTTGTCAAGTTGCCATTTGCACTTTTGGACAATCTGATTTCGTATAATCTGACTTAAGCGCACAAAGGAATACGTTCTGGAGTGATTTATGCTCACTTGGTTAGATCTGATGTCTATATGTCAATAGCACATCTTATAGAAACATAAATTGAAGTCATTAAGCAGTATATTCATTTATTCATTTCTACGAATTAACAAATTAGTTTGAAGGAGGCGAGAAACCGAAAGGAGGGATACCAGATGGAGGAGGACCGGACGGAGGGGGGCCTGATGGTGGGGCACCACCGAAGCCGGCATTACGTTCTTGACGGAGCAGGAGTCCAGATGGAGGAGGACCAGAAGGCGGCGGCCCTGTAGAATGGGTCACAACAATACCTGCAACAACGGCAAACACGACAGCACACATAGCGAATTTCATAATTTTTGAATTCTGGTGGACACAGAGAACTTGTATTTCTGATAGAGGTGGTTTGAATTGTGATGTACGACCCTGAGAATTGGTAAACATTGAATTTATCACCATTACAAAGAATGAAACACTTAACACGATTAATCTGATGCAAAAAGAATTAAAACACATTAAACACAACTTATCGTTTGCAAGTGAGTATGAAATGATTGTGATAAAACTGTTAATCGTTGAAAAAAGTTGAGAATTACAATAACAAAAGACCGAAGTATGGTTTCAGAAGCATCTGCCCCATGGGCCAGAAACCCCAAAATTTGAACAAAACTGAGACAAAACACTTGGCACTGTGCCAACTATTGCTCATTTTCAAATATCAATCTAATTTCTGAATTCCCTGTATTTGAATTCTGAAACACGTATAGCAAGTGTCCAGACGTGGGGTTTCATCTGCCCCATGGGCCAGAAACCCCAAAATTTGAACAAAACTGGGACAAAACAATTGGCGCCGTGCCAACTATTGGTCTGGGTTAAATTTGATTCACATTTCTAAATTTTTCGTGGGTTAATCTTAAAGTTTAATCCTGTTCTCCGACAAAAGCGTAGTAGGACTTTACACCCAGGTGGACATAGCGCCCGTTTTCGGGAAGGTGACCCATTGCAACTATAAGCCGTATAGGATCCATTGTACGCCGGTTTTCTTTGTTTAGAACGGGACTCGATGTCCACCAAGCCGCAACTGTTTTGCCAGTGCATCTTGAAGTTTTTATCAATCGACGCGCAGTTCTACTTTTTCGTATGAAAGGTACTTTGCTGTTTTTCGTTCTGACGCCGTGAATCGCCGATATATACTTTCTCTAATTCCCGCCTACAATGCTTCGGGTTTCCAGGTACACTGAACGATTTCTCATACCACATCTCGCAAATACGCTCTTACTTGTCGCTCCACAAAGTATATTTAACATTTTTTATTAAGGTTTACATAACATTATCGACACAAAACAAGTAAACAGAACGAGAATTCTATCAAATAAGCGACACTTACCTAAAAGCACTACAGCCATTGTGATTTCGTTCAAAAAGCCAAGTTCGAGGATGCAAATGAAAAATCGGCCACAGCTTCCGCGTAGTGGCCATTTTTAACATTTTTTAGTTTTAAAATGTTCAAATTTATGAAAAAAACTTACAATTTGCGGCCCAAATTCATGTTGCCCTGAGTCGAGGGGTCACATCGAGGGCTGAAAAATGAAATTTCTCAATTATTGATGAAGTTGGAAGACAAAATCCAATCAATACGGACCGAGTTTTGTCGAAACGCCTAAGTACGGGAACCAAACAAAAATTTGGCCAGAGCTTCCGCGTACTGGCCATTTTTTGAAAAATGGGACGAAAAAACTTACAATTTGTGATCGAATTCACGATTTTGCGAGGCATGAGACTTTATCATGGACTGAAATATAAACACTGTCAATATTTGGTCAAAAGGATCTTTAAATCTAATCAATACAGACTGAGTTCTTTCAAAATAGCCAAGTACCGGGACCAAACCAAAAATTGGCCATAGCTTCCGCGTATTGGCGATTTTCGACTTTTTTTTTTCAAATTAAAAGTAAAAATAAGGGAAAAGACTCACTTTTTTTGGCAAATATCGTGCATTCGCAGCCATCGAATCACAATGATGTGCTGAAAAGCACCTGAGTTAAGAAATATTCAAATCTGAATACCGACTGCATTTGGAATGGCCAAGTAGGGAGACCAAATGGAAAATTTGGCCATTGCTTCCGCGCCTGGCCATTTTCGATTTTTTTGAAAGCTTAATAATAAAAAAAGAAGGAAAAAACTTACAATTTGTGGCCAAACTCATGTTTTTGCGGGGTATGGAACTCCGGCGAGGGCTGAAAATGAAAACTGTCAATATTTGGTCTAATCAGATTGCAAAATCAAATCAATAGGGGTTACATTTCGTCAAGATAGATAAGTACCGGAGCCAAATCAAAAATTGACCATAGCTCCCGCGTACTGGCCATTTTCGACTTTTTATATGCTTAAATGATGAAAAAGTGTTGAAAAAACTTACAATCTGTTCGCAAACCATATTAAAACGGGTATGGAACTTCAGCGTGGACTGAAATGAGAAAACTATTAGTGATCAAAACGGGATCGCAAAATTCAATCAATACGGAGTGCATCTCGTCAAAATAGATAAGTACCGGGATCAAATAAAAAATTGGGCATGGCTTCCGCGTACTGGCCATTTTCGACTTTGAAGGAGTTTAAACGGTAAAAATTTGAAAGAAGACTTACAATTTGCGACTTTGGACATGTTCCCGCCGGCATAGTACCATATGGGGGAGCTGAAAAATGGAATTTGTAGAGTTGATCAGAATAACATTCAATCAATGAAGATTGAATCAAGTTTGGCCTCGAATTGATCAAAACGACTATTTCCAGTAGGCATTATGAAAGAGTTGAACAAAAAGACGACTTACGTTTGATGGGACATCTGGATTAACCTCAAACGAGCGTGTGGGGGTCATCGGCCATCTTGCTGGCATGGCACGCGTCATCGGCCATCTTGCTGGCATACATGTGCCTGGAAATCAACAAGTTAGTAAATGAAAACAACAAACCCGGCCCCATGTGGTACAGACTGGCAAAGTTCACCTACTACCGTATTTGTATTTTGTGGGCCCAGCCGGTAGAGGATCCCCTTGCCAGTCCGTACCGCCCCAAAGCGACGCAAGCTGGGCCCGTGGTACGAGCAGAACTGCCACGTGATAGATCGTC
>KB455482.1:0-15019 GCA_000341325.1 Panagrellus redivivus | reverse complement strand
CTTCGGTTCCGGACCTCGGGGTTTGAGGGCGGCCGAAGAAGCATGTTTCGGAGCCGGAGTAGTGTTTCAGCTGGTATCAACAAGTGTCCTGAAGTCACTGAGGGTTGTGAAAGTTCTCCTGCAGCAGGGCTGTCTGGCTGTGAAAACGCGGAATCCGAGGCTTGATCACTTTGCAGTATGTTTTCGCTTCTTTTTCATAGTTTCCTTCCATTTCTACTCTTTTCCTTCGTTTCAGGTGCCAAGTCAGCTGTTCCGCCCTCGTCTTCAACACGAGTGTACCCCGACGGTGATGGCGATCCTTAAATCGCAATGCTGAGACACTTCCCGTGTCGATGCCACGCTAGGAAGCCAGTCATTTACGTGCTGGTTTCCGCCCCATCATCACCGTCACAGTCGCAGAATCAACCAACCGTCCGCAGTACTTCATCAACTTCTACCTACAGTACCCTGCCAGACGCTCAGCGATGCCCATTCCGCTGTCAAGAATGACTTTGGCGTTGATTCCGCGACTGCTGGTATGTTTCGTTGTTGTCAATTGTTCGAGTGAATGGACTAATGGTTACCCTTTTCAGCTCCGCTTCCGCCTCTTCGCGCTCTCCGACGAAGCTCTGAATTGCCACTTTTGGCCAGGCCGGAAGTGTTTATATAATTGTTTTAAAGTTTAATATAATTATTCGTTTAATTGTTTAATTTAATATTTATAAGTTTAAATAACGTTCAATTGTTTAATTTAATAATTATAAGTTTAAATAACGTTTAAAAAGTTAATTTATAAGTTGAATGTGGGTGTTGAGCCGTTTTTGGCAATGTTTTTCCGGCATCAGTGCCCACCAATGTTACGAAAACAACTCTCAAAACATATGTCCATTCTCAGAATTGCATAATTGTGCTATTCCAGAATTGCTCAACTTCCCGATACTCCGATTTACCAACTAATTAAGGAATATGATTGCACTCTAAACGCTCCCTCAGCTGACTGCGGTCGAATTTTACACATGATGCTGTGAAAGCTGGAACATCGCTGTCAACGGTGTCTGACATTGTTGAGTTCGTCTTTGTTGCTTCAGACACGTTGAACATAGGCGGAATTCGGAAATTATAGCCTTACTAGTCAGTGCGCCATTCGGGAAAAACCCCAACTCGAGAATTCTGATCTCGAGTTGGGATTCCGAGAGCTGCACTGTATTCGTAATCGTGATTTCATTAGAACATTTGATCTTCGGCTTACGGTTTCCTCATATTGTACTTTCTGATGTTTGCAACGTCTACTTCGACGCTTTGCAATGCTGCTTCCGTTGATCATCTGCAGATGACGCAGTGCTGAACGTTGTAATAAGATTTTTTGCCTCTTGTTGTTTCAAATTTGTAAACATAAGTCATGTGTTCTGCTAATTGTCGGTTTAGGTGGCAGTGTCGATTCAACCGTTTTAGAAGGCATCGCGTTGCAAACAACAATGCCGATGACAGCGTTGACAGACATATTTTTGATCGCCACTTCAGGCACGTATTGCATTGTCAATTTGCGTTTACTGTAACCTCAAAAGCCTATTTGGGCTTTTTGCTGAAAGTTTTGACTCGATACTCCGTCCTAATAGTCTCGAACATCAACCGAATGCGGATCCCGACCGGCGTAATGTATTTGCGGTTGTCATTTGCTCAAAACATGCGATTCTTGACTCTGCCCACATTGTAATGTAAATCCTTTTCGGTTTATCTCGAATAGTGTTTGCAAAAATTAAGTCAACGTATTTTGGTCGTCAGCTAGCACGAGTGTTTCTTCGAAGGCTGCTACGACGAGCAGGCAGCTCCGTCGATTATAATGACGAGTGTAATACAACAATGGGAATGCTTATCAGGTGTCCCAATTTGATGGTTCGTTAACACACTAACAGCATGTTTTCATTGGAGAATCCGACGTACTGACTAGTACCCTCGAATGGTGGGCTAAATAAACATCGACCATGTATTGAGGATTAAAGCAAACCCATCAGTTAAAAGCAGCTACAACAGTTCACCCAAATACAGCGCCTGCGATGCCAATTTAAAGAAAATACGATCTTGGTTGGCTCTGAAGTCGAAAAGATTAGTTTGAAAACAGCATTTCGGGACACCGATAAATAAACAATAGACGGCACAAAGAGCAAACCCACGGTTATCAGTCAAAACATAACAGAATATTCCAAATTATATAAATTTGACCATCCATGCCAAGCTAAATCGGTGAAAAACATGTCAAAAGGCTCCAAAACATGCTGGAATTCAAAACACACAGCAGTGAATCAGAGCTAAACGACATGAAGATCTCGAGAGTAGAATTCAGACAATGAAGGTCAATCCAATTATGAATCTGGCAGTCAACGGCAATTGAAGGAAAAATGATGACATCGTAGTGTTGCGATGGCAAAAAGTGACAACAAGATTAATGAAAACCTGAAAATGCATCAAATAAAATTGAAAACAGTTGAACAACAAACAGATGAATTCATCCAAACTGAGAATCAAAATGAAAATGGCATTAACAGATCAAGAAGCGGCTAACATTCACATTTATACCTTCAAAAACACGCTGGAATTCAATTCACTCAGCATGTAATCGAAGACAAAAACGTGAAGTTCGATCACAAAAGAAATTTGACAGAAACACGAGTTCACACCAGAATCCATCTCAAAAGCAGAAGCATGGCCGACGTCGATTGAAAACGTGTAAAAAGAAAGGTGGTCGAGTGACCGAGACTCGACCAACCGAGAAATGGCCGACGAAATCAATCGCCCACATTGTTCAAGCCAGGCGAAATATATAAAATCATCGGCCTCGCCAGGCAAACAAGTTGAAAATCATGCCAAAGAACTCCGAAAATTGCTGGATTTTAATGCACACAGCAATGTTTCGGAGCTAAATGACGTAACAATCAACCCATTTTGACTCTGGCACGAATGAATGATGCCGTCGAAAAAGCATAAAACGGTGGCAATTGAAAGGGTCAATGATGACCAGGGAAGGCAGTGATGCAAGCGGTTGGAACGACAGAGATGGAAACCTGAAGATATTTGTATAAACCACATAACATTGATAATATTTGGTAAAACAAACCCAATCGGGACGCCAAATTCATAATACCAATTCAAAAAAGCTAGACAATCCATGAAACGGCCGAAAGTCACGTTTCACGGCTCTGAAACAGACTGGAAATCGAGTTCGCACAGCAGTGAATCGGCGCCAGAAACGTGAAGATCGACCACTGGAGCACACTAATAAGAAAAGCAAGCCTGAAGCACACGAATCCATCGTAGAAGGTCAGAAACTTGGCCAACAGGCACTGAAACGTGAAAACATGGAGGAGGGTGAGGGGCAAAAAAAGGCTCGGCCGACCGAACAGGACAAACCAATGCGCGAAATTGAACCGACCGGTCGAGAGCGTCAATCAATAGATGCGGCTGGTCAAACGACTGATCCGCGGTCTGCGGTTAATCACCACGGGTATTGATTTGCTTCAATTTTAAGCTACCAGCTTGCTACAACTTCCGTTTTCGCGCTGCAAGTGAAGCCTACAGGGCTCCAAAGCCTCAGGTACCCCCAGCGTGTCTCTGATAAGCTAAATCGTGCCCCGCTTGTCATGAAAGGCTGTTTGATCTGTTTTCTTGACCCTCTCTGACTTTTCAAATCAGTCTGGCCGCTGTTTTACCCACTTTGTCCCCTTTTGTATCGTTGTTTTCTAATTGCGTTGCATCAAACCACCGTTTATTGCCATTTTGGGTATAAGCCTAATGATTCCATTGAACTTCTACTATCGTTATTGCACCCCTGCTATCCAAATGCCCCAATGACACCCTTTTCAACAGCCAAACCCCATTTTGCATATATCCAGATTGCATTTGGCTAACTTTTGCGCCTTGCCTGCCACTAATTGCTGCTTGAACCCAAGCTTATCAAGTTCCCCGCCACGTTTGCGTTGGTTAACGCCGTGATACATATGCACTGTCTCTATGGAATACTGATTTCCGCAGTTCAACTATCGTTGAATCGTTTTCTGGCCCATGAATGCGCCATTGACTATCGCGCAGATTCTTTGAAACTCTTCCTCCAATTGATGTAAAGGTGCTTCCAATTCACAAAATCGATACGTGTTATTGATTTGAGCCGTAAAAGCGCCGTTTGTACCCGTTTTGAACTTGAATTGACCTCTTTTGGCCCAATTTGATGCTCGTTTTTGCCCTGCGAACTTCTATTTGACCAATTTGACTGTCGCTAACTTCACTTTCGGCAGTGCTACCGTATTCCCCATGTTTTGCGCGTTTTTGACTATTTCTGGTACTATTGAACCTTGTGTAACGGCCTTTTTTGTGAACTTTATGCCCCTTGCCTCAGGATAACAACGTGTTTTGCTTGTTTCTACCATTTTACTAGACGCGAATCCTATTCAAGCACGCGAGATTCCCCGTTTTCAATGTGTGATGCCGTTATTACCCCCTACGCTCATTTCAGATCGCTGAATACCCGTGAAAAGCTAAAGGATGCCCGGTACGCCGCCCATCCGCCCCATTTCACCGCCCCATGCCGGACCATCATCCTCGGATGCCCGCGCCTCTGAGGCACAGCCTCTTTCGCGAGTCGGAATCACTTCTTCGGAAGTCTGCGCTCGTGTCGACAACACAATGGGTCCACCTCGACCGTCGGGTGGGTCCCCGAATACCTCAGGCGGTATCGCAACTGTTTGGGCCACAACCAACAGTTTCGGTGGTGAGTATTTTACATGTTACACATTCAGTTTTACCTTGCTACTTTATATAACATGTTGAATTCACTGTTTTCATTTTCAGATTCCTGGACTGACAGCATGCGTTTGGCAGAATCGGTGGAGTTCGCCCATGCTTTCCACACCGGCAAGTACCGCGATTATCGGTTCGACGCCGCCGGCAAGGTCATCATCCCGATTGAGGCCCAGCAACCCCAATTTGGAAGCCGAGGTTTGTTTTTTATTTTTATTTTGATAAAAAGCACCGCACGCATTGTTTTGGGTCAGAAAAATTAACGGCTTTTCTATTTCTAATGTAACGCGGACAGATGGCTACGCGCATTTCAACAAAGTTTGTGGTCATGGACGTTTTTAAATGGATCAAAACGTAACAAACCTACCGTATTCGTCGAATTTTGAGGAATAGCATCGAATGGCAGGCTAACTTGAACTGTCGTCGTACGACCTGTCGTGAGGTTACTGTAGCACCAATTTTGGACAGTTTAATCTGAAAACCAGTAAATGTTAGTAAAAATTGATCAGTGAATCGTCAGTTTATGAAGTTATAGCGCGCAAAATTCAAATTGACGCAGAGAAAAAAGGCGAAATGGAGACATTTCACGGCCCACGATTCACGACACGTTAGATACCGTTAGATAGCCTGGGGCAAAGTTAACCAACAAAGCACAATTTAGCTTTTTTGACATTTATTAAAACAGTAAATGTTTCAGCTCCCGTCGCACCCTCGAACCCAATGCCGCGCGTCCGAGCCGCCGACTACGCCCTGCCCATCGACGAATCCATCATCGCCGACTTGTCGAACAGCCTCACAACGGCAGTGCAGGTCGACACCACCGTCGAAACGGCCATCGAAGACCTTACGGCGAGCTTCTCCACGGCCGTTCAGGTTGACACCACCGTCCACACGGCCATTGAAGACCTCTCCAGCAGCTTCGCAACCGCCGTCCTCGCCGAAGCCAATCCAAGTCGTCCTGCATCGCCCGAAGATGTCGAGATGATCGTCGACGACCACAACAACGCCTTCTATGTGGCGGACGTAGGCGATTTCTTTGCGATGCCAGCCGCTGTGGCGAACGTCGCGGAGACTGATCGTGCCCAGGTACTGTACCCTGGCCGATCAGCGGTTCGAAATGGTGGCATTCCATCGCCCATCCTGCCAAACCGAGCCGGTCGCCGTTACATCCATGCACCGGAAGAGCCACAATCGCCGGATGAAAACCTTTGCGTCTTTCTTCCGGAAGCTGTCACACCGCCGATGGAACAAAGCATTGGAGAAGCGTCGGGCAGTGCCATCAGCTCGTCCAACAACGCTTCAGTTTCGCAATCCGCGACCTCCCTCGAAGCCGTTGATGCCACCCAAACGACGTCATCCACCACCACTGCCGTTAGCAGCCATCCGGTGTCGCCCTCAGTGACTTCTACTGGACCTGTTATCGGTTCTCCCAAGGCCACTGCCACCAACAGCGTCAACAGTTTGGTCTCGCCCCAAGTGACCAGCACTGAACTTATTGTCGCTAAGCCAACACCTTCATCGTCTCCCATTCCATCAGCCAGCAAGGACGATGAAGCCAACACCACCAGCAGCAAATCGTCGACTGTCACGAATCCATCCGATGAAGACGTCAATGCTGCATCGACCAGGAACTCATCGTCGATTGGGAAACTCGCCAACTCCCAATCGTCGTGTCGCAGCCCCGAAACGTCGATCAGCACCCCGAACACCTCAACTGTTCGACCCAACTCCTCGGCCGCTACCACCACGAGCAGCACCAACGTTTCGGCATTGTCCAGCGTTGATGCCACGCCGACTTTCACCACCCGCAACAGCCATCCGGTGTCGCCCTCTGTGACTTCTACTGGACCTGTTACCGGTTCTTCAACGGCATCCATCGCCACCACCAGCGCCAACAGTTCGGTCTCGCCCCTCGTGACCTGCACTGAACTCGTTGTCGCCACGCCAACATCTTCATCGTCTCCAATCCCACCAGCTGCCATCAAGGATGATGAAGCCAACACCACCAGCAGCACTTCGTCCAACGTCACGAATCGATCCGATAAAGACGTCATTGCTGAATCGACCGCGAACTCATCGTCGATTTTGGACCTCGCCAACACTCAATCGTCGTGCCGCAGTTCAGAAACGTCGATCAGCACCCCGAACACTTCAGCTGTTCAACACATTTCCTCGGCCGCTACCACCAGCAACATTAACGCTTCGGTCTCGCCCGTCGTAAATGCCACGCCGACATCCTCCTCCAACACCAGCAACGTTAGCACCCACCCGGTGTCGCCCCCCGTGACTTCTACTGAGTCTGCTAACGCGAGTTCTTCGACGCCAGCATCTCCTCCAGCCCGGATCCAGCAACTCGGTGACGTCGCAAGACTGACCCGCCCACGGCTAGCTGAAGACGAGCCCGATCCGAAGCGTCCGAAGATTCGAATGCGCTTCCACGCTGAGATGGAGAAGCAACGCAAGGAAGCTGCCACCCAACTCCGCTACCGTCAAGTAGCCCTCGTCAGAAGATCATTGGATCGACGACATGTTACAAAGCAAGCGCAACTGAAGCAACTGCGAGCTTTCTATGAAGCACGGAAGAAGGCCGATGAAGAAGCTCGCGAACAGCGAAATCAACGTGTGCGCCAACACGATGAAAGCCTCAGGAACGACGAGCCCGCCGCCCAGCGTCCAAAACTTCGACTGCGGTTCCACGTCGTCATGGAAAAGAATCGTCGCGAAGCTGCTTTGAAGAAGGCCTATCTCGAAATGGCTCGCCGAAGGGCTGCCCGCGATCTTCAACATGCTGCGCCGCAACAACCATTGGAGCCTCAGGTGCCTTCAGCGCCTCCAGTCATCCCAGCGTCACAGCCACGTAGTCCTATGGCGGACTTTGTCTCGCCACCAACGTTGCCTGCTCCACAGCCAGTTCAGCGTCGCCAACCTGTCGCCTATGTATCGCCATCGTCGCGCGTCCCGAGACGTCTGGTGAATTACGATTTGACGCCACCACCGTCGCCTGCTCCTGTTCAGCGCGGTCCTTTGGTCGATTATGATTCGCTGCCACCGTCGCCAATCCGTCCGTCCACACCAGTGACGCCGCCAACCTCGGCTAATATCCCTGCCATCGAAGCGCCGCAACAGCCGCCAACGCAGGAAGCCGCGAAGAAAGACATCGGTAAGTCGACGACATCTGAAATTTAGGGGTAGGATTAGAGAAATAGCATCATGATAGGCAAAGTAGTCAATAAAACACGAAAATGACGCAACAGTGAAGGAAGTTTTTCAAAATGGGGCAATGTTATCACGCAATACTCGAATTCTGAGGCACTTTTAAACGAAAACATGGGGCTTTTTACACAAATTATCAACTTCTACATCATTCGAGCGGGATTTTCAATGGAGAACAACAAAGTCAGAAACTTTGTTGACGAATTGCTGGAGGATGTCGAACTATTCAAAGATCTTTACTTACTTGTTGCGCTTCAGGTACCGAATGTCAACCCGATGCCCCCAAGCCCACCACAACTTCCTCAGAAGTCCAAACCGATGCGCCTAAGACCACGACCTCCACAGAAGTCCAAACCGACGCACCCAAGACCTCCGTCGATTGTGCCACCCAAACCGACGACATCGCCCCGGTCCCCATTGTCAACAAAACGGCCACTACGGAAACACAAACTCCGATTGTGTTTGGACTTGATGCTTTGACGCAAACCGAACCAGCATCCGTCCACAGCGTCGAAGTTCAAGTTGATCCTCCAGTCGACCCTGCCATCGAGGAACCCGAACCCATCGTCCAGGAGCCTGAACCCATCATCGCGGAACCCGAACCAGTCATCCAGGAGCCCGAACCTGAGATCGAGGAACCCGAACCCGAAATCGTCATCGAGGAACCCGCACCCGAAATCGTCATCTTCGAACCGATGCCTGATGATGTCGATGGCCAGAGTGACGATGAACCCGCCGAGCCAATCCCAGAAGAAGTCGATGGCGGTCAAAATGATCCTGATGAGCCCGTGTCGGAAGAAGGTGATGGCGAGCAGAGTGACAATGAACCTGCCGAGTCGATCCCTGAAGAAGTTGACAGCGACCAGGATGAGCCGGAAGTCGTCAACGAGCCAGTGCCCCCTATGGACGACAACGACTTCAGCGACAACGAAGTCGAGCCAATTCCGGACGAGGTTGAAGAAGAAGGCAGTTCCGCCGAAGACGATGACAACAATTCCGTCGACCAGCCGATCCCGAATGCGCAATCCCGAAAGCGCCGCCGTCACGACGATCCCTGGATGAATCTCGACCGTGTCCGCTCATTCCGCCATGCCAACCTTCCTGCGCCTGCTCCACTCATCATGAATCAGGAACTCGACAGCGACCAGGAAGACGAGCCCGAAACGGACCCCTTCCTTCAGGAGTTCAACCCGCTGACTGCCACCCGGCTGCTCCAGGAAGCAGGTAACGACCGATTCATCACCGGTCTCTACGATGGCGGAATTGTCACGTTTCAAGGACTGTTCGACGGAGTCCCGAGGACATCCGACTTGTTGGCAAGGGCATTGCATCATCCAGAGGTTCTCTACCACAACCCTGGTGATGGCATCCAACAAGTCGTGATTGGTCGTAATCACATCGCGATGCTCAGCGAAAGCGGTCAGCTATTCACGGTTGGCCGCGCGAATGAAGGTCAGCTTGGCCGGCCTCGTCACCGCCATCTGAACCCGACGCCCGACAACATGCGTCGCCGGGTCCGAGCCCAAGATGACGATGGGCAAGTCATTGTTGGCGCGCCAGAAGTCCGGTTTGAGCACATTGCGGCATCCGGCAACATCACCGTCGCCTGGACACGCGATGGAGAGGCCTACGCCGCCGGGACCACCCACGACGAAGAATGGACGTCCGAGTTCTTCACACGCTTCCCCGACCACGACAACGAAGACGACATCGACTGGGCGTGATTACCAGCCAACAACTAACCCACTAACCTGCAAACTTAACCCTATTGTTAAGTTTTTGTTATGCGTGCGTAGTTTAGCGGGGTTTGAGTCGGGATTTAGCCGTCGTCGCAGCCAGCACCAGCACAGGAGGATGCCGATACATTATGCCGGAAGCCGCAAAGAAGACGACTCGCGAAGAAGAATCCCGAATCCCGTCTACAGCTTCCAATTCAAAGCAGGGATATCGGCGTCGGTCACACCCCAAGACCAATCCATAGTCAAACCCGGCTGTCAGAAGCGTTTTTGGGTCTCATTTGATCCACCTTCATGCTGTGAAGTTGATGCACCCACCATTCTGCGAATGAACTCCGCCGTCTCTGGGCTCAAACATATATACCAGAGGTAGGCAACCGCTGGTATATGAGGCGTCGGGTGTTCATTCTCAGAGTTGTGGGCCATCCTTCCTCACTTCATGAAGAATGGGTCACTTGAGATCCATCTTTGGTTCTGGCAGTCGAACCTGACTGGGTAACGGACGTGCGGAACGTGGCGTGACATGAAAAGGACTTGAGGCCTTTGCCGAGAAGGGAAACCCAGCCAGAACACTTGATTGTTCAATTGGCCAATGAATTGGGTTGAAGCAGTACCGACGGAGATGGCAGAACCCCATTGAGAGGGAATTGAATCAGAAGAAACGGCGTCAACACCGTATCAACATCACTATTGTTGAACGGAAAACAGATGAATTGGTGCTGTGGCCGCAGGCTTTATGAAAAGACGATGCAAACTTGCGTCTGATCGGTGAATCCGCCGTTTAGTATTGAAACCACGAAATTCGTTCGTGATTCAGGGGGCAAACTGCGCAAAACTTTTCAAAATTTTTGTAACTAACTAACCCAGAATCCCAGGTGAATCCAAATTTATTGAAATATTTCAAATCCCCTTTGACTATGTAATGGCACGGATTCTGAAATTTGAACGGAACCGCGAAAAAGTGAGCTCACACTGTTTTTGGTGAACTATAGCCAAAAGGGCAACCATTCTTTGACGCCCAAGCGAAATTTTGCCCGATTTTGAAGGGATCACGCTTTGAGAAGCTGGGCAAAAACGGCTGAATGGTCAAGAGATGATTACGGACGATGAAAAGATTGAGGATCTGCGTGAAAACGCCAAAGCGAATTCTGCGTCAGGCACGAGAAAACGGCCGACGGAAAAAGCCGGCGATGCTTTTTGAGGGCCATGGTCAACTCAGCCAGATTGAAACGGACTGTGACATGATTGATGATAAGTGCGAGCGGGAGAGTCAGGATGCCTTTGAGAGCCGTGGGCAACTAGCTCGAGACTTTATAAGCGAATGAAAGCTTTGAAACGGTCAAGGAGCAAAACTGAACTGATTAGAAACGAGAATGACGGAAGGTCCATTTGTGAGAAATGATAGCGGAACGGCGTCGGAAAAAGCCGGTGATGCTTTGCCGACACGTTGAGGCAACGTTTCGCCCGATAATTTGTTGTTAACGGCAGCATTTTTAAGCTTAGACTATGAAGGTTATTAGAAAGATGTTTTGCGTAATACTGTCACAGAAAAGAGACGGAAGGGGCCTCAGGCACGCGGGAATGTGCGACAAGCACGCCAGAGGACCCTTTTTGAGGGCACTCCCGCAGCGGAGTGAGCGATGAACTGTCTGCGGGCAAGTAGTTTTTTGTAATTCATTTTAAAAATGAAATTATTTCACTTTATTGATAATAGACGACATTTAAAACTTGTTAGAAACGGCGAGATAATACTTCAAATTATCGCTTTTACCTCAAACGGTGAAGATAGGCATAATTAAACACGAATAAGTGTAATCTAATTTGATTGAACCGTTGCCGAATGCTTTTTTACCGAGCAATTTCGCATTCAAGATGCCAGATGCTGATTACTATGACTTCATATCGAACTGAGTCCTTTGAGGCGTCACTTCTAGTAATTTGGTGACGCCGCCGATGGCCATTGTACGATGAACGACATTAGTCGTGACGCGGAAACACCGCCACAGGGCGATTAGTTTGTAATTATAAGCGTTTTACCAGTAGAGTCATCTTTGCGACGACTGCCTATTTTGAGATGTGCCCTAAGGGCCGCGCACAGTGCCACAGGGCCTTTAGCTTGCTATAGCAGCGTAACTTGATTGAACAGGCAGCACCATCGATGGTGCCTGCCACTTGAAACGCTCCAACACTACCTGTGTTGGGGCCCCCGCCCTCAGGCCATTGCCTGAGGGCTTTACTTGAGCAGAACTGCCACATAGACTGTCCTTCATGTGGCAGTTCTGCTCTTTACACGGGCCCAGCTCTGCGTCGCTTTGGGGCGGTACGGACTGGCAAAGGGATCCTCTACCGGCTGGGCCCACAAAATATAAATACGGTAGTAGGTGAACTTTGTCAGTCTGTGCCACATGGGGTCGGGT
The DNA here is from genome assembly GCA_000341325.1 of Panagrellus redivivus. Taxonomy (NCBI): domain Eukaryota; kingdom Metazoa; phylum Nematoda; class Chromadorea; order Rhabditida; family Panagrolaimidae; genus Panagrellus; species Panagrellus redivivus. Next base: position 2,886 of record KB455482.1, on the reverse strand, counting down.
TTGTTGTTTATATTTACTAACTTGTTGATTTCCAGGCATGCCAACAAGATTGCCGATGACGCATGCCATGCCAGCAAGATGGCCGATGATCCCCACTCACGCATTTGAGGTTGATCCAGATGTCTCATCACACGTAAGTCGTCTTTTTTTCTTTATGCCTACTGTATTCGATAATTTTTGATCAGTTTGGTTTCAAGTTTGTTTTGGTTGAATGTTATTTTGACAACGTTTTCAAATTCCATTTTTCAGCTCACCCAAATGGTTACTATGCCCGCGGCGACACGTTCAAGGCCGCAAAATGTAAGTCTTTTCGAGATTGTTTAGTTTTAATAGTTCCAATGTTGAAAATTGCCCCTAGGCGGAAGCCAATTTTTTTATTTGGTCCCCGTCCTTGATCATTTTAACAGTCTGTATTGATTAGATTGTGCGATCTGATTTGACCAAACATTGACAGCATTCATTTTTCAGCCCTCGACGAAGTCCCATATCCCGCAAAAACATGACTGTGGCCACAAACTGTAAGTTATTCCGTCTTTTTTTATCATTTAAGCTTTCAAAAAAAGTCGGAAATGGCCAGTACGCGGAAGCTATGGCCAAATTTTTCAATTGGTCTCCGTACTTGGTCATTCCAACAAGGCAGTCAGTATTCAGATTTGAATATTTGTTAACTCACGTGTTTTTCAGCACAACATTGTGATTCTATGAGCGCGAGTGCGCGACTTTTGCCAAAAAAGTAAGTCTTTTTTCATATTTTTACATTTAGTTTGATTAGAAAAGTCGAAAATGGCCAGTACGCGGAAGCGGCCAATTTTTTATTTGGTCCCGGTACTTGGCTATCTTAACAGAACTCAATCTGTATTGATTAGATTTCGCGATCTGATTCGATCAAATATTGACAGTTTTCATTTTTTAGCCCACAATAAAGTTTCATGCCCCGCAAAAACATGAATTTGGCCACAAACTGTAAGTTTTTTCGGTCTTTTTTATCATTTAAGCTTTCAAAAAAAGTCAGAAATGGCCAGTACGCGGAAGCTCTGGCCAAATTTTTGTTTGATTCCCGTACTTCAGCGTTTCGACAAAACTAGATCCGTATTGATTGGATTTTGTCGGCCGATTTTATCATTAACTGACAAGTTCCATTTTTCAGCCCTCGATGTGACTCCTCGACCCAAGAAAACATGACTTTGGTGCACAAATTGTAAGTTTTATTCATTAATTTGACCATTTTAGGAACCAAAAAATTTAAAATAGCCACTACGCGGAAGCTATGACCGATTTTTCATTTGCATCCTCGAACTTTGTTATTTTGACAAAGTCACAATGGTTGTATCTAAAAGTGCTTTTAGGCAAATGTTTCTTATTTGATAGAATTCTTTTTGTAATATCTTGTTTTATTGTATAGCGATATTGTTATGTCAAGATCAATAAAAAATGCAAATCAAGCTTTGTGGATCGACAAGAAAAAGGGTACTTGCAAGATGTGGTAAAAGAAATCGTTCAGTGTACCTGAAAATAGCCCAAAACCCAAAGCATTGTAGGCGGGACGCAGAGAAAGTATATATCGCCGAATCAAGGCGTCAGAATAAAAAACAGCATTAAATTAGAATGCTTTTCATACGAAAAAGTGGAATTGCGCGTCGATTGATAAAAAGCTTAATAAGGATGCACTGCCAAAACAGTTGCAGATTGGCGGAGAACGGGTCCCGTTCTAAACAAAGAGAAACCGGCGAACATTGGCCGCACATCCTATACAGTTTAGTTCCAATGCGTCATCTTCACGAAAACGAAATGCAATGTTTACCGGGGTGTAAAGTCCCGCCACATTTTTCCGAAGTTTCTGGCCCATGGAGCAGCTGAACTTATACGTCCGAACACTTGCAATACGTGTTTTAAAGTTGTAAATACAAAAAAGTTTAAAAATACTAACGAATTTGCAATGCTATCAACAGCTATCAAAAGTGAAAAACTACCAGAACCATTTTTCAGCGACTTTTGTCAAAATCGGGTTCTGGTAGATGCAAAAATTTTGATTAACATCACTTTGAAAATGTGTTTCCGAATCGCCGAAACACGGTAAAGTCAGAAATGTAATTCAAATCAGACACTGATCAACAGTTTAGTTTGAGTGATAGGAATAACTTCCCCCACGATTTCCGAATGAACATGGCCGAGATCCAAAATGTCGCCAGGGGCCATTTTGGATTCCTCAAAATTCGAATATTAAGAATGCATTACTGAGCAAACACGTTTAGTTATTTAACATAGCCATTATGAAACATGTTCTTTTAGTTTGAGTGATAGGAACACATCCGAACGTATTTTATCATAACTGGTGCTTCATGAAGCCCTAAACTGACAAGTTTGGGAACCAAAATCGGACAATGTATGACTTGGTATCACCTTCCGATAGATTCGGAAGACCGGAACGTTTAAAAACTGTTTTAATAAGCTTAAATAAGTTAAACAAAGCACACATCTGAACATGTTTGTATCATAACTGGTGCTTCATGAAGCCCTAACCTGATAAGTTTGGGAACCAAATTCGGACAATGTCCGTCTTGGCACCTTCCGATAGATTCGGAAGACTGGAACGTTTAAAAACTGTTTTAATAAGCTTAAATAAGTTAAACAAAGCACACATCCGAACGTATTTTATCATAACTGGTGCTTCATGAAGCCCTAACCTGACAAGTTTGGGAACCAAATTCGGACAATGTCCGTCTTGGCACCTTCCGATAGATTCGGAAGACTGGAACGTTTAAAAACTGTTTTAATAAGCTTAAATAAGTTAAATGAAGCACACATCCGTCCATATTTTATCACAACGGGTGCTTCATGAAGCCCTAAACTGACAAGTTTGGGAACCAAAATCGGACAATGTCCGAC
>KB455481.1:276643-301970 GCA_000341325.1 Panagrellus redivivus | reverse complement strand
ACGCGTCGCGTAGTGTTGCGAAAGCGTAGTCTTTTTGTGCACGAACTTTTTTATGTGTGTGGTTACTCATCACGTTTTTGATCCTGTCATTTCTAGGTGTGTGTAGCTGCCGCCACCAGTTGTGCCGTGACTCACTCCGCCAGCGAATTATTTGATTTTATGTGAGCAGAAGATTCAAGGGCGGAAGAAATTTTGTGATTTCTTTGTTGTCTGTCGACGTTGTGCCTTCTGTCTTCGTTTAACTCACAATCAGATTTTTATCGGTTTCCCTGGTTCTGACTTCCTTTTTGCAAGTATCTTACTGTAGAAAGACACTTTTTGGAGTAATTTCCATTGATGCAAATGTATCGAAACCAGTTTTTTATGCTCTGTTTACCCATTCACAGCCTGTGTTGAACCTTATGCTCTTATGCCCCGGATTACTGTAACCTAAACCAAAAATGTCACGTTTTTCATCGACTTTTTTTTATTTTTTTCCACGCGTTTTGACGTTGGCAAAAGTACTTTCCATCTTCACGCCTCGCACTATTACTGGTAAAGTATATCGTGTTCTCATTCCATTCCCCGTGTTAACGCGCAGAAATAGAATATCGAGGTCAGATTTCTGATGTTCTTTTAAATGTGAAATGTGCTTTCAAGCGAAAAATATTTCTTATTTCTCAAAATTATTACATTTGTCGCGCTAATACGACCGTACCTTCCGTTAAATGCAACACTTAACGGAAGGTTGTTTATACTCGAGTTTTTTGTTTCACGCCAATTTATCCCAATGACATAATCCCCTGACAAGATACTGTACCCTTTGTATGTCTACGTTCACTACCAACCACAGGGGTATTTAGACTAATCCACTTACCAGGTATAAATATACCTTTTAAAATGATGTTTTCTAATCCGACTAATGTAGCCTGTCATTTGTTGATAACCAATGTTTAGTAAAAAAAAATTTACACTGTTAGACTTGCGGTCATAGGTTTTTCATTTTGTTTCCAATGTTTTAACTTTATCAATGACAAATTTAAAGCAATTTTTAAGTTGCTCTAAGATTAAGATCTTTGTCAACATCAAAAATTCTATTATTTTTTTCAGGTTTAAAATTAAATAAACGTTTGGTAAACGTTTTCAAGAACTAATATCCCTCCCCCACATGTACATAATTTGAAACAAATATAATGTATTTTCACCTTCACAGTATACTCTTGTTAATGAAAGTTTTGAGACCTTACTATTATTTAGGACTATGGTTTGACCCTTTTGTACTGTCACGAACTATCAAGGTAAAGTTTCCTTTTTGTCACAACGTTCACGGCTGTTTTGACCTTTGTTGGCCGAACTGTCATTATACAAAAAGGGCAAAATAGAAATAACAAAGGAAAAACGTGATCGCATTAGTTACGTCATCAACAAGATGGATCGTCAATGCAAAATCAAAATAGTATATTTAATCTTTAAGATTTTGTGCCCAATAAAGTTCAGGACAATCACACAAAACTGCAAAAAGATGTGTCGTTTGCACTTTATGCATAATCTATCCGTACACTCCAAGTCGATTCTGTAGAACTTTTTGAAAGTGCGGATATTCTATAGAATCGATTTGGAGTGTCTTTTGATCTTAAAATTTTTGAATGTCAAAAAATATCCATCGTGGGCAAGTTATGTGTGCGTTCTTTATGTGATATTACTTCTGCCAAATATGTGGAGGTGGTAGCACCCACGTTACCATTTCTATGAATACTATCATGCCTTAGTCCAAAGATCAGAGTTTTAAAATTCGTCAGCTTTCGCAACATTCATACTCTCTCTCACTCAAATGTTTTCAATGTTAGCTAATTGATGTCAGTCGACTTCCCATATAAATATTTGTGACTAACTCTTTTGGTAACTCTAATTTGCAATATAACTAATAAATAGCCTAATTGTTGAACACTGAAAATTTTTTTTGCCTAAGCGACCATAATTTTGTACGTTTGTAATTTTCAGGAATTCCGCTTTCAACATTCCTCGCCTACAAAAGAACATTTCACATTATAAGATTTGTAAAAAATGAAATTGCTGATACAATTATAAGAATGACCAAAAAAGATAGTAATGCAAGGAATTTGTCGTGAGCAATTCTTTTTTGCAATGCGTATAATGTTGGTTTTTGCTTCTCAAAATACAAAACAAACATTTTTTTATTAACGAAAAAAACTTGGATTTGCGAAATTAAAACAGCTGGAAATGCATCCGGTATTTTTCCATAAAAAAGTGCGTACAATCGCACTGGACAACCTTTCTTTGGTTTTTTTTTGAAATTACTATACTCTATTCATCAGCCGATAGGCGGGGTAATGTTGCAAGGGTGTCAAAATTTAGGGGGGTTGCAGTTCGTCTAGGTTGATTTTGACAAACGCGACCTTGGGACTCCGCCCATTCTGTCTACGGTATAAATCCGATTTTTTGTGCAAATAGTTTACATATTCGACTTTGGATTTGCATAGTGGTAGTAGCAAGGAAATATGAAGTTGTTGTTGTTTACCCTTCTCGTCTTATTCTTGGGTGCTGAACTGTTTGTTGAAGCGCGCCGTCGCCATCAGTATCACGGCCCAGCAGAGTTGAATGCTGACCTCTATCCGATATTTTGCGACAAGTGGAGAAAACTATCATTTGGTCCTATTAAAGTCTTCCCTGCACTCAAAATCCGTTAGTGTACCTTTTTTGTTCAAAAGATTACATTAATAGAAAAACTTTCAGAATGCTTTACAGATTTGGAGGAGAATGTCATCGGCCGAGAGTTAACTTTGGGCGCAAAGACTGCGAGTGAAGAGTTAGGTTGTGCTGTTCGGATTCCTAAGGGCATGACATTAAAAGTCATCAGCATAGAGTATGATGATGTGAACAACGTAAGTGTTTTGTAAGTTTATCAACCGTAGTAAACCGTATTCCGTTTCAGAACGCCGTGAGAGTGTACAGTGGTTCTCACTGCCGCCACATGAACGCTACCCATGTTGACATCGTAAACACTGACGACACTTACGGTCCATTCACAAGCAGATATACGGTGCTACAGTATCGGCCTAGTAACTACATTAACGAGCTAGTGTTCGTGTTGTCAAAAGAAGGAGAAACTGAATAGTATTGGGTATCGTTGACGTTGTGATACCAAAGACGAAGAAATAGAATGGTAATTTTATCTTGGCTTTACCTCGCTCTGCCGATTCTCAAATAGAGCGACATGTTTGTTGTTGTTGTTTATACTTTAACAATAGTAATTTACAAAAAAAATTTTCAACGTAGTTTTTTTAAACCCTCAGAATAATTTGATCTTTATTTTAATTAAAACTTCTTATATGGTTGATTTTCTGTTTATACTTTGTGGCGGTTTTGGCGACGTAAAAGTTTTGAAGCATTTTGTCTTTTGTTTGAATACAATTTTACATGCGAATAAAAAAATATAGCTCAACATAACAATTTTCAAATACACAATTAAGGAAACACCAATTTTTTGGACTACGAAACTGTCTTGTAGCTTTTCTACAGAGTTTCTTTCACTTGCGTTATTTGCAACAGTCTTTAAATGACCAGCGTCAATTTTTTTAAGTCGCGTCGCGATTAAAAAAAGTCCACCCGCACATAATGTGATCATTGTTCATTCAATCTTTTAGTTTATCGTCAACAAGTTTCATCTTGTTAGACTTTTTCATATATCCGTTCTGTGCTCTACGGTAATACTGAAACATACAACGTAGAGTACAAATTTTTGTGAAACATGCAATCGGTTTTAAGTCCTAGTTTGTATACAGAACACGGAAATGGTACGAATATATAGTACTTATTTATGTTTAAGTGTTAATTATTTTTTGCAAGTATTAATTAATTTTCAAATTCTAAAATCACACATAAACAAAAAGCGTAGTCAAAAGTTGAATTTATTGCCCTCAAAGTTTACGCTTTTTGTGTGCAAAGGTGTTTATAAATAGAGCCAAAAAGGTAATATAACACAAAACCAGTCATTTTTCTAGGGCATGATGCCCCGTTATCATAAAAACGAACAGGTGACAATGTTTCACTTTCGCTATCCCTTTAACGCAAGCCCATAGGATGCAAATGAAGACGCAATGATGCGCGGGTGCAACAATTGGAAACACCAGGTAAGGATCTACTGGTTTTATTTTCTCTGTGATCTATGAGGCTGACAGGCGCAAATTTTTCCGATTCACTTTCATGAGAATCGACCCAGTTTTCCCTTTTTTCCCAAATGGCTTTTTATTGCATATCTTATCCCTTGCGATTTGGGTCAGTCTCGGCTTCCGCCTCTGGATTCGGGATCGTATTAAGAAGCAATTCAGTTCGTTTCACTCGTGTTTTTGGATAACAGTGTGGTGTGGCGATGATGCACACCGCTTCTCTGCTCGGCGTATGCCTTGCTTTCGCTGTCATCGTTTTTCCGAGTAGTGTTGCTTCCTCACCGTCTGCTCTCTCCCAGAAAGCCGCCAACCTTCGTGATCTCGTCAATGTAAAATCATCGAAGACGAAAAAGGCCAAGAAGTACAAGTGCTTCTTGGTCGAAGAAGACGAAGAAGGTAATGAAATTTTGATCCCTGTTTCCAACACCCCGAAGAAGGCCCACAAGCATCCTGTTGTTGACAAACGGAAGTTTGTCTACGATGATGATGCTGACAACAGTGCCAAAGCCGCGGTTCCGCATAGTAACAATGTGCGCCCCACGTTGCCCGTCGCACCGCCTACGCTTGCTACAACGACACAAAAACCAGTGACGGCCGTTGTCTCATCAGCTTTTCTTCAGGTTAGTTTTTTTAGCAAAATATAGTTTTTTTATTGAGATAGTGATCTTCAAACTGTCAAACGCTTTTTTGGAAAATCAATTTTTGTGACATGTTAGACGGTGTCAAAAAAAGTTTGCATGTTCGATCATGTTGAACTTTTTTTATGTGAATGCCGCCTACACAGTGAACTTTGCTCTTAAAAATACTGTAGACACACTCAATCACATAACCTTTCATGATACATTCATTTTTTGTATAATTTAATTAACTATGGTGCGTGTATTTTACGGCGAAAGCATTTGTAGCCACGCAAATTGTTTTTGAAAATGAGCATAAGACATAAAAAAAACTAATATTTGTATTTGCTAGATACAAAAATTAGTGTACCCAACACGGAAAAATGTTTCAAAAACGTGTTGGGCTTAGAATGACCTTCGTTCTGACAAGGGACTGAAAACTAATTATAATCTTTTAGACTGATACCGAATTTGAAAAGCTTGGTGAATCCGAAGCATCTATGGACATGCCACCTGTTTACCAAGAACCTATCAAAAATCTCGTGACGTTGCCACCACGTCCTGCAACACCCGTTGAAAGTACTGTACAACGCCCAAAACTGAAGCAAGTACATTTGCCTCGTGCTCATGGTATCCCCGTCAATGGGCGCCGTATCGTTACGGAGACGACGACCATTCCGCCGGAAGTTGTGACGGCGCCTCGAGATGCGCAAAACAGACCGTTGGTCTTGGCGCCAGAACATTGTGGTCAAATTAAACACTACGCGGACATGTATGGAGTCCGAGATGTGAAAGGTTGGGTTCATAACAACTGCGGTTTTGCTCAAACTTATTTACCAACAGCATCATGTGAAGAAATAGACATTCTTGTAGCTTCATGTAAAAACGTTTAATAAATTAATAATAACGTAAAAAATTGAAGAACTGATTAATCATTGTGACGCATTTTGCGATTCTGAAAGTTTTAATGAGATAGAGTGGCATTTTTTCATTGACATGTGCAACCACGCAATTTGCCATTCATGTGCAGTCTAGGATTGTCAACACCAGGGATACGAGACGCATTATCATACTGACCTTTCGTTGATGTGGAATCGTCATGACAACAAACATGTTTCCCAAGGTTACATAACAAATGTAAAAAGTTTGACAACTGTTTAAAACGACAACACATTTATTTTATTTTAACAATTGTAGACATCATGAAAATGCTTTGTGCTTTATTAACTTTAATTGGTGTAAATTGCCAAAATCCGTGTGAAAAATGGTGTACGGAAGGTCAAAATATGCAAAACAGTCCTGATTGTGTAGGCTGTTTATCTACTTTGACAGCAAAAACAGTTACATACGTCCCAGTTCTTTCAAATATTACCGCGGCTCCAACTACTCTAGCTGTCAGCACAAGTACTAAAACGTATCCACCAAATTTATTGACATCATCTTTTATACCTTCGACTTTTACTACGACTTTTCAACAGTTTGGTATGTTTTGCAGACGTAAGTAACTTTTTAACTATTTTTCTTACAGAAACAACGCCAACCATGCTCACTACTATCAAAGCAAACGAAAACTTTCCATGTTGTGTAATTATTACATACCAGAAAGGCAAGAAACCGGCCACGAAAGTATGTCCCTGTCCCACAACAACAAATCAGCAATATACAGATACAACAAAGACAAGCAAGACAACTTCAACAGCAACGACAACTTCAAATTTGCTAACTACTTTGACATCTTCGAAACCAACATCAGTTACAAACACGAAATATACTTCGACGAAAAGTTCATCCGTACTTACCACTACTGTACCAACAACACCATTGGCGTTTACAAGCACGAAACCCACACCAACATCAACAACAATGATAACGTTTTTTACAAACTCCCAGTTAACAACTACAGTAGACACAACAACCCCTTCGACAACTGATAGCTCCATAACCACATCGACACCGGCAATTATGACATCGACTTCTACGGACCAACAACTGACAACTGCGATATCCGATGTGCCTACTACAACATTCACAACTGAAACATCTCTACCACCGGTTACAACTAAGCAAACAGAAACATCTCAATCATCAAGTACTGCGGTATCCACTGAAGATACGATAAGTGCGATTATAACTACCACAAAACCGAGTTTTGATGTAACAGCGGAACCTGTAACACAATCAACATCAGCAACAACTACGTCATCAGTTGCTGTATCAGACACGTTAAAAACAAACACTGTGGAAATGTCGACACTAACTACCCGGACAACTTCTACGGAGATTGCAAGCTTGTCAACAAATGCGGCACCAACGTCTCCAAACGTTGTAAACCTGGAAAAGACCTCAACGGCCCCTTTGCAACTTTCAACTTCAACTAACTCAAACTCGGGAAGCACAGCTCCTAAAATGAAAACCACGACAACTGTAGAAAAGGATTCCGTCCTACCAGTTGTAAGTTCTGCTGCAACTGTCGGGGTAACTGACGCTGGAACAACGACAACAAAAGTGCAAACAACGACGAAGACTAATGATGTATTTTCAATTTCTCCAACAGCGTCTACAATCTTTGAAACGACGACGTCCAGAAAAACTACAAAAGAAAACACGGCGATCAAGACCAGTGCGTCAACATTGGCTACCAAAAATGAAAATACGGATGCAGCAACACAAAGGAACACAAAGGAACACACAACAACAATGGAATTTTCTACCCATACTATGCCTGATGTCGGTAATATCGGAAATATCGTTTCAACATCTAGCAAAAAACCTAATACTTTAACGACCGTTGTAACTTCCCCAAAGCAAACGATATTGCAATCATTAACGACATCGAAAACAACAACCGAAGATGCCACCACTACCAAAGTGTTAACAACAGTGTCATCGGTTGCTTTCAACCAGCAAACACCGACAAAGACATCAACAGAATCATCTTATGTCACAAGCGCTAAGACTACAACGCTTCCTGAAACGACTGAAATGAAAGCCATTTCAACTAGTGTATCGTCAAGCTCAAAACGTAATGTTTTTAAATAAGCGTAATACTCAAATGCTAGAAATTTTACATTGTAGAAACATCGTCCGTTGCTTCTTCACCTGATAGTACCGTAAAAACTACAGTTTTACCAATTGAATCTTCTACCATTTCTTCAACAGAAAAAAGCGTCATGTCAACAACATTAATATTACCAGCGTTGAAAACAACTGTATTATCTTCTACTACCCAACAAGATGAAACGGTGACGCGTCTCTTAACGACAATCGCAAAGTCAAATCCGACTGAAACCATTTCTTCTAAAATGACAACATTGCCAGTTACACAGAGTTCGAAACCGCAATCAACTGAGAAAGGAACATCCTTGCCATCTACAAAACCAACAAATGTCAAAACAACGAATTCAGGCACAACGACTCCGATCGTGTCAACAAGATCTGTATCCACTGTTCCTTCCACAACAAAACCTACTATCATCGTCCCTACAACCAATGCAACTAAACAATCGACAGTATTCACCTCAAAGAGTACAAGAACTACCACAAAAACCATTGCAACATCGGAACTGTCAACAACAGCAACCACAACTACTGTCAAACCTCTTACGACAACGCAATCAGAAACAACTGCAGCTCCGTGTGAATGTGCAAACTCAGGCGTCTGTAATGAAAATGGCACTTGTTCTTGCCCGGATGGATACTTTGGAGAAAACTGTGACGATTCCTTGCCTTCTCCTAGTGTAGCAGCAGCGACAACGGCAGTGACGGTAGCCCTCGCGGCATCACAATCATCGTCGTCAAAACTAAAATATTTGTGGCCTCGTTACAGTGCATCGGTTCGGTCTCCGACAACTCCTCATGAATTCTTCCGTCTTCTAGCAACGTATTGGCTAACAGTGGCTCTTGGAATAAACTCAATGTTTGGAATACCCAGTTCCGCCGATATTAAAAATTTGCCTAAATGTTCTATGGCTTATTTATTTGGAACAGGGGCATTCTTTTTCTCTTTGACAGCAATGTTGTTTGAAGCTGGTGTAGACGCCTTGACATTGTCAGGAATGCGATTCAATGCATGGACTCGACCTGCTGAACGACGCCCACGATGCTTTCCATTCTGGCCGACTTTTAGTCTCTATGTGTTGGTTGGCGTCGCACCTACGGCAGGATTGTGGTTGAAACATTGGACTTCATGTGTTACTCCGCGCAGTTGCATTGGATCATTGGGCTACATCTACGGGGATTATGACCAAGATATCAAAAACGCTTCGTGGCTCCAGTTAACAATAACCGTGTTTTATGTCGCAATGGCAATGACATTAGGTATACTTGCTATCGCTTGCAACAAATTTGATGTTTGTCGTTGCCGTCGACGTACAGAAGCGTGGTCAATTAACCCATACATTTACGGACGCGAAATTTGGCCATTGGAGGCTAACGCGTTTCTATGGCTTGTTGCCATCCAGCCTCTTTTGTTTGCGTTATCTTGGATCAGCTACATCTACGTTAACGACATGAAAACAAGCCTAGCTCAATGGATAAACCTGATAATTACCAGCATCTACAGTGTGACTTCAACAGTAGCATCTGCATTAACGACTTCACAGGAACTAAGCGGTACTGTGATGTCTGCTTTGACAACGTTACCACCCCGTTTCATGGGTATCATGCCGACGCTGGATCACGTTTCGTTACGAGATAAGGATAACATCAAACAAGTTCAAATGCGACCAGAAGAGTGGGAAAAGTGTAAACAAAAAGAATTAAACGGAGGTCCTTTACCCGTTTACCCGGTTAGAATGGAAATTTTACCATCTGGTTTGGTTGACTACATGTGCCATTTATGGACTCTTGCTTACATTCGTTTGAGAGACAACGGCGCATCATCGGAATCAGCTATTGCGACTCTGACAAACGCGTTTCTTCAACAAAAACCGGACTTGCGCAACATCAATGTTTTCACATTTGCACTGTTGTTTGCAAATTGGGTGAACGAAGTTCGAGAAAAGGATTCTAATGCTATGTCAACGTCAATGATTCGAAAAAGCCGAGCCATTATTGACAGACGTTTAGACATCAACAAACCACCACCAATGTTGGTCGTTAAAGAACACCGTAATGATATTGTGTATCGAAAACGAGTGCCCCATTTGACGCCAATATTTAGTGGAGATGAAAACAAAAAAACGTCCGATACTATAGGTCAGCTTTTTTTATTGAATTAAAATAAAATTCATGTTTCAGATAACGATGTTGTCGATTTAAACGAAATACATCCCTCATTCGTTGGACCACACTGTGAAAACAATGCTGCATCTGCATTAATTCCTCGGAAGCTTGTCTCCGCTTATATGAAAGATTTTTCTATGAAAGAAAACCAAAAACTCTAAATTTTTGATTTACAACAGTTGTGTTGCGATATTATAAGTGTCATAAATTGTCTGCGTTTTTACTGCTGTATCATTGCAGAACCACATTCTGTTGTCTGTTTTCAGTTTAAACGAATAGACGAAATATAGACAAACATGTTTTTTTTTCAAAATATGAACATAACCATGCCAACGTTAAACATAGCAACAGAAAACGCAAGACTGCAGGTTCTTAGCAATAAGCAAATATATTTCAACATGTTTAAACTGTCTGACCTTATTTTTGCTGCTTTAATTTTTTTATTGTGTTTGAACATTTCCAAACAAGATGAACGTAACAATCGTAAGAGTTTTGTTGGGTAAAACAAACTGATTAACACATTTTTAGAATGTATGGCATCTTATTGTCCTCAGAATGTTAATTGTGACGCGCAGCAGAGGGCACTCTATTTGCAATGCATAGCTTACATGATTAACCCCACAACAACTACCACAAAAAAAGTTACTACTACAACAAAAAAAACAACGAAGAAACCGACTACTACTACTAAGAAAACGACAAAGAAGACAACGACAACAACCAAGAAAACGACGACGACAACTAAGAAAACAACAACAACTACCACCACTACCACAACAGTACCGCCAACAAAGCACTCATGGAATGGTACTTTTTCTTTTAGGGAAACCATTAATAACGGTATCGGGTTTTATTCATTTGAAACGATTGAAAAAAAGTATCATTTAAGATCAACCACCATGCTGCGTTCGCATTGAATACGACGAAGAAACGGCAAATGCATCAAGTATTCCATGTGTGATTACGAAATCCACTTTGAGTAGTGCTTCTATTACATATCCGTCCACAAAAACAACATTTGCTAGCTCGAGTAGTCGCACTTCTGTAAGTACGGAAAACGTTGAGTTAGAAAAATATTCGCAACCGCCAAATATCTCACAATTTACAACTTTTGCCGAAAGTACTACCACTAATCGTTTCTTGGTTACACATACCGAAAGTCGTACCCCGCAAAACCCATTAGCTTCACAGGGTCACCAAGACCAAAGTACTTTGCCAACCACAGTAACTGCGAAGGATGTATTGTCTACCACTGCGAAACCAACGACATCGTCAAGACATAATACTGAAGACAGTGAAACGACACGTTCATTCACATCCGAAATCAACAGTACTTTATTACCTACAACATCAACATTAACGACCCAAAAACCATCAACCAAAATTACGGACAGTGATACGACGGTAAAATTGACGACCGAAGTAAATCAAACTTTTTCGCCGACAACAGAGTCAACAGTTTCTGATTTTCCTGGAACAAACACAACTGTAACTGCAACGAGCCAGATTTTCTTTGTCTCCAACTCTTCAGTTGTACCAATATCAACAACGAACTCAAGCGCGATAGAAACAACAGAAAACACAGCCAAGATAACGCTGACTTCTACGAATGAAGCAACTGCTTCCCAAGTTTCGTCCAGCACTGCACAGAACTCAACAACACTAACTACGGAACAGGTAACAACAGAACCTTCTTCGAAGATGACAACCACAACTTTGCATTTACGGGAGGAACATAGTTCCACCACAACACCGGTTTTAAAAACTACAGAAAGTAGCGACATCGACTCAACATCAACCCACGAGCATACAACATCTGCCGGCAGCACGAAAACTCCGACTTTGACATTCATTTTCTCAACAAGCACAAAAGACATTGAAACCACGGTATTATCATCAATGTCAGTTCTGTCGGCAATTACTTCTATGCTACCAGCAACTTTTTTAACATCTGAGTCGACAAGCATTACGCAGAGCATAACGCTGTCGTCGACACCACTACCTAAAACCACAGTTGCAAAAACGACCGAAGGCATGTCAACATCTACAACAAATCCGCATATGAAAACGTCAACAGTGGATGTTGGTCCATTATACGGCTCCCAGACGACTGATGCTACTTCGAGTTCACAGCCAGAAACTTCAGAAAGTAGCACAGTGATTCCTACATCCCAGGCAATCCAAACTTCAAGCGTTTTTGTAAAGTTAACTGATTCAAGTTCAGAGAAGTCTACAAAACAGATGAGCACATCATTATTAACAAGTTTTAAGTCAGAAAGTTCGGAAAGATTTATTACAACGCCTACATTTTCATCAACTGCATCTTCCATCATGTTTATAGAAACATTTTATCCAAGTTTGGAGACATCTATACCTACAACTCGCGACGCAACTACAACTACAAGTCAATCAAACGCTGATTCTACAACACAATATTTTCAAGAAGAATCTAGTACAGTAAAAACGTGCACTTGTGCTAACAGCGGAACATGCAACGCTGACGGTTTATGTGTTTGTGCCAATGGATATTTTGGCGCAAGTTGTGATTTGACATTACCTTCTTCCGGCATTGCCACTGCTGCCACGGCAGTAGCTGTTGTCACAGCCGTATCGCAATCGTCATCGTCAAGCGTAAAATACTTGTGGCCACGGTATTCAGCAAGCGTTCGTATGCCAACAAATCCTCATGAGTTTTTCCGTCTCATGGCAACGTACTTTTTAACAGTAGCCCTTGGCGTTAACTCAATGTTTGGTACACCTAAATCAAACGATGTAAAGCATATGCCAATGTGTGCCATGTCGTATCTGTTTGGCACCGGTGCTTTTTTTTTATCACTGACAGCCATGATTTTTGAAGCTTTAGTCGATGCGCTGACGTTATCAGGAGTGCGATTCAATGCATGGATACGACCAGCTGAACGTCGTCCAAGATGTTTCTCATTTTGGCCAACTATCACTTTGTACGTTTTGATCGGTGTAGCGCCTACGGCGGGGCTATGGCTAAAACATTGGACGGATTGTGTGACCACAAGAAGTTGTATTGGATCTCTGGGATATGGAGATTTCGACCGTTCCGTGAAGGATGCAGCGTGGCTTCAATTCACTGTTACGTTGTTTTATCTAGGAATAGCAGCAGTAATCGGAATTTTGGCAATCGCATGCAACAGCTTCGACATTTGCCGATGCCGTCGCCGAACTGAAGCATGGTCGATCAATCCCTACGTTTACGGAAGAGAAATATGGCCATTGGAAGCAAATGCCTGCTTCTGGCTTGTTGCGATTCAACCAGTTTTATTCGGTGTTTGTTGGATGAGTTATATGCATGTTAACGATGCTAAAACAGTAAAAGCGCAATGGATAAACTTAATTTTGACAAGTATCTACAGCGTAACTTCTACTATACAGTCATCACTGACAACATCCCAGCAGCTCAGTAATACAGTATGTTCTTTGATGACAATGCTGCCTCAAAGATTTCTGTTTCTAATGCCATCCACAGACCATGTTTCGTTAAAAGATAAGCAAGGCATCCTCAAAGACCAGATGCACGCAGAAGACTGGAAGAAGTTTGAACTCAAGGATGGTCCAGTGCCAGCATACCCTATCAGATACGACAGTATTCCCTTTGGCTTGGCACAATACATGTGCCGACTTTGGACAACAAATTACATAAAACAACGAGCAAATGGAGCCACCGTCGATACTGCTTTAACAATGACAGCAAAACATTTCTTACTGCAACTACCTGATCTTCGTACAATTAATACTTTTCAATTTGCGCATTTGTTTTGCAACTGGGTCGCAGAAGTGCGTGAAAAGGACTCCGATTCAGTATCGCTGGCAATTTTGCAGAAAAGTTTGCGTATTATGGACCGACAAATGGATCTCAGTGTGCCACCACCTATGATTGTTGTGAAAGAATGCGGCACGGACACCGAATACCGCAGAAAGATATCACATCTGACTCCGATGGACGGTGAAGATCAAGTGGCCAGTTCGCGGAAAACCAGTAAACGTATGTATCACAAAACTATCTATGCTTATTAAAGTTAAAATTTCAGATTGCGACGTATCACTAGATGACACCCAACCCGCTTTCATTGGCCCAAAAACGGAAGAGCATTCAGTATCAGCCCTTGTTCCACATGAACTTTTTGTTGCGTTTAACATGGATGATGAAAACATCGATGCAAACATGCAATGACTATATTCTTTAGTCTTGAAATTTAACCTTTGTTGAAATTGTGAAAATGTCTAAAAATTTTTGTATCTTGCATGTTTTTGCTATGACGACCCTCTGTAGAACGTTTCTTATACAATAAATCTGGAAAATATATCATTTCATTCGATGTAAACCGCAGCTTTTTGACTTCTTTTGCCATGGCGACAAGTCGTTAGAGCTGGGGTTGCTGTCAGAAGGATGCCAATGGGCTACTGTTAGTACTATTCTTTCTTATGTTGAAAGAATGTTGTTGACAAATTGTTTGATATTGTGTTTGATATTTTTAGTAAAATTTTCAAACGGTAAGCGAATAAAACTAGAGTAAACACTCAAATTACGACCTAGAGTAAACACGCGTTTCAGCTGCAACAAGTTCAACAGAACTTGACCTTGGTGATTTCTGCACCGAGATAATAACGAATTCGACATACGTGATAGTTTCTGCTTATACGGATTGTAGCCTTCAAGCATGTGGGTTTACGACAACGCAAGAGTCGACGACAACAACAAGCTCGATGACAACGACCGAAACTGAGACGACCAAAATCGAAGTTACTCCCAGCATCACAGATGAACCAGGGGTTGGAGTGACAACACAAGCTACGAATACCAGAAACAATCCTAACAATACGGATGTACCAATGATTGCAGTGACAACCGTAGCCACGAATACTGATAACAATGCCTTTGCATATTGCTCTGGAAGCAAGACATCGGCTGATTACACCGTATCGATAAGACCAGTAGGCTATTGTGATGTCTGTTTGCCAACTACGACGTCATCTACGAAGCCAATGACAACGACGATGATGCCAGTTTTCAACAGCACGACGGCGTCACTTAATAACAGTACCACTTCCTTCATAGATGACACATATACAGTATCTGAATCAACGTTATCGCCACATTGTCAAGCTGCAACAACCTCGCCTACCGTAACAATACAATTTATTGGAAATTGTGAGTGTTCTTTGTCCACAACGTCAACAATGGACTCTACCACACCTTCTTTGAACACAACAGAATCGTCAACGTCAGTAACAACGACTCCATTGTCTTTTTCGAGCACCGTAACCACCAGTGACGACAGAACATCAACACCGACTAAAGAAGTACCAACGACTCCAGAGATTACAACGACAAAAACCATCAGCACAACGACTTTTCAGAGTACGACAACACCTAAAACTACAACGACTCTGACAATATTGTCGACATCGACGAAAGCAACAACGCTGCCTACAACGACAAAGGCCGCTACAACGACTACTACTACGGCTAAACCTACAACTACTACCTCGAGTTTGTGCGTACCTAAAAGAAATGCCACTGGGGTGACGTTGTCATCTGTTGGTAATTGTGGTCTGGCTTCTTGTCCGAATCCTACGACTACTATTAAAAGTACGACGACTACGACGACGACAAAAGCTGCCGCGACGACAAAAACTGAGCTACAAACAACGGGTAAAACGACAGCGACTACTGCTAAGGTTACGGCAACGAACGGAAAAGCTACTGGAACAACTGGAAAAGCCACAGGATTCACAGGAAATGCTGTAACACTTTTGCCGAAAGTAACTGTGACGACTGGTGCCACAAGCGGGGTGACAGAAAATAACATTGATCTAAGTGATTACTGTTTGGCAGGGAAGAGGAATTTAACTACGGTTTCGATAACGAATCTGTCGCAATGTAACGTTTCGACATGCGGTGTGTCTACGACCTCGGCACCGACGACTACACCGGGCTTTATGAAAACGTTATCAACGCATACATCGAGAATTGCGACTGTGGTATCAAGCGTCACAAATGATAACAATGTTACATTGCAATCACGAGAATTAACGACAACAAACGCCTTCTATGATGCAGGCAACTCCACAGAAATGACATCAAAACCAACACCAAATCCTGACATCGACGATTCCGTGGATAACAGCACCGATACATTGATGATTTCAACAAGAAGCTTCAATGCCAGTGATGCTGATGACGGCAACACGGATCCGACAAGCCCAACGAAAGACACGAGCGCTGACAACGTTGACCTTGATTCAAACTTCTTCTATTGTGAAGGATATAAGGCTTCTGCAAACTATTCTGTTTCAATTCATCGAACCGGAACTTGTGATTATTCAAAATGTGCGAAAACTACAACAACTTCATATAAGACTACGACGGCTAATTATTTGACCGACCAAACAAAATCTTCAAGTAGTAATGACTCTGAGAGCTCGAATATCTTACCCACAGATGTCACATTGGCATACAACAACCAATCTTCTGACGGAGTAACATCGTTGGCAGATAGTAACCAGTCCCTTGGTGGTGTCACATCACAACCGAGCAACCCTAATGCTAATAATGGATGCGTCTTTGTCATAAATACTGTTGATTCTGGAATCTGCAATTGCAGTAACTACGATTTTGCAAATGTCACGGACATTTGCAATGTTACAGTTTTGGCATCGAACGAAACCAGATGCGTAATTTCAAATGGAAGCACGACGATTACTTCAACGTCAACAACGATCATGTGTGATCCAACAACCTGGTCAACAACACCAAGTTCGACAGAGGTGTCATCGAATACCCAAGCTGATATAACTGCGTCGACGAATACCCAGAATGACACAACTCTGAAGACAAATACTCAAAGTGATACTACTGCGACGACCAAAACTACAGAATCATCAACTTTGGCGTTATCTACGGTACTAGGAACTGATACATTAGACTCAACATTATCTTTCTTGATGTCAACCGCGAGTGCAGATAAAAAAACCGGTGATGATGCAACGACGGCAGCCTCCAGTGCAGCCAGTAACCTTGATTTGACTTCAAAGGCAAGCCATTTAACTACGACAAATTCCGATGCTGTTTCAAAAACAACCGATCATGCCTCTGCCGAAACTGCAAAAACAAATGGAGCATCATCATTACCAACGACTTTGAATCCGACCAAAACAACAGTTACAAAAGTGAGTGACAGAACGACAATATTGACTTCCCTTATCACGTCAACATCAAAATCGTCTTATGATTCAACGACGCAACATATAGCAACGACGTTTCACACAAATACGGCATCATCAAAACAAGAGTCTACGACAACTGGTAATGTGGAATCCAAAGAAACTACGACAGTATCAACAAACAGTGGTAAAGCTGACAAAATGACGGATACATCTTCAGTCACTTTTAAAACAAGCGAAATTTCATCTGTTTCAACACAATCAACATCAAATGGCGGTGGTACTGAAGAAACGCCAAGGCAATCAACAACAGGTGCAGAATCTCAAGTAACTACGACACCAGCGGCGTCTGTCTCAACAACGAGCGACAGTTTGAATACTTTAGCCACGATATTGACGTCGCCGCAATCAACAACTTTGAGCACAGCTGGAACGACCAAAAGTAGCAGCAAGAAGCTTTCTTCGGTAACACCAAGCAATGACGGCGTTGATGATGACGGTAGCAATGGAAGTGACGACCAGGATGACGACGATGACGATAATAGAATTTCACCAACGGATAAACCCGAAGACAATGACAATACCTCACCAATGGAACAAACCAAACCCAAAACTGATGCCAATACTTCACCCCCGGAAAGCACCAAAGCCAGCACTGAAGCTGACACAACGATTCCGACCTCACAACCAGCAACCACAACGAATCCCTGTGTTGGTGGCTGTCTGAATGATGGAACTTGCGTTGACGGAACATGCATTTGCGTCGACGGTTACTTTGGTAAAGATTGTGGGCAAAACTTGCCCTCAAAAGCACTTGCTATAACCTCCACTGTGATCACTGTCGCGATTGCGGCATCGCAATCAGCACCTACGAAAACGAAGTATCTATGGCCTCGTTATTCGACGACTGTCCGAATGCCGACTAATCCACATGAGTTTTTCCGACTTCTGGCAGCATACTTTTTGACCATAGCACTTGGTGTGAATTCAATGCTCGGAATGCCAGCTTCAAACGACATAGAACATCTGCCGAAATGTGCCATGTCTTACCTTTTTGGGACGGGGGCGTTCTTCTTATCACTGACCGCTATGATCTTTGAAGCCGGTGTCGACGCATTGACATTGTCTGGGGCCAAGTTCAATGCATGGACACGACCAGCTGAACGTCGTTTACGAAGTTTTCCTTTCTGGCCAACTGTCACGTTGTATGTTTTGGTCGGTGTTGCGCCGACGGCAGGATTGTGGCTGAAGCATTGGACTTTCTGTGTGACAACACGATCTTGCATTGGATCCCTGGGGTATGGTGATTTCGACCGCGAAGTCAAAGAAGCTTCATGGCTTCAACTTACTGTGACGCTGTTTTACATGGGCATAGCAGCAGTGATTGGAATTCTGGCAATCGCATGCAACAGCTTCGATATTTGCCGATGCCGTCGCCGAACTGAGGCATGGTCTATCAACCCATTGATCTATGGTCGGGAAGTTTGGCCGCTCGAAGCCAATGCGTATTTCTGGCTTGTAGCTATTCAACCAGTTTTGTTCGGCGTCTGTTGGATGAGCTATCAACTCGTAAATGACCAACGAACTATAGCAGCACAATGGATAAACTTGATTCTGACAAGCATTTACAGTGCCACTTCAAGTGTGCAGTCATCATTAACAACCTCGATGGAACTCAGTGGCACTGTATGCTCCGGCATGACAATGGTACCCGAAGGAATGCTGTCTTTCATGCCATCAATGGACCATGTTTCATTGAAAGATAAGAAAAGCATCCTCAAAGCTCAGATGCACCCCGAAGATTGGGAAAAGTTCGAAGCCAAAGAGCTCAACAATGGCCCGGTCGCAGCGTACCCGGTCCGGTACGACAATATCCCCTTCGGCTTGGCCCAATACATGTGTCGTCTCTGGAGCGTCAACTACATCAGGATGCGTGAAAGCGGGCTTACCGTCGACGCATCTCTGTTAAAAATGGCTCAATTATTCTTGCTCCAAATCCCCGATCTTCGTTCAATCAACACTTTCGACTTTGCTCATCTGTTTTGCAGCTGGACAGATGAAGTCCGTGTCAAGGACTCTGATTCTGTCTCCCATGACATTCTACACCGAAGTTTGCGTATCATGGACAGACACATGGACTTATCTGTGCCTCCACCGGTCATCATTGTCAGAGAATGCGGCACAGAGACAGTCTATCGTCGAAAAGTGACCCATTTGACACCTATGGATGGAGAAGAAAAAGTGATCAATGCCCGGAAGACTAGTAAAGGTGAACCTTGTCAACCTTTCAATCTTTAAAAACTATAAACACTGTTTTGCAGACTGTGACATCTCATTAGACGACAAACAACCCGCTTTTGTTGGCCCGAAAAAAGAAGAAAACGCTGTCTCAGCCCTTGTTCCACATGAACTTGTCGTGGCCTACGACATGGACCACAAAAACCACAAAGTTAATAGTAAACAGGCATAAAATACATTTATTATTCTTTATTGAAGACAATTAATATGAATAATTGTATAAAAAGTAAGCACGCAATAAAACTGCACGTATTTCGTAAGCTAATCCCTTGAAAGAGCGATAAATTTGTAGCTACAGGTACTTTACGAAAGACGTAATCATTGTTCTCGAAATGGTCAAAATATTTGTAAACATTGAGGTTTTGAAAAAGTTGAAGGAGATTATTTAGATATTTAGACACTTAGACAATACCGAGAGAAATTTCAGTTAAATTATATACGTAATCATAGTTGACGTTTAAAACGTCACCAGTAAACTGACCAAACATAAGTTTCATTATCGGGGTACCGCTGACGGTGATGTCGTCGATGGTTTGCATGGCTGCTGTGTTTGAGATGTAAGTTATGAAGCGTAGGCTTTCGTATTTGTGGTAGAGGTTAGGGATGCTGTCGAGGGCTGATTTTAGCAATGTTGTTGCGATTAGCTGAAATTTTAACATTTCTGAAAAGAAAAAGTGTTTTTCACAAACCTTATCTTTAGCGAACCACGGCCCGGGGACCAGCCTCCGCTTCGGCCCTTCACTCAATCTTATGAATCCAATAACATTGCCATGATCATCAAGTGCCACTTTTCCGCTCAATTCCGGCTTGTTGGGGGTCATCCAGGCCTTGAGGAATTTCCGTCTGTTAAGACCAGTGCACTTTGTATCGAAAGTTAAAACTTTGTTGTAATTTGCCTTTTCAAATGGCACTACTTTCAGCATGGGGTCGACATCTAGTTGAGATAGATCGATATCAATTAGCTTAATGATTTTTGCGAGAATGGCACCCTCGAGCTTGTTTGAATAGCCGAAAATGTTTGAGTACTTCTCGCTCATGTTGTCCACGCTACAGATGCCTCTGTTGATGCCATGAAAACGTGGGTCAGCGTTGAGAGCTGATCTGAATAGGTGAGTTCCGATGCCTTGGCCACGGTATAACTTCGTTACGATGAAACTGCCGAGAAGCATGATCGGATTGCCGGCTTTGGTCTCGACCAAAGCCGTGAGCACACTTCCGAGGACTTTGCCTGTTTCCTTATCAATGGCTATAAGTTGTTTGAAGTTTTCGGAAGTGTAAGCGGCTTTGAGACGGGCCATCAGTTCTGGGGTGCTGTTCCAGCCTTCGGCGAGGTACTGAAATTAGAATTTTATTGACTTTTATCCTTTTAAAATGTGAAAAACATACAAATTCCATGCATTGCTGAGCCAGCTCTTCATCCGGATCGGATACAATCTCAATATTCATGGCACCCATATTGCTATACTGAAATAAAACCACCTTAGTCTAAGACAATTCCAACGAAAAAGAACCAAAATCACTTTTTCCGCCCGACAACAAACACGAGGAAAGCCCCAACAACACGCGACGACCGACCCCTGGCCTGCTAACATCAAGCATCATCCTACCTAGGGCCAACGGGGGCACCAAATGTCTATCTATCAGTCCCACAGGGCTGTTTACAACCGTCAAGATTGAAATCAGGCAAGGAATACCCTTCTCCACGCGACCGTCAGGAATCCCCCAAATCAGCCCAAACTGTTAACATGAAAGGACCCACGACCGACGCGTTTCATCACGACAGGCGTCTGGTGACTACGTGTTTTCCGACCTTAGTTACGTGCAACCCCAGCACATCTCGGTCGTTAAACTTTTGCTTTCTTGTGCTTTTAATTGGCTGACGTTGGGCGATCTTGCGATCAGAATAGGTTTTTATGGGGTTAAATGGGGGATGATAAGGTTATATTTGTCGGTTTTCTTGTTTTACATGTGTTGGGGGACTGTATGTTTTATCAATTTGCTGGAAAGTTGTATAAAAGTCGATTTTATGTGCAAATATGAAGACACTTTATTGATATTTTTTAAATGAGCCTAAATAAATGCCATTTTGAACGTTTAGAATCCAACTTCCAACTTTAATCCTCCCTTGCCATGCTTATCTTTGCTCTTTGTCTCCCAGAAGCCTGCCCAAAAACCACAAAAAGGTTGCGTGTGGTTCGAGGGCCACCCCTTCACGATGTTTTTCGCCGTAATTCATCACCGAAAGAACGAAAAAAAAGTGTTCGGCCCTTCTGAAATGCCGCCACTCTTCTCCCTGCTAGCAGCCATTTCGTACATCGTTTCAGTCCAGAATAATAGCCAAGGAACACTAAAACCCAAGATGAACGTATGTGCATCTATCTATCTATGTACATAAACAGCAGCAGCAATCTGCAGAGGAAAGAAGAAAGACGGAAACAAACGAACATAAAAATAGTAAAGTAAAACTGACTGGTTTTTTTGTGTCCGAATTTTGTCCTCTTTCATGACATGGCCATCGGCGGCGCCAATGGCATGGTCCTTTTTTTCTTTGTGATGCAAAATTTCATTTTGAAACAAGAAAAAAAGGCATTAGTCAAGGCGTAGTTTGAGTTTTACTCGATGGTCGAAACAAACAAGCGACCAGTGTAGGCCCTGAGGCCATTGTGACCGGTCAAAGCGCACATGTGCCGTCACTCTATCGCTTTTTTGTAGATAACAAACTTGCAAACGCGAAAACTGGCATCCCGAAACCGAAGTCCGGCAAAAAGCACGCCATTCTTCAACTATCCATCTGTTTTTCTGTCCAAACTTTTTAAAAGCCTTGAAAAAGTTTGCAGCAAAGGCCCCAGGCTCCGTGAGGCAAGCGAAAATTGTGCTTCACTCGTTTGACTGCGTTTTCCGGGCAAAGGTCAAGAGAAAAAAACAACTGCTTATCTAAAAATACACCGTGAACAAGTTTCCACGCTTCAAACCTCTCTACAAAATCCGATATTTATTCAAGTCGAGTGAGATTCAACAAATACAGTATACCAGAAGAGGGTGCAACTAATGTACGCCGAATACAGTAATGCTAAACTGGAAGTCAGAAGTACGAAATTAAACATAAACAAGGTTAAAAAAGGGACCCATCGTATGATTTTTACGCTGTATGTTTCAATTGCGGCGTTGGGGTGCTCTGATATCAATAGAATGAACAAAAAATCAAACGGAACAAACAATTCCATCTATCATTGCGTTCGTTTTTTTCCAGAGAGATGGAACGCCGCGTCTAATTGCAATTTTGCCATTATCTGTGTTTAAAAAAGTGCGCTTAATGAAAAATACTATCTATTGATAGACACGGCTAACATGTGAAGGGAAAAGGGGTTGAAAAAAGTGTGATGATGATAGCCCGTGAGATGGATGGATGGGAAGGGGGTACAGTACACAGTATTGGCAAAGCTGATTGTCATTGATACTGTTAGTGCATAAAAAATAGTTATGGGTAGTCTAGCGAAAGTGATCGATGAAGAAAGCCGCTTAGATGATGGACATGGTGCAGTCGCAGATGCTAAAGATGTAGTCCGTCTTGAAGGTCGGCGCTTCACGGACGTACTTCAGAGTGAGGGCTGAATCTTGGACGAGAGAACCGGCGGTGAGGTTGACGTAGAATTTTCGGGCCACTGGGTTGGTATTCGGTACGTAGAAGCTGATTTCGTGGAATCGCGTGAGGTCGAGATGGTCGAGAGCGCGTTTTAGGAGGCCGCCGGCGATTTCCTGAAAGATTTAACATACACATTTTGATATACATATGTCACTGGCGACTTTTTGAATCAAAAAACACTTCAAAACCAAAAAATATATATTAACTACAGTAACCAACCTGACTCTTCGCATACAACGGCGTCACGGACAAATTTCGTTCATTCGAAAAGTGAAGCGCACAAAATCCAACAATCTCCGGCTGTTCACCCGACAAGTCAAATGCTACATACCTCGCAATGCAATTCTTAACTTTAAATAACTTATTCAAATATCTAGTACGGTTGGTGCCCCCGTTGATCAGCATATCAAACTGCTTCAACTCGATCGCATTACGGTAACCTGTGACTCTAATTTTGCTGCCCTCGGCCGGCAAGGGCAAGTTTGCGACGACCAGATCACTGCAAAGTGCTTTCGCAATCTGGATCTTAAAGGCTCCAGTCACCTGGAAGTAGTTCAACTTCTCGACCAGGTGGTCCGGCACCAGCATGCCAAAGTTGTTATTCACAAAAATCGGATCCGTCAAGGCGTAATCCCAAATGCATTGTCCGAGGCCCATATGACGATGGGTCGGACGCACGAAGAAGAAGCTGAAGCCATAGTACGGCTTTTCGGTACCGAGTTTATAGGTCGCTACGAAGGCTGTGACGATGTTTCGTGCTACAAGAGGGTTTAGGTTGTTTAAAAGTGCAAGACGGGGAGAAAAGGTTGTGCAAACAACAACAAAAAGTTGTTTGCAAATGTTTGAAAGGGACTTACCGACTTCAAGGATGACCGTAAGATTGAATTCGGTATCGCCGATGCCCTCGATCCACGTGTCATAGTCCTTATCGTGAACGAACCAGTCTAGTTTGAACTCTCTGATCTGAGATTTTGTTTAATATATATATAATGAAGTTGGCTAAGGAGGCTTCTTACCATGCCCTGGACCTCTTCCCAAACATCGAAGCCCGGATTGACGATGAGCTGATACCCCTTCGGTGGGATGACCGAAGTTGTAGCATTTCCCGTAGATGCCAGTGCCATTGCCGATGTGGAATCACACCGGATAAGGGTTCCCTGAGTTAAGATTTGAAGAAAGTCGCCTCAAGACGGTCTGATAGCAATCAAATCCGAAAAGGCACTGGACTGGACAACACCAACAGCAGCAGCCCACAACCAAAAGGACACCCAAAGGCAAAGTGAAACTGGTTCAGGTTCACAGCTTTACGCAGGGGAGGCAGCAACGAGGAGGAAGGCCCCAAACAAACGTCGTTCCGTCGTGTCTCTCGAAAAACTGCAATGGTCTTGGCTGTACTATACCCCCCTCTCTCTCCGAACACACGTATACTGCCGTCAATGTCGCCTCGCAGTCGCCAGCGGCAGTGGCAGACGAAAAGCGAGACACGAGCGACTTCCACAAGGCCAGGGCGCACACGAAAAGGGAGGTGGTTGCGTCGAGATGGATGGATGGACGGAGGGGACCCCCTTGTAACTATAGAGTATACGCAAAACATAGGCCTCCAAAGCGGAGCACTCTCCGTCGGCAACAACGAAGTAACGCCGAAAAAGGGGGCGGAGCTTGAACGTCAAAGGGCCCTTCCACTTCCAAAAACCACCATCTTCCTCTCAAACTTCAACAAAATTCAAAAATTCCAACTACCTACAGTACCCAACCCCTCTAAAACCCCCCAATCTTGTTCACAGTTCACTTCCCTCACCCAACCTATAAAATTGCAATTCAAAAGTAACAAACAAAAAAGTGAAAACACGTCTGTCGTCCGCGGAAAGGACAACACTTTCGAGCAAAGACCGCCGAGGGCGCCAGCGCCGCCGATGGCGACGACGACTGACCTCTCTCGTCTGACATGACCGAAGAAAGGTTCTTCGCTCGATAATGTTTTCACCTGGGAAATGGATGGGTTGGGTTGAGTTCGAGGTTGAAAGCTGGCACCATTTGAATTCGAATTGAGAATTGAAGGAAATGGAATAATATTTACCGTCCAGTTTGTTGACAATTCACATCCTGACTTGGGGAAGCAAAGCGAGACGAGAGAAGCTAGTCAACAATTTCATAGAGTTTAGAGGTTGCGTGAATGTTGAAAG
>KB455481.1:225520-242814 GCA_000341325.1 Panagrellus redivivus | reverse complement strand
TGAGTTGTCGGGGCTGAGGTTTCGTCGGCCCAAAAAACGCGGCTAAATTGACGCATCGCCGACGTGTAAGCCTTATTTTTTTTATTATCGACCACAGAAATGACAATTCATCGGTATCGTTTTCACATTGCATAAAGTTTGCAACTTTCTTACTAAATTAAAAAGCAATTTGTTATAACTTTTTAAAACAGCAAAAATTTGTAATTCAAAATTAATTTGCATTTTTTCCTCCCATTTTGGGGATCCAATCATCCGTCAGTTGGTGGTGTCTTTCTCAACTGACCACTCCCAATTCACTGATTAGTTGACCAACATATTGACTAACATCCACCCTGGATACCTAACCAACTAACCATGTTTTATGAGGATGCCGTCGCGGAAAGGGAGTCAGAATTCCCGATGCTCACCAAATCTGACGCCACAACCATTTCAAAGCCAACGCTAACTACCCCTTCAAAACCGCTAAATTTCGTTTACAACTGGGTCATCACCGTCCCTTCCCTGGACCAAGCCCGAATGCCATTGAGCACCCACTTTTCGACGACATATGGCCTTGGAAGCACTGATTGGAATGTCCATTTGAAGCATCGTGCCATGGTCAATTCCTTCCTCCACAGAAATCGTGCTGAACCGACATCAAGTGGCTCGCATGTCATCATTGAAACGGCCAGAAGTGCAAAAATGTTAACGGGGAAGTGCTGGATACAGTATTCTATCTTTTCTGATGAGGACATGGGGGTTCGAACTTGTAAGCTTGCTTTTAACTATAATTTTAAGCTCAAAAAGTGGCATTTAGTCGAATCCGCCAAAATGCAAGCCGTCGGAACCGAAACATTCCTCAATGAAGGGCTCAGATTCCGCACCCCAATGACAGAAAACTTCTTCGATCGATTTGCAAGTACCTACAAAACGAAGCCAGGATACAAGATTCACGTGAACATAGAGCTCTGTCTTGACATAAAGTACTTTATCAAAGGCTATGAATCTACAACGATCTTTCTGAATCGATTTATGAAGCCGTTTCCAGTCGATGTGGATAGTCATTTTCTGTTTAGTTTTTTGAAGAATCAGTGAGTCCAGACTTTCAACTTTAAACCACCTAAAAAGTGTATTTGTAGCAATTTCACGATCAACTGCGCCGACGGCGTCCAAGTCTACGCCGACAAAAGAAGCATCTATCTGACAAGTGCCTATTTCCGGAACATGGAGGACTTTGACAAGCTGAGCGAGATAAACACCCACTTCACCAGTGATGTCGTCCGACCTGTTATTTGGTACCTCCATTCATTGTGTTTTGAATTGCCAAAAGATTGCACGTTGGAATACGTCCGAAAAGTGATGCGATATGTGGAGATTGTCAACCCGGCCAATAAGCTTGATATTCAGGCTTGTATTCATCGGAGTTTGTGTTTGAAAGCGGCGCAGGTGGGCTTTTAGCAAAATAGAAATGGCTTTTTTTTTGTTTTTTTGTAAAAAAGTTAGATTTAAACAGATTAAACTTTGTAATTACAAAATAATAAGATGTGTTGGCCACAGTCGCAATCTCTTTTATCTGTTTTTAGAACATCGACAACTACCCACTCCTGGTTGAGCTCGCCGAACTCTCCGCCCCTTCCAGAATGATGGAATTGAAGCAAATTGTCTGTACAGTAATCGCAGATCGGTATTATGAGCGCTTCAAGAATGACTTTCCCGATGGCGTAAGCTTTTTGTAACCTCTGAATTCCATCAAAAACACAATTTCAGAACATCAATGTCATCCGCGACGCCCCTGTTGACGACATCTTCCATGGGCTACCCTTCATCGGGCAAACTCCATCAGAATGGATTGATCGGATTTATCGAGGGAAGTTTAGGACAGCCGTCATAGTCCCCTAACCGCAATCTAACACACTGATACACTTGCTGCGGATTTGTTCGACTGCCTGCCCTAATCCATCACCAACTGTCACTCAAATCCGTCCTTGCTAAGCTTTGTCACACCTTTTTTCCGCATCGGGTCTTCATAAAATCTGATCTAGATCTTTACTGAAGCAAAGTTGAACCTGTAAAAAGGGTAAAGGTAAAACACAACCCCAAACAGAATACTATTTGTAACACCCCGCAGGTGCAGCTGACCTTTGTTCGGCCAACTTTACATTAGTCGGTAGCAGTCTTTACACACCAACAAGCAGTACCCAGACTAATCGCACCCTTCTTTTTCACCGATTGATTGCCTCTGACTGCGGTTGTTGGACGTAGTGAACTTGCGGTTTTGTCACTTTTTGTATTGACTTCGCTTCGCTGACTGATAATAGACCATCTTTGAGTTCGATATGCCGACATTGGACGACATTGTGATTCTTGAGCATGCTGGCCAGGCTGAATGGCTTCAAATTGTCCAACTGGTTTGTTCATCCATCACTTTTGACAGCTTTTATCGTGATTTTCACACTTCAGGTCGGCGAACTCGAATCCTGGCTTCTGTCTGATAACGACTTCAACCAATGGTCCAACGGTCTCGGACCCGAAAACTTTAACCTGATCGTCGCCGTTGATAAAGCCACACAGAAGCAGGTTGTCGGCTCGGTCGCCACGGCATTGTACAAATCTATTGATGGTTCTCCGCCACTGGTTACTGTTGGCATGTTTTTCATCCGTCCGGAATATCGTGGTCTCGGGCTGGGTTTGATTCTGTTCGAAAAAGTGTTAGCTGATCCAAGATTCAAGGGCGTCAACAGAGGCTTGAACGGCGTCCCAGCCATGACGAAAAAGTATGCCAGCAAGCATGGATTCGACAAATACGCCGATTGGAAGTTGGGCGTTGCAGGGATGCGAAATCCCCCGGGGGAAATCAATTCGGGGGATATCCCCGGGGATTTCCCCGGGGATATGCGGGGGATATCCCCCGGCACCAACTTTTGGGTTTTTTTGGTCCTTAATGTTACGGTATCGTATTATTAGTTTAAAGAATTCCTTTGTGGGTAATTTCCTTCTAAGGTTCTAACATTGTCGGAAATCACGATTTTCATGATGTTTTGATGACATTGATCAAAAATTTTGAGATGTTTCAAAAAGTCCGTTGCGAAATCCCCCGGGGGAAATCAAAAAATGGGGATATCCCCGGGGATATCCCCCGGGGGAAATCCCCGGGGATATCCCCTTCGCATCCCTGGGGCGTTGTCGAAGCTGACACGAAAGACATTGCTACATCGGCCTTGGAATCTGAATCAACGGCTGCCAATGTGAAGATTGTGAACGTCGCGGATGTTCCATTTGATAAGATTGTGGCTTACGACGTCAAACAGCTTGATGGCATTCGTCGAGATGGCTATCTGAAGTTAGCGTTGACCGATCCATCTGCATGGTCAAAAGTGGCACTGGATTCCGATGGCAATATCGTAGGCTTGGTGAGAATCCGTCCCGGCTTCGGAAACCAGCTCGCAGTCGGTCCATGGTACGCTGAATCGACCAACATCGCCGCTGCCATACTGAAGGCCACCATTGAATCCATTCCAAATCTCACTAACTACAATAACCTGTTCATCTTCCCCGCTGATACCAACAAAGAAGCCTACACACTATTCGATAAGCTGGCCCAAGGCAAATCCATCGACCATGGCACCATGTTCGGTCAATTCACTGACAATGTCGTCAAAACAGACCCAACTGAAGTCTTCTCGATGACTGAGTACGCTATGAGCTTCGTCTAAACGCAATACCTCATCTGTTATAGACGTTTTTCACGTAACAAAAACGCGAAAAATAAATTAACAAAGATAATAACAAGCAATAACAATAACAATGATAAACTGAAAACATGTAAAATTACATCAAACCGACGTTGCAGTTGTAAGCGAAGACGCGGCATTCCTTGGCAACAAGGTATATCTTGTTGTCGCCGGATACGGTGGCAGTGATGCACAGGATGTGGCGATTGCGGCTCTCGAAGGCACGGATGAGTTCGCCTTTCTGGCTGAAGAAGGTCATGTTGAAGGCCCGATGGTTGTCCGTCACGACGATCTCGCCAGTGTTGTTCATGTTGATGGAGATCGGGTAGCGGATGATGCCATTGTCGCACATCTTGCGCAGATGTTGGCCGTCGTAGTTGAAGACGTGGATGCAGTGCTGGCGGTTGTCGACGATGAAGATCTCGCGTTTGTCGTTGACGCATACACCCATCGGGAATTCG
Organism: Panagrellus redivivus; assembly: GCA_000341325.1. Taxonomy (NCBI): domain Eukaryota; kingdom Metazoa; phylum Nematoda; class Chromadorea; order Rhabditida; family Panagrolaimidae; genus Panagrellus; species Panagrellus redivivus. The sequence continues at coordinate 238,643 of KB455481.1, read as the reverse complement.
AGGATACCGGTAGCGTAGAAGCTGTTCAACACGTTGCCGAACTGATCGAAGAGGGTGATCCGCATGACTTTGCACTCGACTACGATGATGTTGCCATTTTTGTCTACAGCCAAGCCACGAGGGTTCTGGATGACGGTTTGGCCGAAACGACGAATGAAACGGCCATCACGGGTGTATATCTGGATCTGATGGACGGGGTTGCGTTCGGCGATGACGTAGTAGTCGTTCTTCGGGCATACAGCGATACTAAAAGTTTAATGATGGTCCTTGAAGGCAGAAAAGAGTGAAACGAACCAATTCGGGTAAAGCATCTGACCAATCTCCACCCCAGGGGTCCCGAAGAACGAAGTAAGCGCTCCAGTGTTGTCGAATATCTGGATACGGTTGTTCTTCGTGTCCGTGATGGCAACATACCCGTCACTGGAGACTGTGATGCCAGCAGGCTCGAGGAATTCACCAATCTTGGCGCCACATTGTCCAAAACCATACTCGAAAGTGAGACGCTTCTTCGCGAACGTGCCGTTGGAACTTTCGTTCATATCGTTGGCGATTTGACGGAAGATGTTGTAGCCGGTGGCCTTGTACATGGTGTTGGCAACATTCAACATGGGCGGCGCGAATTCATCGTCCAAGTCATGCATGCTCGGAATCAGTGGGCGATGTTGGAAGAGGGCTTCGACGTCACGGCCAAAGGCATTGTGCTTCTCGTAGTCGTCGAACACGGAGGTTTTGTTGATGCTGGCGATGAGGGGCTCACTTTTTTCGAGAATCTGCTGGGTGCGGACTTTGTGGGCTGTCAGGGCTTCGGCGGCGTACTGTAATGAAAGGAGATAAGACTGTCAAAAACACAGAGTGAAGTAGACAAACCTCCGGCGCCATCGAATGCTCCTCAACATACGCATAAGCCTTCATGAAAGTAGCCTTCACCTGCTCCAAATAAGCCACTTCCAACGACTGTAAAGCCGCATTCGCACGCTCCTTCCACATCAACGCCCGACCATACTGATGTTCATTCTCGCGCAACTGCTGATCCGTCGTAGCCAACTCCGCCTCCACCTTGTTGACAATGGACTGATAAGCTTCGAAGCAAGTGGCTTCCATGACCTTCAGCGAGATCGTCTGGCACGAGGAATGGTTGCGCAGACATTCATTGCACAACTTGGTCCGGCAAGTGAAGCAGGCAGCAGTCAACGGAGCCAGACTACAACTCGAAATCCATTCAAAATCCGCTTCGAATCCACAAATCAACTCACAGATGCAAGTCGCAAGTATCCGGGACGTCCAATTCTATCCCAACAATGTGATGGCCCATGAACATCCGCAGATCGCAATGAATACTGGCACAGTGGTCACACAACAGTGTAGCACAGTCGATGCAACGAGCGATGGGGCCATCATTGCGGATGCACTGGCCACAGTGATCGGGATTGTTGGCAGGCGGCTGGAAAGTGAAATTTTGAGCAATTTATATATAAATTTTGCAGAAAAAAAAGTAAAAAACAAACCTGAGAAGCCTTCCGAGGCGTATTGACAGGCGTGTGGTTGCGATGGGCCTGATACTGGGTGTCAAAAACGGCGAGAGAGTCGAGCGACGACATGGACTCCGGCGCGCCCATCTCGACATCCCGACAGAAGCTATCATTGCTCGTGAAACTCGCCGCATAACCGCCCGGAGCCTTGGAGAAGCCGGTCCGGACATCCGTCAAGCTCGAGGTCGACAAACGATGCGAATTTGTGAAGAGTGCTTTGAGGTTTCGGCGCGGCCCGAGGGTAATATCCCAGCCCACTTCCTAACAAACGAAAACCGGTAAAAAACCTTCATAAAAATGGCTTTCTCACCCCAAATCCCGATGCCGCGTCATCCTTGGATGGGTAGGAAGATGCCATGGTGGTGTTAGCGCGCTGAAAATGGAGAAACATGATAGAAAATATAGCGCGAAATGGAATTTTCAAAAGTCGACAATTTGATTTTGAAAACAGCGAAAAAAGGGTTCAAAAAGTGATAAAACGGATAATTTATGGCGATAAGAATGTAAAAGAACCCACCCTGGAACTTGTAAACCGGATTCAGAAGCAAACGGGCGTCGGAAAATGCGGGAAATCCGTCGGAACGGAGGAAAGAGCGAGGCCGGTGGCAACAGCGCAGAGAACTGTAGGCTTGCTTCGTTCCGGGAGTTTGAAACCCGCACGCGGCGGTTCTGGTAGTTATGCCGTTCTGGTACTTTTTTGGACCTTCGCTGTTTTTGGTCGATTTTTGTCTTTTTTCTTGCTTTTTTTGTTCATCAATGTTCTGCCTATGCCAAAACATGTGTTATCTCATACTATTATGACTTTTTGAAACAACATTGTGATAAAAATCTACTTTTTTAGAAAACGGTTCAAATTTATGAACATTATTGATTCATTTCATTGACAAATTAACACAAATGCAAATAACTTAAGTACAAATAATGATATCATGATAAGTTGGCACCCTTTCACGGCGTAATCTGCATCATCGTCAATTCACTCATGAATGGCGTCATCAGCCCGCTCGTTGCAAAGTAGAAAATGAGACCAGCGAAGATAGAGATCGGTAGAGCGGGTAAAGCTTTGCGATACACGGCCAAAAGCATCAAAGTCGAAGCGAGACCGACCAAAATAGCGACGTAGCAGGCGATTGTCGTGTTCCAATCACCGTAGGAACTGGCCTTGCCCACGAGGACACTGTAGAAGATGAAATCGCCGAGACCGAGTTTGATTCCTTCTGAAAAAGCATGTTTTGAGGTTGGAAATGTTGAATTGAAAACGGGGATGATGTTTATTTACCTTCTTCGATCACCTCAACTTCCCCATTTGGGCGATGGTGGTGGGGTCGTTGATCTCGATTGGACTCGGACGACGTTGTAGCGCTGCTTACTGGATGGGAATTTGGTCGATGGGCCCCGTTTCGGGCTTCTGTTTGTTGTTGATTCCGGTTTCGGAGGGGAGCGTATCGGACTGACGCGGGTGTGGGCGTTTGGGAGGATTCGCCGGAGGATGGCTGGACCAAGGGTGCGCCCGAGGTGGGCGAATCGGTGGCTGTGGTGGCGCCGAAGACGACAAACGGGTAGATCACTGTCGCTAAAAGGGAAATAAACATTGTCTAGACAGTTTTAGACCCCCAAAAAACTCACAAGAATAGATCAAAGCCGGGAAAATAGGCTCATTCCGCTCCTGGGCCGTCTCCACGAGCATCCTCAAAGGCCCTCGAGGGCACAGAACTGCGACCAAGTCCCAGATCGAAATCACAGCCAAGACCGTCCAGACAGTCCATTCCGGCAAGTACTTGATCAATGTCAAAGCCATCAAAGCGCTGATGATGATCAGATAGCCCTGTTGAAGGATCAATGGCCCCTTCCAATGGATGCAAATCATTCCCATGGCCGCGAAATTCCAAAGGAAGAACAGATAGCTCACGTAATCGACGGCAATGTTCATGCCTTTGAAGACTTCTCTGAAAATATATATAAAAACCTCGAAAAAAGACCAAAAATCAACTCACTGGAGATACATCGTCATAAAAAGCGACAATAACATCGCACTGCTCATGATCAACCACCCATGAATGACTTTGTAGAAACGGAAATAGTAAAGCGCTATCAAAATACACGTCATGACGACGACGACGGCAAGCACAGTCAAAGCGTTGCCGATGGACATGGCCAGACGCTCGGCTGTGTCGTCGGTCTTCTTTGTGAAGGGTGTATACAATCTGAAAACAACCTTCTATGTTCAATGATGTTTACCAGATATGGTTAATCACATTAATGGAATAAAAAATATATAAAAACCCACAAATAAACGCCATCATCCCTCGAATAGTAGTTGACCGTGTTCATTGTGAAGATGACGGCCGCCATGCACAGCGAAACCGGAGCGAACAGCCGGATGACATGGGCAGCACCATATTTGAGTTCTGTTTCCTCGGCTTCTTCGGCGGTGGATTGCCTTCGGCCGTTTTGGCGATTTGAGGGGGCATCTGGAAGAAACCGATAAGAATGCCATGTTTCTGGTCAAAATGTCGAAGAAACTTACGTTGACGCGGTTCAGATGAAGCACCGGTGGCTGACATGCTGATGTGGAGATGCCAAAAAGATGGATGAAAACACGAAAAGGTGTCAAAAAGGCATGAGATCTTGGATGAGTCAAAACAACAGCCGCAGGCTGAGCGTGCAAGCTTTGGTAAAGCTGTGCGAAAAGTCGCGATGGGACCGGTGCACATGCAACATTGGGGGCATGATAACGACGTCAGATTTTTCCAATGAATTTAACTTTCCTTGTTGTTTCTTATTGTTATCAAGAGATGTTTCTCCAACAGCTACATAAATATAATCAGCGTCGAATTTAAAACCGATTTTGCCACATTCAATCAATGTCCATTAAAATTTGTAATAAAAGGCCACCGAAAATGTCGCTCTGTTCCCAACGTCGGCAACAACGCACAAATTTATGAAGTGTGCAACGTAATGACATTGAACATTACATTGATATTTGATTTTCTCAAATTTGCAGTTTTCAAGTCTCGATTCCTTTTTACGATTATTGCAGTGCCACATTCTTGATCGATTACCAAAACCAAATTTTCACATCTAGTTCTATGACAAATAAATTTGTAATTAAACTACTTTAATAATGTCACCATTTTCCCTCCCACGATGGACAAACAACTTGAACACTGAACGCCGCCGGCAACGCATAAACTTCCTTTTTTCAATTCCAATTCTCTCATCAACGCATGTTTATTCTAACATTTTGTCTTTCAAAAGTGTCTATCTATAAGTAACCTTGTTGATTTTAAAGATAACCCCCGGAAACCCGGTTCAATCGTACCATACTAAAAAAGTAAGTTTCGTGTTCACCGTATACTATCCAAATCCAAACAATAACGCCCTTTGCAAACTTCTTGTTTCTAAAGTTAAGCTAAGCACTTGAGTTTTTCTCAAACTTCAAACTTTGCATCGAAAAGCGGATGATTGCTGTCTGACTTCGGTCGGAAGCATAAAAACGTACAATAGGTGCAAAGTTGTTCCTGACGCGTCTGACGGAATGGGTGAACATGTTTACTTACAAGACGAGGATCAAAGCCCGAGGAGGCTTGACGCCGATCGACCGAGGGTTCAAGGGGGCCGGGCTGGAGAGGGCTTGGAAGTGATATAAAACGAGCTCAGACGGCAGAGAGGAGACATTTCGCCTTCAAACAAGCTTCTGATTTCATAAGTTTTACAAAACCAACCATGACAAACGCTATTTTCGTCGCTTTGGCCCTGTCCGCCATCATTGTTGGTGTTTTTTCGGCGCCTACGAGTACTGTATTGCCGTCGACGACCTTGGATTCGACATCTTTCGCGCCGTCGTCAACCGGCGTGCCATCGACGACTGACTTCACGACAGCCACGGCATCCGATTCGACTACAGTATTCTCCTCCACAGAGCCCGCTTCAACTGTTGATTTCACTGGCTCGACCGGCTACCCATCGTATTCTTCGACCCCTGCTTCCACTTCCACCTCGTTTGGAAGCTCCACAGCTGCGACGACGACTGGCTCGTATTCGACCACGCCCCTTCCGTGAATCGACATCACGAAAAACCAATTCCATTAACCTTTCATACATGAATATCCAATTTGTCTAAACTATCAAATAAACTGTAAACCTATTCATGAACTTTGTCGATTCCATGCTGGAATTTCGGCGCCCTCTTCCCAATAAACGACTAAATCCCTTCCCGATCGTCCGTCTTCAGATTTTTGACCATGACGGATTCACCGTATCGGTAGGCGTCTCTGAAACTTCCGTCTGTGTGTAGAAGAACAGCTTTCCGAGGGCCGTAACATTGCGAGAGTAGTCCAAGATGCTTTCGGCGACCTTCAAAGCTTCGTAGTGTACTCTAGAACAACAATTATCTTACAAACAATGTTCCACCGGTACTGCTTCGAAGGTTATTTGCATGATGCCGAAGCATTCAAAACCACAGCTACTGTGACATAATATTTTTACAATCTGTTTTGATGCTGTGTTAACGGCACAGCTTAACCAATAATAACATATTCTTTGCTCGAGACTTGCTAAGTTCAAAATTTAAAGTTATGTTACTTGTTATCCACATACATCAAAACGGAATCTTACTTCTCTAAATTATGGTTTTATTTCGTTGTTATGGCCACCATTGTTGACAAAGGTAACAAAATTTTCAAAACATGTCTGAGAACATCTGATCTAGCATTTTCTAGCGGGAATAACCCCTGCGGGCATCCTTTCCGGCGACTCAATCACGAATCATATTTTCACACTTGAGTTTGCTCCGAGGCCTAAATAATAAAATGTGGAATTGCCCGCCTTTTCGCTATCCATACACATCGTCCTTCATTCGCATAAACACCGAACTGAGACTTTTTCCTCAATACGCTTGGCAAGCGCCAACTTCATTTTTACCATTTCCCTTTTCTACTCCTACAACTAAATCAACCTTCCTACCTCACTCTATTCAATACAGTAAAAGCTACTGACATTCACACTACATTAGGTCCCTCACAAAGCGTCGCGCCTTTTTTCCCGTCGACAACGATATACGCTTTTAGGTCGTAGAGACGAATAAATAAGCTTAGCGTTATTCACAGGTTGTAACTAATTTACAATGTCGTCAACATCTCCTCAAGGTGCTATTCAACGTTTTACTTACGACTGGTTGATTCGATTCTGCGAACTTCACATCACTAAACCGCTGAATTTTGTCAAAACTGATGCACGTGTAATAGTATATAACACGCATATTGAACCCGATCCTTTGTCAATGTTTTGTAAGTCAAACAGCCTCTTTGCTGCGCTGACTGAACGTTATACGCCTCTGGTGATAAAAGGAGACGATATTTGGTTTTACGTGAGTTTTTTTTGTAAACAAAAAAGTTAGTCAATTAAAATATTTAGAGAAATCCGTTAACTTTTCCTAAGGGAAAAAAGATTGTGATTACCGGCTTCGTGAATTTTGAAGGCTATTTACCGGGATCGTTAACAAACTACATGCGGAGAAAAATATATTTTAATCCAGACCGAGTTGTAACTATGAATAGCGTTATGACACCCGATGAGTTTACGTACATACTAAAACAATGCAAATCGTTTGTTCCTTGGAGCAAAACTTCGTTGAGTAAACCTGTGTTATGTTCCGAACTGTGGCCATTGCTAGGTCATTGTACCATTTTAAAGTAAGTATTTATCAATTAGTTGTTCGAGTTTGAAATGTAACTAATTGTGTTTAGTCTCAAAGTTGGAAACTTTATTTATGACGATAAAATGAGTCAAATGTTATCAAGTTGCATACCTGACCGTTTAACGGAATTGTTTTTATGGAACCTAAGTTTAAGAGAGGACATCGTATTTCCAATTGTTGAACTGATTCTGGTCTGTTTTTACAATATTAGTATTTTATTCCAGTTACGGTAACTTTTTTCAGAAACAACTCATTAAACATGTTGAGCTATGCTTTTGCCATGACGACTCGAATCAATCATGTGAATCAATGGTAGAACTTATCGAAAAGAAGTTTAAAGCAGCCGGTTTTATGGTCAAAAAACGTAACAAAGGACGTAATAACATAAATATTAAAATTTGGATGGGATGGACATACGACGTTTCTATAACATTTTACGACTAGTTTATTGTATTTATAATTAAATACATTTGACTGTGTCATTTATAAAAGTTTTTTATTAATGAATTTGTTTTGGGTTTTTCCCAACGCAATTCTATTTCATATGTGCGCCGGAATGTCCACCTTTTCGCGAGTAATACATACACATTGTCGACCATTTGCATAAATACCGAACGGAGACTTCTTGCTACAATACGCTTGGCAAACACCATCATTACCATTTTTTACTCCCATAAACAATTCAACTTTCCTCCTTCACGCTAATCAATACAGTGAATGCTTACATTCACACTGTACTAGGCCCCCAATAAAGTTTCGCGCGTTTTGTTTGTTCCCGTCGATAAAGGTATACGCTTTTAGGTCGTAGAGACGAATAAATAAGCTTAGCGTTATTTATTCTTTGCAACTAATCTACAATGTTGTCAACTTCTCCTCAAGTTGCTATTCAACGGTTTACTTATGACTGGTTGATTCGATTCTGCGAACTTCACATTACTAAACCGCGGAATTTTGTCGAAACAGATATACGTGTAAAAATATTAAACTCACATGTTGAACCCGACACTTTTTCAATGTTCTGTATGTCAAACAGCCTCTTTGCTACGCTGGCTGAACGTTATACGCCTTTGGTGATAAAAGGAAACGGCCGTTGGTTTCAAGTGAGTTTTTTTTTTGTAAACAAAAAAGATTTTAATTCAAATGTTTAGAAAAGTACAGCAACTTTCCCTAAAGGAAAAAAGATTGTGATTATTGGCGCCGTGGTTTTTAAGAACTTATTACCGGGATCGCTCACAAACTATTTGCACAGAAAAATATATTTTATTCCAGACCGAGTTGTAACTATGAATAGCGTTATATCACCCGATGAGTTTACTTATTTACTGAAACCATGCAAATCGTTTGTTCCTTGGAACAAAACTTCGTTGAGTAAACCTGTGTTATGTTCCGAACTGTGGCCATTGCTAGGTCATTGTACATTTTTAAAGTAAGTGTTTATCAATTAGTTGTTCGAGTTTAAAATATAACTAATTGTGTTTAGTTTCGACATTGACAACTTCATTTATGACGATAAAATGAGTCAAATGTTAAGTTGCATGCCTTGTGATATTGCGAAATTGTACTTATACAAGATAGGTTTAAGAGAGGATATCGTATTCCCAATTGTTGCTCTTTTTCTGGTCTGTTTTTATAAGTGTCTTATTCTTGATACGTTAACTTTATATTTTCCAGAAACTACTCATTAAACATGTTAAGCTGAGCTTCTGCCATGATGATTCAAATCAGTCATGTGAATCAATGGCAGCAGTTATTGAAAAGAAGTTTAAAGCAGCTGGTTTTAGGGTCGAAAAACGTAACGAAAGTCGTCTTAACAGAACTATTGAAATTCGGATGCCACGGGACTACGAGGTTTATGTGGCATTTTACGACTAGTTTATTGTAACTAAAATTACAATTGACTGCGTTATTTATAAGTTTCTTGATTAATTATTTGCTTTGGGATTTTTTCATAATAAATTGGTTCTATCCGTTATTGTCAAATGCAAGGCATAATGTAAAAATTGTCAAGAACACACGAAAATAGACTGCATCTGTTTTATAGAGAAATTGGACTTGGAAGCTCAACAGCTACAACGACGATGCTCCTTTCGTGAATCCACATCAAATCAAAGCAATTCCATTAATCTTTCATTTATAAATAACCAATTTTTGTAAACTAAACCCAAATAAACTGTAAACCTATTCATGAACTTTGTCGACTCCCTGCTGGAATTCCGGTGCCCGCTTTCCAATAAATGATTGAATCCCTTCCTGAGCGTCGGCCATCTTCAGATTCTCGACCATGACGGATTCACCGTATCGGTAGGCGTCTCTCTGTGAAACTTCTGTCTGCGTGTAGAAGAACAGCTTCCCGAGGGCCGTGACACTGCGAGAGTAGTCCAAGATGCTTTCGGCGACCTTCAAAGCTTCAAAACGGGGCTCTTCGCCTTCGGGGGAGATTCGGGAGATGAGACCGGCTTGGAGGGCTTCTGGAATTCACGATTTGGAAGGATGTTAGATGGAGTTGATGGACAAACCTTGCGCATTGATAGCCCGACCAGTCAAAAGCATGTCCAAAGCGAGCTTTCGGGGGATGTTGCGGACAAGGGCAACGCCGGGGGTCGAGCAGAAGAGACCGACGCGTTGGCTGAAGAGATTGGAATGAGAAAAAAAAGTGGTAAAATAGATTCAAACCAACCCCGGAACACTGAAAGTCGACTTCGGCGAAGCCACGACCACATCACAACTCGCAACAAGCTGACATCCAGCGGCTGCCGCGACGCCATCGACCTCTGCGATCACTGGGACTTGCATTTGCTGGATGAAGGAAAGCAATTTCGTGCATTCAGCGAAGATTTGGCGATGGTAGTCGCTTCCCGTCGCTGTGGTCTGAAATTTATATATATTTTTTTACCCAAATAGCTTCATCGGCTATCGATATCATTGTAAAAGCCGTGATTCACAAGTGTATAACAACTAAACCAAGAAAAATATATAAAAACCCACCAATTGCTTCAAGTCATGTCCAGCCGAAAAAGCCGGCCCTTTTCCGGCAATAATGACAGCCCGGACTTTCTGGACCTTGTCAATCCCGCTCAGCTCCTTCTGCAGGGCTTGAATCAGCTCCAGGGACAAGGAATTGCGGATCTTTGGCGCGTTGAGCACCAGTCGGACGACCTTGTTTCCGAGGTACAGTTCACGCTCGAAAAGGTCGTTCTCTCCAGGCTCGCTGGGGGTCGTCGGCGGAACAGTAGCTTCAGTGGATGCCCATCTGCGGGAAATGAAGCCGATGGAACGGAGGAAGTTTCGGGATAGCATGGTAAAGCGGCAGATTGACGGAAACAAAATTGAAACTGGACACAAATTTTTGATCAAAACGCATTGGCATTGAGAGCACAACGCCAAAAGTATCGCGTGATTTCAATTTGAGCGTTCTTTGTTGTTTGATAATGATGGTGATTGGAGAAACATTGCATCAAAAACGTATTTTATCAACCCTATCAAGTAAAGAAACACTATTTATTTCGTTCTCTCACATTATATGTAACATCAACCATCACCATTATTTTGTTGTTTTAGTAAACACCGAATTACACTTGACTAAACCTTTTGATACATCTTCAAGCCATTGACAATGCTTAGCCAGCTTCACAACGATGAAATAATTGTTGTCTGGGCCAGGACCATACACTGATTTGAGCCCAACGATATACGAAGTTTTGTCTGAATATTTTGCGACGATGGATCCATACGAATAATCTGCACTTTGTTTGTTGCCCAGCGAGTGAAATTCATCTTTTATGCACTCCATGTACTCCGGATTGTAATACGGCTGTTCTTTTGACATTGCTTGAGTGCATTCGTTCACTTCTCCAGGGCGAATTTGTGCGCCAAATCTGATTCCTTTGCCGTCGGTGGGGGTGATAACAGTAGTAATATCATTACCGTTTACCTAAAATGAAGAGTTAAATATGTTTTTGTAGCACCTATTCCTTACCGTTGTCAAATCTGTCTTAATAGTTATAAAAGATGGAAAATCGCCGTCATTGACAAGTTGATATAAAGCAAGGTCTTGCCAGGTGTTCAAGTTGAAGGGGCTAGTTTTGACATTGGGACGCTCTAAATGTTAATGATTTCTTTTGGTTTACGTCCTTTGAAAGAAATGTAAAACCTACTGTCAGGACCCATCAATTGATAGCCATGGTTACCGTGTAGAGCAACCCAATGTTCTTTATTGTGGTATTTTGGAATCTACAATTATGGTCAAAACTTTGATTCAGTATGTTTGTATTGTGTAAAACCAACTTACAGACGAGCTCATAGTTGTTAAAATGTGACGGGGTTTGTTTCCTTCGGAGCCAACGACGACACCAAACCCTTTTGCGTAGAATTTTCCATCCGCGAAAACTGCCAACAGAGCGACGTGTTTACAATGGATAAAATTATTCGTACTAAAGTAACAACACATTGAATTACCATTTGATAGTTTAAAGGGTTCTTACAAGCACTGGTAGTACGTGTTGCAAAGGTTATTGTCAGCATGGACTTCGTCGGTCACACAGGAGTACCCGAGAATTTTGCCATTAACGTCGTATTGAACTTTGTAATCCACACTGACAGTGATCGAAAAGATCGACACCAACGCGAATAGATTGAAGGGATGCATTTGTGAAGAGGGCAGGTGTTCGGTGGAGGGATCAAGATACAAACTGACTGTAAACGGGGAAAGTGTATGCAATATTTCACCATTGCTCCTTTCCCAATGTTATGCTAATTTTGTTTTGATTGTGTGGTTTTTTGATGACACTAAATTTTATGCAAAAGCTTTCGATGTGATCATTGGCAATAAGTATTTTTCTTCATTTAACTATATTACTTCTTATTTCTAACACAAACATTGATAAACCTAATTACACTTGACTAAACCTTTTGATACATCTTCAAGCCATTGACAATGCTTAGCCAGCTTCACAATGATGAAATATTTGTTGTCTGGGCCAGGACCATACACTGATTTCAGCCCCACGATGTGCGGAGTTTTGCCTGAATATTTTGCGACGATGGATCCATACGAATAATCTGCACTTTGTTTGTTGCCCAGCGTGTGGAATTCATCTTTAACGCACTCCATGTACTCCGGATTATAATGCGGCTGCTCACTTTCGAACGCCTTAGTACATTCATTCACTTCTCCAGGGCGAATCGCATAACCATGTCGGGTTCCTTTGCCATCGGTGGGGGTGATAACAGTAGCAATATCTTTGCCATTTGCCTAGAAATAAAAAAAAGTAAAAACGCTTTGTTAAAATTCACTCTTTACTGCTGTCAAATCTGCCTGAATAACCAAACCAACAGCAAAATCGCCGTCATTTATAAGTTCAAATAAGGCGAGGTCTTGCCAGGTGTTCAAGTTGAAGGGGCTCGTTGAGACTTTCGGGGGTTCTAAATATTGAAAGTTGATCAACGATTATTAAAATAATGTATTGAAAAACTCACTTCCACGAGCCATCAATTGGTACCCCGAATTACCGTATAAAGCGACCCACTCTTCTTTATCGTGGTATTTTGGAATCTAAAAATATAGTTCAAACTTTGATGCCGCATGTTTTCATTGTGTAAAACCAACTCACAGAAGAGCTCATGGTTGTCAAAAGGTAACGGGGTTTGACGTCTATGGCGCCAACAACGACACCAAACCCTTTTGCGTAGAACTTTCCATCCTTGAAAACTGCCAGCAGCGCGACGTAATCACAAAGAGAAGCGTCCTTTTTCCTAAAATAACAACACATTGAATTACCATTGATAGTTCAAAGGGCTCTTACCAACACTGGTGGTACGTGTTGCAGAGGTTATTGTCAGCATGTTCTTCGTCGGTCACACAGGAGTACTCTCCTTTTTTGCCATTAACGTCGTATTT
>KB455481.1:211420-225510 GCA_000341325.1 Panagrellus redivivus | reverse complement strand
CACACTGACAGTGATCGAAAAGATCGACACCAACGCGAATAGATTGAAGGGATGCATTTGTGCAGAGGTCAGGTGCTCGATGGAGGAATCAAGATACAAACTGACTGTAAACTGGGAAAGTATATGCAATATCTCACCATTGCTCCTTTCTCAATACTATGCTAATATAAATAAATAGCTGCCAATGTCTTTATTCAACTCCATTACTTCCATTTTTTACATAACTATCAAAAAAGCTCCTTAGACCAGATTTGACGGTCCATAAAAATCAAAATCTTCTCAGCAATCAATGTCGTTATTCGAGATTTCCTTTAGCCATCCACAAAACTTGGCCACCTTCACGATGATGAAGTAGTTGCTCCGTGTGGAGTAAAGCGACTTCAAGCCAACGATCTTCCGGTCACTTCCCGCGACAACGCCAGACCCCAAAGTGCGCACCGTATTTTTGTTGTTCGCGACGTTGTAGTGTTCATCCTTGGCACAGTACATGATTTCCTTATTGAAATGGGGCTCTTCAGTCGCAAAGGCTTGGGTGCATTCAGCATCTGTTCCCATTTTGAGTTTGTCATATTTGACTCCCTTGCCAGAGCTGCCAGTGTCCACACCCCATGGGATCTCGCCCTAAATGAAACCAGGAAGCTAATGTCAAAACGGAAAAACACTTACAGGTTGAAGTTCCCGGATACTAGTTGCAAACCCAAAATTTCCATTTTTCCAAGCTAATTCGAAAACGGCCAAGTCATGCCAAGCTGTCAAGTTGTAGCGACCGAATTTGACCGCAGGGCGCACTAAAATGTTCAAAAATCCTGCTTAGAAGTGCAAAGATACTGTATAAAACGTACATTGAGAAGATGTCAACATATAGCCGTGAGGGGAGTTAATGGCCACCCATTCTTCGCGGGTAAAAAACTTGGGAATCTAAAATAACATTGTTTAAAAGACGACTTTTTGCTTTTGAAACCTACCCTAGAGCTGACGGTAGTAAGAACATACTTATTGCCAATGACCACACCGAATGCTTTGGCGTAAAATTTGTTGTCTTTGAAGACCGCAAGCAAAACTTGTTCTTTGCAGTGGGCCACTTCGTCATGGCTGAAAGTTACAGTTCAGAACAGTTTGGTTCTTTTCAGCTTACTCTGCACAGGCTTCAATCAATTCACATAGATTGGAGGTATCGCTGGAGTCATCGACGCATTCATACTCTTGGTTTTGACCATTTACATAATACTTTGTTTTTAGACCACTAGTAAGGGGGAAAATACAGAATACAAAGAGGGCTATTCCAACGGCACGCATTGCAGAAGGCTGTTGGAATGGCCTGATGGCGGGATGAGGGATTTGCCTTTTCAGAAGTATGCCTAGATTTGGACAGTTATTTGCATACTATGTTTTGCATGGCATTATTGTCATTATTATGCCTATGTAACACTTATCTGCGATCAATGATTTTTCACGTTTTTTTTTTATTTTAGAGTGTGGCAATTCGATTTTATTCTTTGACAACAAAACCCCGGAAATCAAAACCGAATTCATTGCTTTACAAGTGCTCGAAGACAACCAATTGATAAACTAGGCACTCAAATTTATTTCCACTTTTTAAAACACAATTTTTGTTATAGATGAAGACACAATACGATCCCTTTGGCGGGAATATGCGGATACCGGGGAAGGCTTTTTGTGAGTACTTGCAGACCTCAGCAATGTTAGCCTAGTTATGTATGTCGGTTTAAGAGGGAAGTTAGCACCTACAAACACATAGGTCCTTTCCATTAGCGGTGTACGGTTACTCTTACACGATCGATTAGAACAGCGAGAGCATCACCAATACCGTTCGGCGAGACAAATCAAAATTGACTATGTCAATAAGCCCGACATACTTTGGCTGGTATTTTGAATTTGGTAGAATAAACCCATTTCTGTAATAATTGATGCCTCTTTGAACGCATTGCATACGATTAATGTGAACAGGTTCCATGCGTTGTCCAGTCCCCGCCCCCATGAGAGGTACTCCTTTTGCACGAAATCAATCAATGCGCACATTGATTGAAAGTGCATTGACTGACTGACGACCAACACATTGCGCGCGCGTACATTTGAACGACAATGTGCGACGACGGAATGCAGACACGGCCAACGTCCAATCAGTCCGCCGTTCCGCAACTACCCTGTGCCGAGCTTTTCCGTTATTAGCCTTGTCGCTTCCCATCCGGCTTAACCGTCCCCAAAATGGTCCCCCAAAAGTCAGCTTGCGTCTGCGCTACGTTGCGAAAACGTCCATGCACAAGACTGTCGGATCCCATCGGCCTCGAGCCAAAGTTTGCCCATTCCGCGAAGACTGTATCCTTCAAAGATGCTCCACCGACGCTGTTTGCACCCTACGATTCATCACGGCCCTATTTGGAGCAGGCTTTCCGCGACATTGCTGAAATTGGCTATGGATCATTCGGTGTTGTAAGTTTTTTGGTGTTTTTGACGATTTTATATATAAATTTTCCCCAATTTTAGGTCTATGCAGCCACATCTCGCGCAGACGGCCTCCAGTATGCCATCAAACGCTCCCACAATGTCTACAGTACCCGAAGCTGGCGAAAACGGATGCTGCACGAAGTCCAAATCCACGAAAGTCTGCCTCCACACAAGAATCTTGTCAACTTCGTCATGGCCTGGGAAGAACGCGATCGTCTCTACATCCAAATCGAGTTGTGCCGTCGACAAAGTCTGGCTGATATGCGTCAATGTGCCACCTGTGTTACGGAATCGGCCGTCCTGAAGTGGACCAAAGACATGGCGTCTGCCCTCGTCCACCTCCACAAGCATGACATCATCCATCTGGACATCAAACCGGACAACATGTTCATCGGCGCCGACGGCCATTGCAAACTCGGCGACTTTGGATCGGCTCTGAATTTGGCCACCGACAATGTGGACGACTTTGACGACGGAGATGGACGGTATTTGGCCCCTGAAATCCTGAACAATCCACCGACCAAGGCCGCCGACGTCTACAGCCTCGGAATGTCAATGTTGGAATTGGCTTCTGGGGTCGATTTCGCTTCAAGGAAGTTCAATTCACGCATGGAAATCCATCTAGCCGCTTTTGGCTGTCTCAAGGATGTCGGATTGAAGCAGCTCATTGAAGACATGACCAATTTGAAGCCGGAAAGGCGGCCATCGGCTCTGGGCGTTTTGGAGATGATCTTTTTGCTTGAAAATGGTGAACAATAGTTTTTGTGATTTGGATTTGTACATATCGGT
Source organism: Panagrellus redivivus (assembly GCA_000341325.1). Taxonomy (NCBI): domain Eukaryota; kingdom Metazoa; phylum Nematoda; class Chromadorea; order Rhabditida; family Panagrolaimidae; genus Panagrellus; species Panagrellus redivivus. The sequence goes on along the minus strand of KB455481.1, from coordinate 222,255 downwards.
GTGCTTTGTTTTCTTTGTTGGGCAATAAATTTAACGATTTTGAACATGAAATGGTGTGCAATCCTCAAAGGTGTGACATTTGTCCGTCTGCGTGGGTGGGTCATTGCGCGCAGTTTTCGTGCTGTCCGCGAGGGTATCCGCCCACGCCTTGGCCATTGATTTGTGTCAGTCCTCCTCGTCCTTTTCGACTTTGATCCCGGCCAAACTTGCGTCCTCAAACCTCCAACATGAACGCCGAAGGAGCTCCCGAAATCGAGGTAATTGTCCTCTCCTCAGATGATGAGCCCGAAGAAGCAGCTCCCGAAGTCGAAGTAATTGTCCTGTCATCAGATAGTGATGACGATATTCCAAAGGCCTTCGCCTCGAGAGGTGATCGCACCGCCATGGAAGCCGTGAGCGAAGAAGAAAGTGACACAGACCCCTCGAAGCCCACTCCAAAGGCATTGTTAGCCGCTCCCGGTGACGATCCGCCTCCTGAAGGCTACTACAAGCTGGTCGCCAAGGAGGGCACCGTCTACCTCGCCCCGGCAGCATTCGTCGAAGGCTGGAAAGAGTTTCAGCTTGCCAAAGGTACGTCATTTATCATCAATTTCGAAATATCTCATCACCACACCCCCCTTTTTCAGAATTTTGTGAACCCTTCGGCCCAGCTGATCCCATCCCCGTCCCTGGACTCACATCCGAAACACTGAACTTCGTCCTGACCTTCTACGCCATGTACGAGGATAAAGACCCCTACGAACCCCCGACCGGTCCCAACGTCGAAGGACGCATCGAAGACGAGGACAAGCCATCCATGGCCTATCTCAACAAGGCTACTCTCAAACTGTTCGATCAATTGGATACCCCAGCGATGCACCTTGTCATGAATGCTTCCTGCTTCTTCGAATACAAACGCCTTCAAGACTACTGTATCCATTACCTCAGCAAAGTCTTAGACCCAATGGAGGAAGATGAATTTCAAGAGTTCGTAGTCACGAACGAGGCTCGGCCTACGGCAGAAGAAGAAGCGTTATTCGACCTCGACCCATGGGAGGTGGAAAAGAATATGGAGGACGCCTACAACCGACTGTCGGACCGCGAGAAGCGCGCGCTTCAACGTCAAAAGCGCAAATTGGAGATGAACAGCGACGACCAGCCTAGCTCCAGCAAGAAGGCTCGTAATGAGTAATTAGCTTATCATTTTTCATCGATTGAAATCGTTTTTGGGCATTGGCTTTTCACTTTTTGCAATACTCTTTTTATTGATTTTTGGCCACTTTTGATTCTTTAATAAACATTTTTGCCCGTAATTGTTCGTTTTGTGAACCACAATCACTAACGGAAAAAATCCATTCGCATAAAGTGCTGAACGCAAAAATCACATTCAAAAGCTGTGCGAATTGCGTCCACGCATTCGACACATGCACTGTGCAAATGTTGAAAATACGTTCACATCAAAAAATCCGCAAAAGTTGTATAAATTGCTTTATTCTCTCTCATAAATACGATACAGTAAAATGACTACAAAAGTCACACCTTGCAAGGTCGACCGAAAAATCCGTCTACTTGGACATGAAGTAAGCACCGACGGCGAGGGCCAAGACGACCACCAACGGCTGATGCGACGACGAACCACATCTCTTGTTACACTTCTTTTTGTAGCAGGTATACCACAAAGTTCCCAATCTGCAATGATCACAATCAGGTAATCTGTTTCAGTTTCCAATAGACTTACGCATCCTTCTCACATTTGTCATTGCCTACTGAAGGGGGAGGGTTCTTAATACCACACGTTTGGCTAACAACACCCATTATTTCAGCTAAAAAAAATCAGCCATCAAAAACAACAAAACCAAAAAACTTACTGTAAAAGCACGCATCAGAAGGGCAATCAACCTCGGAATCAGCAGGACCAACGCATTTGAGGGCCGAAACGTAGGCCATACTGGCCAGCAAAACCACAGTGATGCAAATAACGGTGTTCGAAGCCATGAAGGTCGAGTGGGGGCAGCGACGACCGTCGTGAGGCGAAGGAACGAATACGAATGGAGGCGATTCTGATCCGTTGACGGCTGTTGGCCGTATAAATATCGGTAAAAGGGGACGGTGCAATGGGATGCAAAATTTGGTTTCTCAACTCGAAAACTATTCTAAATAAACATCAGTTTTGTCACTTTTCTGCATTCAAGCCATGCCGGAGCTCCATATTTTCTAATTTACTGTTTTTTTAATAATGAAAGTCTGTTGACGGTAATCAGATGTCTAACTTTAATACAAGCTTGCGTTCATCTGGTTTGGTGCTGTTAGATGTCAAACCTTATTTCGCATTGTACACCATTCACGATAAGTTGAAAACTTTTAATTTAACGATTTTGTACTTTATAAATGCTTTTTGACATGTTGTCAATAACAAAATGTAGTATGATTGTAGTCAACTGCACGTGGCACATTACAAGTTGCCCTTAAATTGGACTAATCTCATTGTCATTGAATTCAGCGGACAATTTACAATGCAGTAACACAATTAGTGGATCAAAAAGTACCCTGCACTTCCACTTCTACTGTTTTCGTTACTTCGCACCTGCGCTCTACTATGTGCTACAATTTTTTCTCAACGCATGTTATATATAAGGTGGTTACGAAGTCTTTTCCGAACAACAAGCTGATAGTTGTGTATATTTGTCACAGATGGATTCTTTCATTTACGGCGGTCCTGACTTGGCTACCGTGCGGATGAACATGTCATTATTTGACTATCATGGTCCAAAAGCAATCACTTTGGATGACATAACTATTCACAAAATTAAATTGTACATATATTTTGCTGTCAATACAACTTCTTTCATGACAGTGGTATGGGTTATTTTGAAGAAAAGCCCCCATACAATGAGAACGTATAAGTTTCTATTGCTGCACATTGTGGTATGTCGGCAAAGAAGCTTTTATCTGACAACATTTTTAACATATTTAGATCTGGATATATCTCCGTGACATTTTAATGAATGTGCTCTGGATGCCGTACTTACTGTCGCCCGCCCCAGGCGGGTGTATTGTCGGAGTTTTCAAGTATTTTGGAGAATCTGTTGGCAAACAGATGTGTATGGTATGTCGTTTATACAATTTCCAGTTTATCTAAAGGGTGGATTTAGATACTTTTGATTTTCACGTCGGCTGGCACTGGCTATTCTTGCAATGTCGCACAATTATACAGATTCTACGCTTTTAACGCAGCTGAGATTGACTCATTTAGAAAGTTGAAATCAATAATTGCAATTTTTGCATTGGCTATACTTTCTCCCGCTCCAGCTATAGTGTCGTACTTGTTTGCCCGAAATCCGGATACTGATAAAGTTTCCACGTTTTTCATAAATGTATTGTACTTTTTATGCTTTTTTTTGTCAATTTTTATAATTTTTTCCTTTTTAGAATTACCCATTTACTCGCTCTCTAATGCTTAAACTTCCATGTGGCAGTGTCAATGTCGATGGCAATCGTTTAGCCCAAATTGTATTTTATTCAATTATCTTGATTATGGTCCTATGTTCTGTAGCGACCTCATTCGGCTTATTGACGGCATCGTTGCTTAAACTGAAAAAGATTAGGACACAATACGTTCAAAGTGAAGTCAATCTACATCGACAAATTGTCACGGCATTGCTCATACAATCGATTTTACCGTTTCTGTGTGTTGGGCTACCGTCGACGTTGCTGGCGTCCCATCGATTATCGGAAATGAAATTGCTTGGAAGTATGGGAGAACTTTTTGATAAGTAGTTGTAAGCGTCTTCTTTATTTCAGCTATTTCTGCGATACTTTTTGAAACCGGTTCACTGCACACCGTGTTTAATGCCATTGTGATCATTGTTTTGATCAAGCCATACCGGCGAGTAGTGCTTTCATGGGTTCCCTGTGTTACGAGACTCCAGAATGTGCCTTTTATCATTCGTAACAGTAGTGTGACAGTTTCAAATGGGCTTAAAGATACCCAAGTTGTATAGATTGCTTTATTCAATAAATTTCTTATAAAATTGATAAAGTAAAACGACTAATTATTAAAACCATTGCACTCAACTTTGTAATTGTAAAAATAAAAAATAACATGCACTGAACAACATTCTGGACGGGCCCGTTCAGGTTAAAGTGAAAAATTTAGCAGATCATGCCTGATTTTAACAAATTGTAGCAAAATTTACAAACATTTTAACAACATAAAAATTCTATTTGGTTGGAATCGGCGAAGGAACGGTGTGATCCTCGGAAATGTTGGATAGACGCTGAAATAGAAGCACATTTTAATATGTAATGTTAAAAAAATAACTTTTGGAATGACAGGTTTGAAAAACGTACACTCATCTGTATCCGATAGTCATTCAACAAGTCATCGGTTCGTTTCGACATCAATTCGATGGAATTCATACGAGCTTCACGCCATCGTCGATGTTTTTCGATCTCGTTTAAGTCGAGGGGTGCCACGCTGGAAGCGTTGCTCAACGCGGATTCTGAGCGAGTTGAGCAATTGCTCATCGCAGATGGGGATAGCCCGAGGGCAGCTGCCGCGGCAGTGGCTCTTTTTTCGGCGTTTTTGGTGCGGATCACTTTGGGCATGGTGGGGGTGATGCTAAAAGCGTAAACTTGGTTAATAAGTTTGATCGAAATTAAAGTCAAACTTACATTCTATTGATCATATTATCGTATTCATCAGCCAGACTGTCATTTCCATTGACAGATTCCTCGTCATCCATGCAAGCCAGTGGGGCGGACCCGATGAAGGTTTTGTCATTTTCGAGCTTAAGATGCTCAATCTCCGATTTTGTGATGAGAGGCTTCTTCTCAGGGGGAGGGGCTTCACTTCGGATGGGCGGCGACGCCAATTGGTTGTTGATTTCTTCGAATTGCTTGATTCTCGAGTTGATGTCAAGCATGCCTTCGGGTTTCGGGGCAACTGGTGGTGGTTTGGTGGATTCGGGCAGCTGAAAGGACAAAAGTAACATCAAAGAATTGAATTGAAATATAAAAAAGCGTACAAATTTAGGCTTTGGAGCAATGGGCGGCGGCACAGGCTTAAGAATCTTCTTTTCGAGAACAACTGCCGAGACAGTGGATTCAGGCTCGTCAGAAAAGGTTGTAGAGGGTTCAAGCGGCTTGGAAGGGGTTGAAATCTTTTCGAAAGTTGGCTCAATATCGAGGGAACGGTTGCCAGGGGCCTGAAAGGGGCAGAAAGCGATAGATAGACACTATCAAAAGTTATAAAGCCGAAACTTACGGTGGGTACAACGTTATCGACGATGGTGAGATCAGAAATCGATTTAGCCCGAACTGGTTCCCGAGAAAGTTCAACCAAAAATGGTGTCCCTCCGATACCAAAGTCCTCAGATGGCTTCCGTGCGTGGCCCTTTTTGTATGGGGCCGTTGTCGCGGCGGGTTCGGCGTCTTCCGGAAAGACTGGTAGTGAGGTAGATGGTAGCACAATTGAATCATTTCTGGCTGAATTGAAGTGGCTGCGCTCGACGACGAGATAAACTTCAAAATTAGAATCGGCAATGGAAGGTTTAATCATTGTTTGGACATCATGGAGTGGCATGGTAGTGATATTAGTGCCATTGATGGACAGAATCCGATCTCCAGGGCGGATTTTATCAGTTGCGGCGGCAGGGCCATCGGGATTGACGTCAGCGATGCAGATGAAACCGGATTCTGGGTTGTTATTGATGGTGAAACCGACATCGCCGGTGTAGTCGCATCGGATGCCGACGGCGACGACGTCGGTAGCGTCTGTTGTTGAATCGGTAGGCACCGGCTCGATGTCAGAAGGCGATGGCACCCGCGGCTGGATTGGCAATCGCAATTCCGGGTTAGCCACATGCACATCGAAAAGGACGACATCATCAGTATTGGCGATCATCGAAGTGCCCTGAGCATGGGTGCATCGCCCGATCGGACGCCCATTCACAGCGACAATCTTGTCCCCAATGCCGAGACCGGCCTCTGCTGCTGGTCCACCGGGCACTAACTTCTTCACGAAGAAGCCATGATCGTCGTCTTTGTATGGCGGGAAACAGTCAACACCGCCATAGATGGTCCAACCGAGACTGCCATTTTCGCTCCTTCGAATCATGAAGGTAGTGACTTCCATCGGCGGCTCTATAGCCATTAAGGAAGCCGTTGAATTTGGCCGATTCTTCAATACTGACCGCAATGGCCTCATCGTAACTTCCGGGCCATCAGTGCCATCATTCTTCCGTTTTTCAAGCAGCTGCGCGTGTCTCGACGCGAAATTCTTCGGATGAGGTGTGTCATGTCGTTCGAGCAGGCCATCATCGACACTTTCATCAATGAAACCAACATCACTATTCCCGGAGGTGTTGTTTTCAGGGACATCGGTAGCCCAGCGGATTCTCTGCCCACCAAGGGTCGATTTGTTATCAGTGTTCGGGGCATAGCTAATCTGCGGCAGCATGTAATGTACAAGAACTTTCGTATTATCTCGATCCCGGGATTCTTTAAGCGTGGAAATCTTAATCGGACGGTCGGCGGCCAAATAGATTGCGCGAAGGGTTTGTTTAAGCACTACCAAAGTGTAAGGTAGATCACGGAGCTCGTTATCGACGACATCCAAAACTCGAAGTTTGTTGAGTTTGCCGATTTCGTCGGCAAGCTTTTGAAGCTCATTGTCGCGTAATAGGAGGGTTCCGAGGTTGCTTAGGCAGCCAATCTGGAATGAAATTACTATGAAATTTGTCGAAACGTGGATAAAAGCTTACCGTAGACGGAATTTCAGTCAACAAATTGGAAGAAACATCCAAGAAAGTCAACTTTCCCAAATTTCCAATACTACTCGGTAACGATGTCAACTCATTAGCACTCAAATACAACTCGCTCAACGCAGCCAAACTTCCGATCGACATTGGAAGTGATTTAATATGATTGTTATTTAATCGCAGTATTTGCAGGTTAACTAATCGTCGAATTGATGTTGGAACATCCTCAATGTCGTTCGTATGGGCATCCAATTCGACTAGTTTTGTCAAATCGCCGATTTCAGATGGCAGGCTCCTCAATCGATTGCGGCAAACGACAAGACTCTCCAAATTTGAGCATTTAAGGAGGTCATCTGGCAAATAAGTGAGGTCGTTGCCTTCGAGGTTCAGTTCGCGAAGAGATTCGAGTTTACCGAATCCACTTGGCTGAAATTAATTAAATTTAAGCTTGATAGAGTCATAAAGGGGGTGGAGCTTACCAATTCGGTCAGACTGTTTTCTCCCACATCCAAATGGACAAGATTCTTTAAGAAAACAATATTTGATGGTAGCGCTTTCAAACTGCATTCACAAGCGTTTAGAAACCGCAGATTTACGAGTTTATCAATGTCAAAGGGAAGGTTTCGAATATCTGTTTTGCTCATGACAAAATGGGTCAGTTCGGACAAGTTGCAGATGCTGCTTGGCAGGTTTCTGAAAAGTTTTTATAAATTTCGATCAATTTGTCATAATCCAAACATACTCAGTCGTCAAAATATTATTGCTAATGTTAAGAACTCTCAAGCCAACGCATTTTCCGATCTCTTCCGGGATATCGCACAATTCTGAAAATTTGAATTATACTTCCCGTCTTTTTGAAACTTTATCGTCACAAACCATTATTACTGATGTCCAATTCCACCAAATTAGTCAAGTCGCCAATCCCTGAAGGAATGCCCTGAATACTGTTGTAGCTCAATATCAGCCGTTGTAATTTCGGCATCCGGAAGAAACCTTCCGGGAGATCGATAAGCCTATTAATGCCGAGGTTAAGGTCCTCGAGTGATTTCGCATGGCGGAAAACAGCGTCCGGGATGATTTCCAACTTTTGACAGCTAAAATCAAGGGTGTCGGTTTTGCCTTTGCAGGCGAAGCTGGGCAAGCAAAAGAATTTCATATTGCTGGGAGTATTATTTGGTTAATTTATGGTCCTGGGATGGTCATGGCAGTACCCTGAAATAAGATGAATGGGTTTAAAAGTGATCAATTTGGGTATGATTATGCATAAATGGACGCGGAAGAAAAAGTTCACTGATAAGAATATACAGAATAGCATCGAAATGGGGCCAAACATGTGATTATCGTTGTAATATTTTGCAAGAGGTGGTAGTTTGGATGTGGTTTAGGACTTTTTATGGCTTATCATAAGACAAACTTCTTAAAATGGACGTTTTTGCTTCGACATAGTTTTCTCTTTTTAACATAGCATTGCCGGTGTAAAAATTACATCCAGAAATTGAACATTTGTCAAAACGGCCAACGTTCAACGGCCATCACAGACAAAAGTAAAACTTCCGCCACAATACGTAGCACTGTCCTTTGGCATCCGGGCCCCACGCTACCGATTCCTCAAAACACGACTAACAACTTCCGCGATTCCAGTCCTACCCCGGCTCCCGATTACCCTTTTCATAGAATCCATAGCCAGTTATTTGTTAGACAAAGAAAGGATTACAACAGCCCGCTAGAACACTATTCATCAACAAAAAACTGCTTTTGCGCAAAAGCCAGTATCGGTCTTTCAAAAACACCATTAACGACAATTTATGAGCATAAGCTCATGCCACTTTGCAATTTTTCAACTTCAAAAAAGCCTGCCAATTTGAGTCCCTAGACAAAATGTGCCCCTTGACCCGACTGAAAGACCAAAGTGACAACAAATTATGCTTTGAGTCGTGTTAGCCACCCCAGACCGGGGTCTCCGACCAACCAGGCAGATAAAAATGAGCGAAAAAGAGATACATATTTTGTGCAAGAAAGATAGAAAGAAAGACAGACCAAAAGTCAGTGGACCTTGTTATTTTGGTCATAATTTTGTGTCAAAAGCTAGCTAAAAGCGTGAAATAACAAAAATACGATAAAAATTTGCTAATTCGATAGGCATATTTGTAAAATAAGAAAGTCAACAAGATTAGGTGACGACGGGTTGAATAAACGAATTTTTTAATAGACATTCCTAAAATACTTCTTTTTTGCGTCTGGTGGGGTCTATTTGTGTTTTTATTTTGTGCAAAGTCGATTTAAAGTTTGACTTCCTTCAAGAAGACAAAAAAAACTGTCCGATAGGGGGACACAGCGCAGAATAGACATGGGAAAACAAAAAAAAAGGGTCGTAAATAATGTCAGAAAGTTGAACAAAGGATGTTTAAAATTTAAAGTGCAAAACAAAATTTTAATGAGCAGCATTAACAACAAAATTATAACAATTAGTCATTTTAAATAAATAAAATGAAAAATAGAAACACCTGACTAATAAAATCCCATCCATCTCCCAACTCATCGCAAAAACACCGATGAAGATAAATGAATTCATCACCCTATCATCGGAATTCATTCCATAGATACTTTTTCCGACATTTGGCTATCAATCAAATTGCTCGAAAGGTGAAAATGGCATCGATCACTTGATGGCAGCGAGCCATCTATCGGCAGACGTAATGAATTAACGGGGTGGTAATTGCCTTGCACCTTTTGCCCCCTTACTTAATTCACAGTTCAGTTTAGTTAGTGGGAAAAAAGAGCAAATGTCAAGTGCCAAATGGCGGCATTGTTACGAAAGTTACGAAACAAAAAGTGTTACAAGTTGTTGGCACTGGTCGAAAGACCTTTTTGCTGAACAATAAATATCATGTGGCACGGCATTGTGCGGAAAGGTGTTAACAAAATAGGATCCTAGGAGGGTTCGGAACCAGGGGATACGTACGGGCCGACCGACGGAAGCACAATAAGGATGTGTTTAAACACGTGAAATGGTGCGAAAAGCGGGAAGAGGGGAGTCGGCTTACGTTTTCGGATCAAATGGTTTTGGCATTTTGCGGGAGAGGGGTGTGTTTTGATGGATGGGTTTAGGTTGGGTTTAAAGTAGTTGAAAGTTGAACGAGTGCCATGTACACTTTTTTTTGAATGGAACGGTGGTTGTCACTTTGCAACAACGCTGTGACTTGGAAATTTGTCAAAGAACACTTTTAACTAAATATAATAGCTTAAGAATTCGAACGTCCTTTTCACATACTATTTATTTTTAGAGATCAACAGAAGCATTGTTTCTAGCTTACTTCCTCGGCTGACAGTCAGCTGATGTCAGTTTACTTTAACTCAAGAAAAACGTTGAACGACGATCCAGCGAAGTATAAACAGTTTCAGAGGGGGCAAGACGCAAAGAAGAACAAAACAAAAAGCTATTCTATTTTCGCTGCCTCCGACGGCACTTTGGCATCGATCGGTCGATTGAAAGTTAAGATAGGACGGCAAGCGCGGTCAGCCCCGATACAGTAAAGAACACAAACAAACAAGAAGCAGGGCCAGGCCGAGGGGTCGTAAAACGACGACCATCAAACGGTGGCCCATTATCGGTCTTCAAAGGGGGCAAGGAACGCATTCCGACAGTCAAGGTGATCAAAAACATCATATTGCTGAGAAAAAGTGGACGATTGTGGCTATCGCGTTTTTCAAAAGGGAAAAAAGTGTAAAAACTGAATTAGCAATGCAAAAACGTGCTTTTTCAGGGACAGAAAGCGTGGAAATTTACAAAACAGCGTAGAAATATTTAATGAAGACTGAAAATGGGTACTGTAGATGATCAAAATGGATAATTAGTTGTGTGAAGTAGTCAAAACAACAAAACTGTCAGTGAAAAAGTTTGAATCGAACGACCAATAGCCCATAAAAGGCCGCTTACTGACCAGTCTTGCGCGACCGAGGCCGCGGTCGCGGCCGTAAGCTGTCTGAACCCGTTTTCCGCTCTACACGAAACCGACTATCTGAACCATCTATCAGTTTGTAACGCATTCCGATGACCGACGTCGCCTCGGCTGACTCATCTCGGTCGGGTCTCGA
>KB455481.1:63014-105120 GCA_000341325.1 Panagrellus redivivus | reverse complement strand
GGTGTTGAAGATTTCAACGACATTGGTGTAGAGGGAAAAGGAGCGCCAACATTGCATCAACAAAGCTCAAACTGCGAAAATTAGTAATAGAAGTTTGGTATAAAACTTACAATTAACATAGGGTTCCTGTTTGTGATACGGCAACACAAAGTAGTCAAAAACGGAGGCAGTCACGCCCAAAAAGAGAACCACCCCAATGATAACCAGTGTAATCCATGTGCCTGCATTGGCATGGGCTTCACGGGGCAGAGACTGGACTTCACAGACGATTTCGCTGTTTAGAGCGCCATTAACAATGATAGCAATGTCGGTGGAAGAGCATGTTTTCGGCAGACATAAGTCAATTGTGAAGGTATTGGATGCGCAGGTTGTTTCATTGGCGCCGCCGATGGCAAACTTTACGCTGAAATTAAATATTTCACGTTATAAGTTTTACGGTGAGATACTTACTGGCTATACTTCCCAGCAAATGTACGATTACCCAGATCGTATTCAATCGCTTGGCATTCCTTGAAAAGTCCGAAGAATCGTTTGTTACCGAGAAGAATGCCGGAACTTATTTTTCCGGAACTGTCGAAAACTTAAAAGAATTGCATTAACCAACATTTTGTAATATTAAGCTTACCTTTCAACATTGTTTCAGTGAAATGGCTGCCACCTCCTTGGAAAAGATTTTTCGCTTCTGTGACCAGCAAATCGACATCCTCAGAACAGTCAGCTGTCAAATTAGCCAGATTATTGGCATCAACAGCCAAGTTTTCCAGTATATTTTCAATCGACGGCATTGCTTTCGCATAGCTAAACGCTTTTGAGCTCAATTGGACAGAGTTAACATTCTTCAGCGAATTGATGGCTTTTTCGTAGAGCGGAAATCCGTGAAATTGTGCCGTCGTCTGTTGAAATATCAGAAATAGCAACAATCCAAGAAACACAAGCCAATTTCGTAACCGTAACATGGCTAGCAATGAGTAACCGTGAAAAACATCTATTTGCAAGACTGATATATACTTTTTGGTTAAATGTGCTTTATGTTCTGGTAATCAGTATTGTAGCCCTTGCACTTGGGTTTTTAGGCGATTAAAATGATACCTAGTGTCTTAAGGATAGCCTAGCCCTCAACCTTATTGTTATCAACAAACATTGTGATTAATGTTTTCACGTTGTTTGCTAACAAAAGAGATCAGTTTGAAGCAATGCACGTACGCGTACGTCAATTCTCTTTTTGGAGTTACCTCAACTTGGATTCCTTATCTTTGGCATGTTTCTACAAGCGTCTAGCTAATCGATACCACTGTTGTCTGGTGCTGGGAATCAAGTGAAACACAACCCCCAAAAGTTTAAAGCTAAAAGCAGAGTAAGGACACAAATATTGAAGCATACATGCATAAGCTTCGGTAGAATTGTCTTTAATGATAAGGAAAATGAATCATTGTTGGTGGCTTGCGTGAGGACAACTGTTCTTTGATTACACTCGAAGTAATTCAAATCTATTTTGCGATTTTTTAAGGGTGAGTACAAATTATAAAAAACAACAACTTCCGTGATAAAAATAAACAATTTTTGTTCCAACTTGTTTTCGCCTTGTAAACTTGATCCCGATCTTTTCACAAACTTGATGAGTTGTCACAGTTCACAACCCCCCTTTTTTGTCTTCTGCGTCAAACCCATCCGTCCATCTAAATGTGCGTCAATGTGTTGCGCAAATTCGACAAACAACCCCACTGAATCACAGCCGAACACCTACCGGAAATGGGTATTGTTGTCTTTTCTTTCGATTAAACTTCATGACAAACGCCTTTTTGGCGACTGACAGACGTAATTAACAATCATGTAGTCGGAAAAGGGGAAACTTAATTCTGTATATAACCTTCGATGGAAGAGTGGAAGGCCATCACAACGTTCTTTCTAACATTGTAACAGTGAGAAAATGACTTCTTCTTTGGTTTCGATCGGTTTTGTCGCACTTTGTGTGGTTAGTGTTTTGGCTGGTCCCTATGGACGGTAAGTGATAATTTTGAAAGTTATCGGTGATAAATTTTAATGATTGTATTTCAGTCCTTATGGCGCTTATGGTCCTCCACCCCCGCAGGGAGGCTTCGAATATGGCCCTGGACTTGGCTCTGATAACGTTTTCTACGGTCCTCCGAGGGACGCTGGCGGATACCGTATTGGTGAATACCCCCAAAATGGTGGTGGCTATGGACGTCCTTCTGGTTATGGCGCTCCGACTGGCGGTTATGGTGCTCCTAGTGGTGGATATGGTCGACCTTCTGGCTACAACAATGGCTATGGAGCACAGGGCAATGCTGGCTACCAACAAGGCGCTTCGGGAAACGGTAATGGCTTTGCCCAAGGCGGCCAAGGCGGACAAGGCGGCTTTGTAGACAGTGGTGTCAACAGCCGCTTCAATGCACGAACGACCGACTTCGAAGCGACTTCTGGCAATGTTGACACTGGTGTCCAAGGCGGTTTGACCGGATTCAGCAGTGGTAGCGGTGTTGAAGTTTCTGGAGGTCAGACGGCTGTCAGGCCGAGCAGCAACACTGTGGAAGGCGTCAAGACGAGTTTGAGCACAACTGTGACGGATGTCGATACTACTGGAGCCCGGACCTTTGCCTCAAATGCGGGTAGCATTGGAAGTGAAACATCTGTTGTATCTTCTGGAGTAAGCGGTGGGGAATCCCTCGGTTCTGGTGCATCTGGTCCTATTATGTCGCCTGGCAGCATTGGCAGCGGCGTCGAGAGCACTTCTGAAGTCGAAAGCAAGACAGTCACCGAAACTGACACCATTTCCGAATCCGGCTCTTCAGCATCTACCGGCGTTCAATCTGGTCCAGTCACCTTTGAAAATGGACAATCCTCCGCTTCCATTGGTGCCGGTTCTGTCATCAGCAGCGGCTCAGAAGTCAATACGGGTGCCGGCGCCGGTCTGGCCATCGACGAAGTTGGATCAGGTGCCGTCCCTGCCTCATCTGGTTTTGGAACTGCCGCCTTGCCGTCATTTGGAGCTGTAACTTCAACCGACTCTGAATCTTCTTCATCTTCCTCCTCATCATCTTCGTCATCATCCTCAAGCTCCAGCCTCTTTGGCGGGGCCGCCGCCGGCACGTCCGGATCCGACAGCGAACTTGTTCTTGGTTGATCTCCTTAATCTTTCCATTGTACATTTGCATTATTTATGTATCACATCCCAAACTTAATAAACAAATAACTACATTTATAACTCAAAAGTGCAAACAAACACCCCCAAAGTCCGAAAAAGTCCTCCCAAATGGCACGCCGGGGTTGACCTGATTGACCTATTTACACTATCATTAAAGAATGGCTACGCAATACGGTCAATCAAACCACAAGAAGCAACAACATTCGGAAATTATGTGTTCCAACATTGTAATTACGCATGATATGGCTACAATATTTCCATTTAGGAGGGACTTAATCTGTGGACGCGTTGGTTGTGACAAAATGAATACTATTCTTAACTTTTTATGCTTGGAAAGACATGAAATTGCGTCTCAACAAAGGTGTCGCTTCGCTCGGTTCGGTGTGTTCACTAATTGCTTCCATCACTTCGATTGTGCGCGAGTGGCCGACGTCTGAAATGTGATATCGTTTTGATAAAAGTGATAATGCAATAGTGATGCAACTCACAGCAACTATTAAACTCTAATTTATCTGTTTTGATGAACAGTGCGCGTGATAACGGGGACCTCTGACCGTCTTTGAAGATAGCATTTGCGCAGAACATGTAGAACCAGTCGTATTGGAGCTCCGGGAAGACTACGCTTCTTCCGTTGACGGTTAGTTTTTGCCAGTCGCAAAGACGCGCGGCTGGATTGTCGGTATAATAGACTGTGTATTCCTGAAATTGCCAAAATTTGGATTGCAATTGTCAACTGTGTTAGTTAAGCCTACTTTGACTTGTCGGGTACGCTTATACGGTGGTTCCCAGTTCAATTCAATAGTGTTTGCGTTTAACTTTTTAGCAAGTATGTGTTGAGGACTGAGCTGTGGCTCGGTATACTGTACAAGAATGACGGGTTTGCCTTCGCCATAGCGTGAAACAGCTGTAACTCGGAATTCATAGAGAGAACAGGACTGAATCGCCATGATTTCGACGCTGTTTCCGGTGATTCCGATAAGTTCGCGGACTTTGTTGTCTTCGGGCTTTTTGATGTATCTAAATCAATTTAAAAATAATTGAGTAATTTGAAATTTTCTTTATAAAAAGTATTTGAAAATATATATAAAAACGGCACTTACTTCAGTCGATAACGAATGTTATAAGTAACATCAGAATCCGTCGAAAACGCCGGCTCCCATCTCAACCTCACTGAATATGCCGAAGTACTGACAACTTGGCACTCCCTCGGTGGGTCTGGTGGTAATCGGGCGAACATGAACTTCCCATCCGGAACTAAAATCCAACATTATGATCAAAAAGTACAAATTGACATCATAAAGTCGCATATCGCATTTCAAGCCGTTCAGAAATGCCGTCTGAACACTTCAACCCATATTTCCGATAAAGATTATGTTAATTTTATGTGTCCCCATAGTCTATGCTCCAAGTACAAAGTGCATTCAAACGGACTGGAACACATGAGTTTCGAACACATGAGTTTTCTATTGTCTACACTTTAAACTCTTTTTAAACATTCTCTATGAATAAATCAAAAATCATCAAAACTTACGTATATGACTCTCGCGTTTCTTGTGTTTACGTCTGGAGGACCTTTTCCGTGCCAGTTCCGAGTAGTTGCGATGAGCAAAAATCATGCCCCTGGCCAGCTGAGCCAGCAAGCTCGCCATGGCAGCCCTGCGGCGCCGAGCTTTCGCCTCCCGGATGAGATAGAATGGGTTATTTGTCTGTAGTTTACGGCCGAGGTAGTGGATCTCCTTGAGATACATCCGACCGACGACATCCATGCACATGGTTGTCAGGGTGACACCGCCGAGAATGACGACCAAAACGGTTAGCATGTTATTCGGTGCTGGGCGGAAGTCACCGAAACCTAGAAATGCCGATTTTATGACACTGTTTTTACAATTTTGGAAAAAGTCTGCTTACCGACTGTCAAAATCGCAATAAAAGTGAAATACAACGACTCTAAATAAGTCCATTCTTCCCATTGCGTAATCAACGCAGCCGCAAAGAAGCCATAAACGATAGCAAACATGAAGACAACAATCGGGGGGAAACGGATAAGTCTGACCCGATCTAGAATCTCTTGCTCATCTTCGGCATCGCTGAAGAGTTTCTTAATCTCGTCCTCTTCTGTGGTAGGTGGTTCACGGGAATTGCGATTCTTGAAGCGCATCCAGAGCGTCCAGAGGTAGTAATGGACGTGGAAGACGCTTTCACTGATAAATTTAGCGATGTTAGCAACAGTGACTAAAGTTAAGGGAATTCCGATGAGACAGTATCCGAGAAGGAAAGCTCGCCCCCAGAATGTGATGGGACAGACGAATCCGAAGCCGATTGAAGTTAGCGTTGTGGATGTGAAAACGAAGGCATTTAGGAAGTCCCAGGCTGGCGAATCGTCTTCGAAACCGTGGCGGAAGTGACGATATGCGGCGAAGACGTCATCCACGTACTGAAACCCAACAATTGATCGATTGCTATGCAATCTTTAGTCAAATATAAGAAAAACATACTTTGCTGAACTTCGGCTTCGCCAAACCCCGAATCTTCTTAACCAATTCCGCCTTATTTGTCGACGTCAACTCATCTTTGTACTTATTAGCCAAATCCCACACTTCTTGCGTGTACAAATTACTATCCATATGGATCTGGGCCAGTTCTCGATCTTTTGCTTGCTGCATGGGGCCGCCTTCGAGCCATTGAAGCATCCATGCCCCGACAATCAGGTAGCAGATGCATGTTACGACTAGGATTATGTGTGGTGAAAATAGTTTAGCTGTGATTCGTTTTCTGAGATCTCTGAAATGCCAAAACGGTACTGATAATTGCATTTTGGAAGATAGTGGAAGCGTTTACTGATTACGTGAAGCCCTTCTTTGCATGCCATAGTAATCCTGGAGCAACTTTTCCAAGGCGACATACACATCGCCCTCCATGGCATACTGTCATACAAGCACGGATACAGACAATGCAAATTACGTACAAAAAGCAAACACAGACGACTATCAATAGTTTTGAGGCATCCGAAAGGTGAATTGTGCCTTCTAAGGACCCTCATCACCATCAAAGAAGGCGGCTTAAAAACTCACTGAGCACTTTGTTTGCCGAAGCAACAGCCTTGACATTTGAGTCGCGGACAGCACTTCATTTTGACGGCGCTTTACCGCCGGTGGCACCTATCAATGGCACTGATGGCTATTTCCGTTCACACGGTGGCGACCAACGGCGTCCGAAACAAACAAACCCGCATGGCTAATGCGCCTTGCCGGAAATGAAGAACCGCAACTTTAGCACAGATATGTCTTCCGCCAAAAACCACCAAGCATTGGGCCTACATGAAGGATGCCTCGGCAAGTGGGTGCCATTCCCCCATCCACATCCGGATATGACTGCCTCCCAAGGGGCACATTGTCTTCACCCACATCTGACACATTGTTCTTTTTCCGAACAGAGTTCTGCGGCGCAGCTTTTGAGTGAAGTTGGATGGTGTGTCCTCAGGGGATTTGAATTTTCGACTTTGCGCAAAAAATTGAGAACGATTTAAAAATTTCCTTTTTTCTTGTTTTTTTCACCCAAAAAGTAACTTTAAAAAATATACATGTTCAGCGTCATCGCATTACAAATTTTCATAATGTGATTTATTACAGAACCAGCACCGTACCAGCTTATGACGAATCACATAAAACGCATACCGTGAAGTCGTAACTTTCTTTTCAAAAACATATAAAATTAAACATGAGCATTACACTAGTAAACCCGAGTTGACGGGGCTGACATGGTAAACTGTGGCTGACACCGTGAGTGTTGAATCGAAATATTCAGCATTCTCGTGGGGCGCCATCGACGTATAACATCTTTTCGCAAGTCTTCACTGATAAGCATCATGAACCACCCAGGACCCAATGTCAGCAAATCGACAATAAAAATTTGGCAAACATACAACGTGGGGTCTGTACAGTTGTCACCGTAGACGATTATGTACATAAGCACCTGTAAGGAATAAGGTAATAAGGAAAAAGTTTAAAAAACTGAATTCTACTGGTAACAATTATTTATGAGTATTATATGCTATGTTACATAACTCCTGTCTGGCTTTTTTGTTGAAAATGAGCAAACTATCGAGGCAAAAGTGTACTAGAAGTAAACAGATGTCGAAAAAATTTTACACAAGATTCAAAAATCGGCATTTTTATAAACCATATTTCAAGAAAACAGGTGAATATCTTGTTTTTAGTTAATTTAAGCACAAAACATTCACACTTTCCACATGTGACATACCTGAATTATACCAGTGAGTATTTCCATACAGAAAGTAAACATGTTATAAGTGAAAAAGCCCCAATTTCGCGGCGAATCTTCAGTGTTTCCAGTATCCATGTGCCGAGTTTTTAACAAGTAAGTCAATACATAGCTGTTTGTAAACAATGAAAGCGCACAAGTTATCATAAATATTGCAGCAGTGAAAATACCTTTATCGAAATACGGTATTGTTTCCATTTCTCTCAGATGGTAACCCATAGACGGCTTATTGTCATCAAAAATATAAATTTCAACACCGGTAACGAAAAATGACCAAGTTAAAGCACACGGTAATCCAAAAACAAAAATAAGGACCTTTACCATGTGACTTCTCCAGAAGTTCATATAATTAACGCCTAATCGGATTACTGTGAATCGATTGACGGACATTACACATGTTAGAAATTGGCCGACGAAAGAAAAGTAATAAATACAGAACAATATCATCGTAGGAAGTGGACCCGTATGTGGAAGCCAATCTACGAGGGGTAGAAACATCGGAGCTCCGAGGATTCTGCCTTGGAAATAGACATTTATGTTGATGAGTATCAAAATAATAATTGTAATACTGTAAAGTTTAAAAAACGGCGCTGAATAAATTCTCGGATTATGACCAAAATGCATGATGTAAAGTTGATAAATGTAAAGTGCATAGGTAGGAATGATGTACAACAATGGAAAAACTGCAACTATGTTCGAAATAACCGGTGTAAAGGCAATCATTTGACATTGACTAACTGACGTGTGAAAAACATGAACATGAAACCAAGCTATGCGAGGCTACAGTCAGATATAAAGGTAATGCATTTCGAGCAGCTGTCACCAAATGGACTATGTGGACGTGGTAAGGCTTTTGATATATTATTACACTATTATTACACCTGTGTGATAAACGCACAGAACATACAGAGCTCGTACAAAAAATGAGGTAAAAATGTAACGCTGTACATACATGAGTGGTGGAAAACATTTACTGTTTGATATCATAGGCTATGATTATTAAATGTACAGTTCATGTATTATGAAGAATATTACTTGTAATTAAAAAAAATAGATTTGCTGACATGGCATGGTAAACGTGATAATTTGGAAGTAAAATGTAAAGCTCGATTAAACTGTGCTGCTCACATCAGTCAGACACCGGCAAATTCGATTTTGTATGTATCAACTTTTGGCACCGGCTCGTGGTTGTCAAAAGTTTTTTGCATTCACTTCTTTCCATAAAAAACTGTATTTGGTATACCATTTTTATAAATAACACAAAAGAAACAGTCAAAATCAGAGATTTACGAATGCGTACTAGGAAATGCCAACATATTAACAGCAACATTGCCGCCCAACCAACAACACTGTGCCCGCAAAGCCTTTCTAACGGGTTTCTGCATTATCAACATTATCCAAGGCGGACTACAGCCGCAAATATCGAGGCAGATCATGTAGTATGGTGTCCATGAAACATCGTTGTTAGTGAATATGTGATACAGCGTTATGCCCTGAAAACAAGAATATAAACAATAATAATATAAAAAATGCTATACCATAACTACAGCCATGACCAATTCAATCAGAAAAAGAAAAAATGAATACAAAAATAAGTAAATTTCGAAGTTTCCATTGTGTTGTAACGTTGCTACTGTCTCTCTTTTCTTGATATAGTATATAAGCGTAAATATGTTAAAAATCGCGTTCCAAAGAGTCACAAATATTGTTACAAGTGAAACAATGGCGCTTGCATTCCATAATGGATGAAGGCCAACACTTCGTTCACGCCAGCTGACCCCCGTTTCTGGGCTGTCCAGCAAAAGTTGGACATCGGAGAACCATAAATTAAGAAACATGAGGCTTGGAACAAAGAGAATAAAACCGAAAATCCATTTATAGTAGTCCGCCCAAAAGTTGTTATACCTATGACCTAGAAAAATAGCGGAAGCACGGTTGAAACTCATCAAAACTTCCGTAAGTAACATAACAACCACTGAATGATAGCACAATTCAAGAACCAATGTCGTGAAAACTCCTTTTGTCGGAAAGATGTTGAAAAATTTAACAAATGCCGGTGCGGTTGGAAGTCGGAAACATAATTCAAATGTAAAAATCGATATTATGCTGATGATGCTTTGAAAAGCGAATATTTTGTAAAACACAATGTTGAACGACGGCTGATCTAAGTTAGTCAATATTATTCTTAATAGTATTAAGTACATAATTATTGTTGGAACCAAGTAACAGTATGATAAAATAACAAATACATCTGCATCCATAAAAAAGTTAGGAACAAAAGTCATATTGAACAGAATTGTTTATTCCGTATTTAAAACTACAACACTGTGCTAGCGATATTCCAAATATAGTATATCGCTGGATGCCAGAATGTAGCATAATTTGATTTTTAAGACGCCCTACTACTAGGATCTTTTAGAGGTAACCTCATACTACATTTTCAAGGCAAATGCCTTAATACTTTAAATAAACTGTAATTCAGTTACGGCGTTAAAATTACCTTCTGTGCATTTTAAAACTTTTCACCAATGTTGGACAAATGTAGCTTGTTCGGATTCTACTTAATTTGTTTGAATTTTTTTACTTTATTCTACATTACTGTTATAAATCCCCTTGGATGATAGCGAGGATGCCTTCAAATTTATTGTGCTGCAAAAAGAACTGTATGTAAATACTAACATTACCGAAACGATCACACTAAACACAAATCTACGAATGAGTACTAGGAAATACCAACATATTAACAGCAACATTGGCGCCCAACCAACAACACTGTGCCCGCAAAGCTTTTCTAACAGGTTTCTGCAATATCAACATTATCCAAGGCGGACTACAGCCGCAAATATCGAGGCAGATCATGTAGTATGGTGACCACGAAAGATCGTTATTGGTAAACACGTAGTACAGTGTAATTGCCTGAAAACTAAAATAAAAACAACGCAATAAAAAAGATGCAATACCAAAATAATTGCCATCACCAACTCGATTAGAAAAATAAAGAAGGAATACAAAAATAAGTGAATCTCAAAGTTGCCATTGTTTTGTAAAGTGGCAACTGTATCTCTTTTCTTAATATAATATATAAGCGTAAATACGTTAAAAATAGCATTCCATATTGTAGTAAAGCCTACTATTAGTAAAACAACAAAGCTTGAATTCCAATATGGGTGAAGCCCAACGTTTCGTTTATGCCAACTGATTCCCGTTTCTGGGCTGTCTAACAAAATCTGGACATCTGAGAGCCATAAGTTTAGAAATGATAGGCCCGGGATAATAAGAATAAAAGCAAAAATCCATTTGCAATAATCTGCCCAAAATTGTTATATTTATGACCAAGAAAAATGGCGGATGCGCGGTTAAAACTCATCAAAGCCTCCGAAAATAACATAACAGCTGTAGAATGATAACTTAACTCCAAAATCAATGTTGTAACCACACCTTTGGAGGGAAAGATGCTAAAAAAGTTTACAAATGCCGGTGATGATGGAAGCCGATAACATAGTACAAAAGTAAAGATCGCCACAATGCTTGCGATACTTTGAAACGCAAATATTTTATAAAACACAATATTAAATATCGGTTGATTCCGTTTGGTCAATATAATTTTTAAAATAATAAGATACATAATTATTGTTGGTATCAGATAACAATACGACAAAATAACAAATAGATCTGCATCCATAAATAAATTAGGAACGAATGTCATGTTGAAAACGGTTGTTTATTGTGGGGTAAAACACTACAAGTGACAATTCGAAGACAATGTTGTGCCAGGTTTTTGCATGTACTATGGTCGAAAGCAATCGTACCTCAATCACGCGTTTGATGCGAATTAATGAGTCGTCAATCGTTGCGAGACAGGGTGAAAATTGCGGGGAATATACTGTTTCAAACGATTTTTTTTCAGTTTTTCGAGATTACTTTACAGTGATTTGCATGAAAAATGCATGCAAATGAAAATTGTGTTACTTTTTTTCTCGGAATGTTATTTGCATGAAACGTTAATGCAAATCATTGTAAAAACAATTTTGAAAGATGGAAAAAACCGTTTGAAACGGTAAATTCCCCGCGATTTTCACCCTGTCTCGCAACGATTGACGACTCATTAATTCGCATCAAACGCGTGATTGAGGTACGATTGCTTTCGACCATAGTAGGATAATTTGACTTTTAAGGTATACTAGGAAAAAAAGATGATTGGAAAGAACTAGAAGGGCACTACGTCAAAGAGGATTGATATAGTGAATAAACTTAAAACCTTAGGCCATTTAACGGAGAAAGTTAATCCGCTTTGACAGAACAAATAACCTGTAATTTAGTTACGGTGTTAACTTTCATTCTTTGTATAACGTATTGCTATTGGATACAGGTACATAGCTGTCCATTTGTGCTGATTGTGTGCACTACAAACTTTCAAAGGACATCAGGATCACTTTTGAATTTTTCAGAGTCGGCCTTCGGTGTCAGAACACAACACGTGCAACAGTACCACTTTTTTGTTTTGATACTTATAACGCCATAAAATTTAGTTTATTGGCACCCAAAATGTTCACAGTGTTCAGCCACGCACGCCGTCGAAATATGTAGTGGTGAGCAACTTTACCATCACAGCGAAGGGAGGTATTTTTGACGCTGTAATTGAATAACTTTTGAGTTAAAAAGACAAAGCATGGTGCCGCTCGAAATTACAAATGGTTGAACATCTTAAAGATTGAATTATCCTACGTAATAACTTCTGGGACTGTACGAACTACATTTAAGCAACCCGCACGTTGAGGTTTTTTACACAGAATAAACATAACGTCGTTCAAATATGACTTACGTTCGCAACTTTTTTATGGATGCAGATTTGTACGTAATTTTGTCCTACTGTTATTTGGTTCCAACAATAATATTGTACCTCATGATTTTGAATATTATATTGTCTAAATCAAGTCGGCCCTTGTTCAGCACAGTGTTTTATAAAATTTTCGTATTTCAAAGTTTTGTAAGCCTTGTATCGATTTTTACATTTGAATTATGTTTCCGAATTCCAACCGCGCCGGCATTTGTTAAGTTTTTCAACATCTTTCCGACAAAAGGAGTTTTCACAACATTGATTCTTGAATTGTGTTATCATTCAGTGGTTGTTATGTTGCTTTCGGAGGCGGTAATGAGCTTTAACCGTGCCTCAGCTATTTTTCTTGGCAATAATTATAACAACTTTTGGGCGGATTACTACAAATGGATTTTTGGTTTTATTCTTATTATTCCGGGTGTATTATTTCTTAACTTATGGTTCTCGGATGTCCAGATTTTGTTAGACAGCCCCGAATTGGGAATCAGTTGGCGTGAACGAAGCCTTGGCTTACACCCCCGTTGGAATTCGAGCATTATTGTTTCATTTCTAACCGGATTTGTGACAATTTGGAATGCCATTTTCAACATCTATACACTTGTTTATTTCATTAAGAAAAAAAAGAAAGTTGGCAAGGCGCCATACAATGGAAACCTTGAAATTCACTTATTTCTGTACTCATTTTTTGTTTTTATGATCGAAGCAGTTTTTGCTACTGTAACGGTAATTGTTTTTTTTTCGTCTTAAACGATTTCTTATCTTCCCTGTAACTTTGAATGTATTGTTACTTTTAGGGTATTATGCTGTATCACATATTCCGTGACAATGATGTTTCGTGGACAATGTACTACATGACCTGTCTTGATATTTGTGACTGTAGTCCGCCTTGGATAATGTTGATAATGCAAAAACCTCTTAGAAAGGCTGTGTTTTCCCAGTGCTGTCGGTTGGGCGGCAACATTGCTATCCACATGATGGCTTTGCCCAGTACACGCTTATAGATTTAAGATTAATTTTGGTTTTTAAATATCTTCTAATGATAACATATCTTTTGCATAAAGCGCTTTTTATGGTACAGAAATATAAACTATACGGAATATGAGATTGCATTTACTATGCTGAGTTTCCAGTATCAGAACACAGAACATACTACAACATTCGCACTTTTTCGTTCTATAACTACAGACACCATAAAAAAATAATTTATTGACACAAATCACTCACAGGTGATCAGCGACTAAAAAGTGGTAAGAACATTTACAATGACAACACAGGGGAGTTTTTTCGACGTTGTAACCTAATTACTCTTTATTCAAAAAACGCGTGTTACCAATGCCTATAGAATGTAGCATACAGTTTACAACAAAAAGCGGTAGTAATTTCAAAGATCGAATTATCTTACACGTTGATATTCAGCACTATACTATATTTGAATTGCCACTCGTCGTGTTTGTTACCCTTGAAAGATCAACCGCTTTCAATATGACTTTCGTTCCAAACTTTTTTATGGATGCAGATTTGTTTGTTATTTTGTCATACTGTTATTTGGTTCCAACGATCATTATGCATCTTATAATCTTGAGAATTATATTGACAAAAGCGAATCAACTGTTGTTCAACACTGTGTTCTACAAAATATTTGTATTTCAAAGTATCGTAAGCATAGTCTCGACATTATTGTTTGAACTTTGTTTCCGACTTCCGATAGCACCGGCATTTGTAAACTTTTTTAGCATCTTTCCTTCCAAAGGAGTTTTTACGACATTGGTACTTGAATTGAGTTATCATTCTACCGCTGTCATGTTGCTTTCGGAAGCTGTTATGAGTTTTAACCGCGCATCAGCTATTTTTCTTGGTAATAATTATACCAACTTTTGGGCAGAT
The DNA here is from genome assembly GCA_000341325.1 of Panagrellus redivivus. Taxonomy (NCBI): domain Eukaryota; kingdom Metazoa; phylum Nematoda; class Chromadorea; order Rhabditida; family Panagrolaimidae; genus Panagrellus; species Panagrellus redivivus. Next base: position 90,955 of record KB455481.1, on the reverse strand, counting down.
TATTACAAATGGATCTTTGGTTTCATTCTCATTTTTCCGGGTGTATTGTTTCTTAACTTATGGTTCTCCGATGTTCAACTTTTATTAGATAGCTCGGAAATGGGTATTAGCTGGCGTGAAAGAAGTTACGGACTTCACTCATATTGGAATGCAAGCCTTCTAACTGCATTTCTAATAGCATTTGTGACAGTTTGGAATGCTATTTTCAACGTATATACACTTATTTATTTCCTAAAGAAAAGGAACACACCGGCCACTTCGCCATACAATGCTAACCTTGAAATTCATCTATTTTTGTATTCGTTCTTTATTTTTCTAATCGAAGTATTGTTTGCAACTTTTACGGTAAACTAATTTTTTCCATTCCATGGTTTTTATTATAGCTTTCAGGCCATAATGTTATATCACATATTCACTACTAACGATGTTTCGTGGACAGCATACAATATGATATGCTATGATATTTGCGGCTGTAGTCCACCTTGGATCCTGTTGATAATGCAGAAACCTGTTAGAAAGGCTGTGCGTGCACGATGTTGCTGGTTGGGCGGCAATGTTGCTGTTAATATGTTGGCATTTCCTAGTACACATTCGTAGATTTGTTTTTGTGACTGTTTTGTTTATGGTATTAACCAAATACAGTTCCTTGAATAAAAACGTAAACTACCGGAAAACAAGTTTAGCAACTTTCCTTTTGGCGAAATTCTACCAAAAACTGACAAAATTCTATTGAAATTCAGCTGAGGATTTGTTAGTTTTCTCCATATATACAGCCGTTTTGTCGCGTTTTGCATCTTGCATGATACGAGTAACAGCCAGAGGTGTTAAATATGTTGATTTGGGTGTTGGAAGTTAGAAATTGCGCACAGGATTGCCAAAAAAATCAGCAGAAACTCTCAAAGTTGCACTTTTATACGGAAAACCTGCTCAAGAGTTGCAAAACTTTACCAAAAACTAACACATTCCACATTTCTCAACAAAGTTTAGTTGATTTGTCTAGTTTCACATGTTTTGTTTTCGGAAACATTAAAGCGTTTAAAATTTACAATGTTGTCACGTTTCAGGTGAAAATTGAGGACTTGACGCTTATAGCATTCGGTGCACATTAGCTTTGTTCCATAATGTGACGCACCCCTCCAAATTATGCAAGTGGAAACTCACAACTTGCTGAAACCCTGAAAACACAAACTTTCGAACTTTACGGGACACAGGGTGTGTATAATGTAGCTAGAATGTTTATTTTAAGGTTACACAGACTTTTGATCGGCACAACTTTTTGGTGGTATGTTGTAATATCATGGGTATAAAACGACCTCAAACCATGGAGGCACCTTTAGTGGAGCAGTCTTCACACTATCATAGAGGCTCCATACAATGTCGCCAAAGAAGCAGAGTATGTATAAGCGATGGTTCACCGTGCCAAGTAATGAACGCAATGCCGAACCGGCGTCCTATCGAACTATGGTTTGTTTCTGTTTTTTGGTTCTGTTAATTAAACTTAATCGATTTTAGCTTCGATACGCTACGAAATATGATTATTTTCTCCTGTTTGTCGGACTGGTATCATCACTATTGAACGGTATCATGTATCCGTTGAACATGCTCGCCTTCCAGGGCGTGGTGGACGTTCTTACCGATGCGCAGCGTGAATACGAGCTCGGAGTGTTGGACAAGGATAAGTTTACGGCAGGGATTCAACTGTATACATGGATATACTTTGCCGTTGGTGTCGTTATTTTTGCGCTGACTTTTGTTGGGGTAAGCAAGTTTACTTTTTGCTTTTTGGATCAAAAAACGAAATCAAACAAGTAACATTTGAAACCATCTAGCATGGTACCGACATGTGTTTTCATTGTGGCTCAAAATGCTAATGTGAGAACACACGTGATTCTTACCATAATCGTAGGGATTTATCGCGTGCATATATTAATTTTTGATGCGTTTCAGATGAGTGCATTGTATATTGTTACGGAACGGCAAGCGAAGCAGATTAGGAAACATTTTTTGCAGAGTATTATTAATCAGGAAGTTGAATGGTTCGATAAGAATGAAGTTGGCGCTTTGGCACATAAGATGAGCGCGTAAGTCGAAGTTTTGGCATTGAAATAGAAAAATCTGCAACTTTTCAATTACAGGAACATCGAAAAGATCAAAGACGGCGCTTCCGACAAGCCCGCTGTCGTCCTTTCATCCATCGGTGCCCTTGGAAGTGGCATTGTCCTCGCGTTTGCGCTCTCCTGACAATTGGCCGCCGTCACCATGATCATCGTGCCTTTTGTCATTCTGTCCTTCTACGGCTCTGCTATTGCCTTTAAGGCTTCCATCTACAAGGAAATGAATGCCTACTCAGCTGCTGGTGCCGTCGCCGAGGAGGTCATCAGTGGCATCAGAACCGTTATGTCCTTCAATGCGCAAGACTTTGAAGCGACCCGATATGAAAAGCATCTAAACCAAGGCAAGAAGGTCGGAATCCAAAAAGCTGGCGTCATTGGCTTCTTCGCGGGTCTCCAGAGTTTGATCATTTTCGTCTGCATGGGTGTATGCTTCTGGTATGGGACACATCTCGTCATTTGGGGCACCATTTATCCAGGAACGATGTTTGCGTGCTTCTGGGCGATTCTCACTGGAGCGATGAAAATGGGTGTAGCCGTGCCACAGGTGTCGGTAATAATCGGAGCAAAGATGGCGGCGAATGAGCTTTTCGAAATTATTGATCGAGTGCCGAAGTTGGATTCATTGAGCAAGGCTGGAATGAAACTTGATAATATCAAAGGAAAGATTGAATTCACAAACATTCACTTCCGGTATCCGTCACGGCCTGAAGTCAAGGTCCTCAATGGAGTCACCTGGACTGTGGAACCCGGCCAGACGGTTGCCCTCGTCGGACACTCTGGCTGCGGAAAATCGACTTCCATCGGTCTGATGATGCGGTATTACAACCCAGAATCGGGCAGTATCACCATTGACGACATCCCGATCGAAGACATCAATGTGGAATCCCTCCGAAACACCATTGGAGTCGTTTCACAGGAAAGTGTCGTCTTCCAAACGACAGTTTCGGAAAATGTGAGAATGGGAAAGCCGACAGCCACTCAAACTGAACTAGAAACCGCGTGCCGGCTAGCCAATGCCCATGATTTCATCGTCAAACTTCCGAATGGCTATGAAACATTCATCGGTGACGGTGGTGTCCGACTATCCGGAGGCCAAAAACAGCGTTTGGCCTTTTTGGCAATCGCTCGTGTTCTTGTCAGAGAGCCGAGAATACTTCTTCTCGATGAAGCAACATCAGCATTGGACACAGAATCAGAAAGACTCGTTCAAGCGGCACTCGATGCAGCTTCCAGCGGCCGAACAACCATAACTATTGCTCATCGATTATCGACAGTGAGAAATGCTGATAAGATCATTGTTTTCGATGAGGGTAACATCCTGGAATCTGGCACCCATGACGAACTAATCGCACTGGATGGACATTACAAGCAATTGGTAGCGGCACAGCAAATGAAGAGTGAAAAGAAGAAAGTCGTTTTAGTTTCGCCGACGGATGACGAAGGTAATTTGTAACTTTTTAGAATGGTTTCTGTAGAATAGTCAATTTCAGAAGAAGACCTTGTCCCAGAAATGGTCGCATCTCTGCGCGTGTCCGAACGCATCCGGAAATCCATCGCATCAGTGCGTGAAACCGATGTTGGAATCTATCTTGACGATGCTATGGACGATTTGAAGGAAGAGGGATTGAAAACTGCTTCAATGTTGGATGTTGTCGTTTTCGCGAAACCGGAGAGATTGATGGCTATTGCGGGATTGGTTTTATCCTTGATTAGGGGTTGTCTTTGGCCGTGTTTTTCGATTCTGTATGGCCAACTTTTCCTTGTGAGTTGTTATAACCACTTTTAAACATCCTAAACTGGCAATTCAGACCCTCTCATCACCCGACCTCTCCAACGCCAGCGCAGAAGCTGCCCTTTATGCCGGCCTTTTCATTGGCATCGGTCTCGTTGGTGGGTCCGCAACATTCGGAAGTGGCTTTAGCCTTGGTATTGTCGGTGAAAAAGTTGCCATGCGTCTTCGTCTTGCCGTCTATAGAAACATTCTACGTCAAGATGGAGCCTATTTCGATCAACGAATCCACAGTGTGGGCGCCTTAACAGCACGTTTGTCTTCTGACGCTAAAAACATCCAAGGCGCAATCGATCAACGTCTCGCTGAAGTCCTTCAGGGCATCACTACCCTCGTTTGTGGGATTGCTATTGCCTTCTCGGTCTCATGGATCATCACGCCCTTCTGTCTTTTGACCGCCTTGATATTGGTCGTCGCCCAAACGCGTGTTACGGCCTATCTCAAACAACGCGGTGTCAGAGACGCCGAAATAGCGAGCACTGCCAGTCGCATCGTGACTGAAAGCATTGAAAACGTGAAGACCGTCCAAGCAATGACACGGCAACAAAAGATTTTTGATGATTTCAGCAGAGCCTCAGAACTCCCCCATAAAAGGGCCATGATCCGTGGTGTCATCACTGCCGCTAGCTATGGCCTGAGCACGGCATTTGTGTCATTCAACTTCTTTGCGTCATATTTATTCGGCATGTTCCTCGTGAACCGTGACTTAACTTCGCCGTATGCCATCTTCCAAGCAGTTGGAGCTCTAAATATGGCAGCTATGATCATTAGTAATTCGGCAGCGTACTTCCCGGAATTCATCAAGGCTCAGATTTCGGCGGGATTGATGTTTGGCATGATGAGAGTCAACCCGAAGGTGGATAGTGCCTCTACTGAGGGACTTACAACGGTAAAATTTGTTTCTTCATTCCAAAATCAAAAATAACAAAACTTTTCAGCCGATCGAAGGCAATATCGAATTCAGCGATGCCAAATTTGCCTACCCAAGCAACCGTAAGAACCTAACTCTCAACGGACTGGACATCAAAGCCGATTTCGGCAAAACCATTGCTCTTGTTGGACCCTCAGGCTGTGGCAAATCTACCGTAATCCAGCTGGTTGAACGCTTCTATGACCTTATCGCCGGAGAATACTCGATCGATGGCACAAACGCCCAGAAGTACAACGTCCGACACTTACGACAAGCGATTGCCCTTGTCGGCCAGGAACCAACACTTTTCAATCTACCAATTCGCGAAAACATTGCCTACGGTTCCAATGAAATCGATGATGAAAAGGTTGTCGCCGCGGCTAAACTGGCCAATATCGATTCCTTCATTCAAAGCCTGCCCCAAGGGTATCGAACCAGTGTTGGTGGCAGAGGGCTCCAGCTATCCGGTGGCCAGAGGCAACGAGTCGCCATCGCTAGGGCCATCTTCCGCGAACCCCGAATTTTGCTCCTGGATGAGGCTACGGCTGCGCTTGATGGTGAATCGGAGAAACTCGTTCAGGAAGCACTCGATCGAGCACGTGATGGACGCACGTGCATTACGGTGGCACATCGATTGTCGACTGTCCAAAATGCTGACTTGATTTGCGTCATTGATAAGGGCGAATGCATCGAAAGTGGCACGCACGAACAGCTTGTCGAACGAAGAGGCTTGTATTATCGGCTTGTGCAATCACAAAATATGTCGTAAAATTAAAAATTTTAACTTTTTATTGCTTTGATTTATCTTCATATCAGTTTGTGGAATTTTAATAAATAGTTTTTTTACTGTGATGACCTTGAAAACAGCCTAAATTTTGAATGTTAGACAGAAATCTTTGGGCAGAAAAGTGGTAATCACAGCGTCTTACATTAGAGGTTACATTACAATAGACAAGTTATGCTAATTACACGCGTCAGACACCCAAAATGCGGATCATGGACGTTGCGTGCGCATCCTGATACTCCCATAGCGAATCCTTGTCATTCTGTAGCTCATTTGTTGTTGTTGTCGGGTACCACCACTTTGAACAGTCGCGTTGTTTTGCGTTGTTTTGAAACGTTTGCGTCTCTGTTTTGCCCGTTTATTTTGTGTTCTGTCTGCAAGCGCGGTGTTAAACTATCGTTTTACAGGTATCACCGCTGCGTGGCAGTTTCAAATCGTTGAGATGGAGAAACGTGAGGCCGTTGATAAGAAGCAATGCCCCGACGAATACTACGAGCCCGTTCTCGTTGACGGCACTGAAGCCTATCTCGTTGCACCATTTGATGTTGTTCCTGTTTGCCGCGATGCTTTGATTCCTGAAGTCGGTGTCAATGCAATGTGTAGTTTTACTCCACCGGATTTGGTTAACTGTGCTTATGTTATGACCAATGCGGACTTCAAACTGCGCCAACGCTGTGTTGAGACGTTCCGAAGATATGGCTATCCAAACGTTGAATCAGTCGATAACCTTAGCGTCCGTTTGGCTTCGAATATTTGGAAGCTACCGTTGAAATGCGCCATCGGGGAACCTGTTCTTGTTTTCGTTGAAGATCGATGGGATCTGTGGCACTGGAATGTGATCGAGAAGTGTGAAAACGGCTGGAAAATCATTGGAAGGGTATGCTTTACAATTTGAATTGTCTTTCCTGTCATTTTCATCTGTTGTTACAGTATCAACACTTCACACAAGCTAAGGAGAATCACCCGTTCGTGCGCAACATTGTTTACGACAGTAGGCATACGGAGATTAGCGAAACCTCACTCAAAGCTCTATTTCCTGGTGGAACATTTCATCTCGCATCACAAGAGCCTGATGTCTACTTTCCATTTGATTTTATCAACAACAGAATCAGGAAGGGCAACTTCGATGGCTATGAAGTTCTGCCATACTTTGATTTCGACATTTTCTGCCAATTTGAAGGTAAAACCGTGCAATTTCCAATGGCCGACCGCGTGCCACCGTTTACGATTGAACAATTTGTGGACGTTGGAGATTCTTTGGAAGTGAAGGTGCGATTTTTTTGTTTCTTTTATCGACGCTTTTGAAATTGCTTTTTTTACAGATTTATGTCGTTACGCCGGCAGATCGGTTTGAGAAGGAACTTCCGTCAATCGTCAAAACATTCAACTTTGACCGCCCTGCGTCACGAACTGTTTTGATTACGATCACGGTTGACAAAACACTTCTTCCGATCGCTACTTATAAGACGTTGACTTTGCGGCGATTTGATGTGCAGGTACAAATTTTTTGTTTTTTTGTTTAAAATTGTAAATGGTAAACTTCAGGAAGATCCATTCATACCAAATGTCCTTTGTCCATGCGGAGAACCTGTTGACGTGATTCATTATCAATCGTCCCACGATGACGCAGTTGATGACAACACGTCGAATTCAACTTTGCCAGAACAACTGTCCCAACTCGAGTTGGGTCCTCCGACGACCATTCTGACATTCACCTCCGACAACCGCGTCCTGGTTGAAACCGACAAAACCTACACTGGCGCCACTCAACATCTGGCGTATGTGCGTCTTGAAGCTTGGAAGGTGCCACAGGTCGGAAAAAGGGCTTTTGAGGCCTTGAAGACGCATCCGGATTCTGTTTATTACGGTAAGTCGGTCCCACTTTGAACAATAGTGTCAGTTTGTCCAAATTTCAGACATCACCCGCCTGCTGGCTACCGACTTTGATCCCGACTATCCTCACCCAATGTGGGGCTTCAAAACGACCCGCGGCGCCGATGGCAAGGTCGTCATCCATGACGGTGGCGAAATTGAAATGCAGCCAATTTTTCTTTTTGGGTTGATCGTCAACAGTATGCGGCTCTACATCAATGAACATCTCGAATCCAATGTCACTCATCTTGGAATACGGTTGCCAACAGGTTCTGTGGTCAGCGAAGACGATTTGAATATGCTGTCTCAACGAAACGGTGTTAAGCTCACTTTGTTGAATTGGTGAATAATTTTTGTTTATTTTTTGTAAATAGTTTTTATTTGTTTTCATGAAATTTCGTGGTGATCAGTTTTCTTTGTAAACTTAAAGTTTGTTTAACTGAAAAGTGTACAGAAGAAGATGTTGTAGGTGAGAAATCCCGCTCTCAATGGCAAACTGCGCCCGGTATCAACAAGATCCTACTAAAACTTGCAACAAATTTTACTTTTCTTTTCATCCAAATTCCGATAAAATTGGCATAACTAAAACTAGTAATTTTTGTATACCAAAAACGTTCAATGCAAATTTCACATTTTTTCTGTTACCAATATTTCTAAATGACACCAATAGTTTCTCTTGGAGATGTCCGTATATTGCGAACCTGTTCTTGTTAATGGCACCGATGCCTACATTGTTTCTTCGGATGATGTTACTCCCATTGTTTGCGATTCTGTGACACCTGAAGTCGGTATTGCCGCTATCAGTTGCTTCGCACCCCCGACCGTGGCAAAGTGCGCTTATGTTCTGACAACGGACTTCCAGCTACGCCAACGCTGTGTTGAAGCCTTCCGAAAAGCGGGCTACGCCGATGTTGAATCGATCGATTTTCTTAGTGTCTCTTTATCTTCGGACATTTTCAATCTTCCACTAAAGTGTGCCACCGGTGAACCCGTTTTTGTATTCGTTGGACTGAATGATCCTTTTTGGAAAAAGTGCCCGGTTAATGTGATCCAAAAATGCGAAAATGGTTGGAGAATAATAAAGAGAGTAAGTTTAGAAGTTGAAGTGGTCCTAATTGTCAATTCCATTACTTGTTTCAGCTTCAATTTCTTCCGGAAGCATTTTTTTACCATCCAACTGTACGCAACTTTGTCATTCACGGCAAGACCCCAGAGACTACAAAACTAGCCCTTAAAAATCTATATCCGGGTGTCAAATTACATCTATCTCAAAAACCGGATGATCTGTTTAAGTTCGATTTTATCAGAAACAGAATCATCAAGGGAGATCTTAATGGCTACGAAGTTCATCCTTATTTTGATTACGACTTTCGTATTGGCAAGAAGGGAAGTAAATTATCCTTGCCGATTTACGACCGAGTGCCACCATTTATCGCTAAACAGGCAGTATCGATTGGAGATGCTTCTGAAGTAGAGGTGCTTCTAATTCGTTTGCTACGTTCACGTTTTTATACAGAGTGTTTACAGATTTACGCGGTTACGCCCGCAGGCCGCTTTTCGTTTAACAATAGTCAGAGCGATAAGGAACCTCCGACTCTCGTTAAAACATTCAAGTTCGACAGCTATGCGTTGCGAACTGTTATGATTACGATCACTGTCGACAAGACATTGATTCCGCAAGCTACTTTGGAGATAGATGTTGCACTTGTGCCGCTCAAAAAGGAAACGAGCGCTAAGGATGCTTCTGAACTACCGAAAAAGCGTGTGTATTCTGAAGTTTTTTTAAATTTGGCACCTTTCAATGCGCAGGTTCACATTTTGTGTTTGTTATCATCCATTATTACTGTTGATCAGTTTCAGCAAAATAAGCCCCCATCAGTTGTCTTTTCTATCATAAATCGGCACAACTATGCCCTCGATGCGCACTATCCGAATCACACGTCCTCCGAAGGAGAATTCAAGACCTTGCGTGAAGTCATCGCGCAGATGCTCAAAACAGCACCGATTTCTTCGACTGCCGCTATCTATTGTGTTAATACAATCACTGCCCGCTCTGATCTTCAAAAATTTAGTGATACGTGCAAGAAATTGGGATATCCCACTGTGAAGTTTATTTCCAATGTATCCTATACTCTGTCGCTAATACTTGGCATGTCTGAAATCATTGTCAACTCTGGACAACAAATTGTAATACTTGATTCACTACAGTACCATATTGTGGTAAGCGATGGAACGTATCTCAGTGTTGTTAAGTTTGTAAGTTAACCCATTAAAGCCAATACATATAATCTTAAGTATTTAAGGGCACTGTTGACAAAATTGACTCCAAATATTTCAAAGGCAATCCTACCGTGGTTGAAAATGGCTTCAATATTTACTCCGAGGTAAACATAGACAACCTCCGACAGCTCTGTTATCCGGCACCTGTCTACGTTGTTACCGGAGTGAAGTATACACTGAAATTACAATCCAAGTATTTTTTGAGTCTCGCGAATGGAACGGGTTTCGATGGAAAACTATTCTATGATTATAGTGATGTCGATTTTGGTATCAAAGGTGTTGGTGTCGCTAAGACAGTGGACACTCGATTCAAAGCAACTCCATTCACTGTGACGACTGATGTGGAGGCCAGTAATACAAAGCTAAGCATATTACTGGTTACGTCTGCGCCGGATGTTGAGATGTTGAAAGAGTTTGTGGTGCCACGTGGAGTCAAAGATGTCCGATTTACGTTCCACGTGGAATCAATCTGTGACATTACTGTTAGCATGGACGTCATTGACAAGGACAGAGACGGCGATTTTTCAAAGACTAACACGTTGAAAAGGTTAAACAGAAGTCAAAATCACCTGCCCTTGACTTCCTGTGAAAACGCAGAAGTTAAGCAAGTTGATGCCAGCCGATCGATTGAAAAGAAAACTGGTGATGTTCCAAAGAAAAGGAAAAATGGGACCCAGCGGCGTAAGGAGGCAATACTTAAAGCGGAGAAAGAAAAAACGGTTTCTGATCCGACCAAATCGTCTCATTGTCCACAATCCCGCAATGGCATTGAAGTAGCTACATCAAATTCGACTTTGCCAAAGGAACTGTCCCAACTCAAATTGGAGTCTCCTCCGAAAACTGTTCTGACATTTACTTCCGATAACCGCGTCCTGATTGAAGCCGATGAAACCTATACCGGCGACAAAGAAGTCCTCGCCTATGTTCGTCTTCAAGGCGGCAAGCCACCACAAGTCGGAAAAGAAGCGTTTGACGCATTGAAGAAGTATCCGGATTCCGTATATTACGGTAAGTTGGTCTTTGGTTTCGAATAATAACCTGCTTGTGTCCAAATTTTAGACATCACACGCCTCATGGCCACTGACTTTGACCCCAACTACCCTCATCCAATGTGGAGCTTCAAAACAACCCGCGACGCCGATGGCAAAGTCGTCATCCGCGGCAGTGACAACGTTGAAACGCTGCCGATAGTCCTTTTTGGATTAGTTGTCAACAGTACGCTGCTCTACATCAAAGAACATCTGAAATCCGATGTCACTCATGTTGGAATACGGTTGCCGACAGGTTCTGTGGTTAGCGCAAACGATTTGAAGCAAGTTTCGGAACGAATCGGTGTTGAATTAGTTATGTTGAAAGTTTAGTTTTTCTTCGGTTTTTTGAAATAAAATATTTAAGTCATGTTGTAAGAAAATCGGTGGTAAACAGACAATGAAAAAAGTCTATTCACGAAACAGTTATCAGCAAACTTGCAATGGTACACGTTTTGTGGTCTTGAACAACAACTGGATCGATCAATATCACTCCAGTCCGCGTTTGCCTCTTTTGGGCCCTTCCCGCAAATTTTGCGGTCATGGAAATATCCTTTCAGTGTCTTTGTCAGAATTTCCGTGACGTTATGTTCGAATTCCGTTTGCACAGGACCCATCCATCGATAAAGATTCAATTATTTCAGAAAATGTCCACCGACATCTTTGTCGTTCTCGACAATGGTCAGAAAGCCTCAATCGTCACCCCCACCAAGATCATCAATGTCGTCAGCCGTGCTCGCAAACCCGAAGACGCTGTCACAAAGTTGCTTGATCTTGTCCCGCCGAATGCCGTCAAATGTGCCTTTGTAAACGCTTCCACAGGCTTTCTTGTCCGGAAGAAGTCGATACGAGCCTTCCAAAAAGCCGGCTATAACAAAGTCAAGGTGATCGAAATCTTCAGCTATGGACTGTCGGCTGCCATCTACAACCAACCTTTGGATTGTGCCATCGGCGAGCCTGTTATTATCATCGTCGGATTGGAGCAGTTCTTACCGGTGACTGAATGTGTTGCTGTTGTGCTTGAGAAATGTGAGAAAGGATGGCAAATTGCTCATAAAGTAAGCTTCTTCGAACCTTTTGACCGTTATAATCACGCTATTTCAGGGTTTGTTGGCGATCAATGCCATTCTCGAGTACCCATCAGTCCGCCATGTCATCGCCTACAAAGGTACTCCAGATTACGCCAAATCCGATGTCATGAAGCTGCTTCCGGAGTGTACAGTGCACATTGTCGACAGACTGCCACCCAACTGGAAGTACACCTACTTCAGCAACAAAGCCATCAAAGGCAATCTCAATGGCTATGAAGTCGCGGCATTCTGCCCAGATGATTTGATCATTCAGTACGGTGAAACATGTGAACTTGTCAAACTGTCGGAAATGGTCCCACCTTTCACGATTACAAAGACCATTGACATTGGATCTGTTTATACTGTGAATGTATGTTTGCTCTGTTTAGTATCAAAGTTTTGAAATGCCATTTTCAGATCCGTGACACCTCCAAAGACCAGCGAATCATCACAAAAATCGACACATTCAAGCATAATGCCCGTCGAACCGTTACCATCATCATCACTGTGGACATGGCACTGGTGCCGCAAGTGCAGCTGAAGACGCTGAAAATGCGATTTGAGGTGGGTTAATATGCTTTTACAGGAAGTAAAACTGTTATGAAACCTATTTAGATAATCCCCCACACCAAGGTGAACACGAAATTCACTGTAAAGGCAAAACGTAAACTAACCTCTCCACCGACGACGATTCTGACATTCACCTCCGACAACCGTATCCTCATCGAATCGGACGAAACCTACACAGGCAACGCGGAAGTCCCAGCCTATGTGCGACTTCTTCCTGGAAAAGCGCCACAAACTCTGAAACAGGCCTATAACTATTTGCCGAAGGCTCCTAAATCCTCTGTTTGTTACGGTAAGCCGTGATTATAATGTAACAATCGCTCAAAAATTGCATTTATAGACATTCCCCGACTGCTGGCACGCGACTTCAACCCCGACCAACCCGATCCATCCTGGGCCTTCAAAACATCACGTGACACCGATGGCAAGGTGATTGTCCATGCTGGCTTTAACCTCACCGCATTACCGATTGTACTTTTCGGTCTGCTTGTCCAGAGCACATTCCAATACATCCAGAAACAACAGACGTCTCCGATCGCTGTGCTGGGAATTAAACTGCCAGCTGATACTGTTGTCAGCGTTGCCGAAATGAGGGATATCGCTCAACGAATCGGGGTGAATCTGGTTTTGTTGGATGACTGATTGTGATTTCTGAAAACATTGTCAATTTTGGGTCTTAATTTGTGTATATTAAAGTAAAAGTATCAACCCTTGTTTCTGATTGCAATTTAATAACGTTATTGTGTTAAGATTCGACAGCAAAAAAGATAATAAAGTGGAATAAAATGCCTTTTTTACTAATTCAGATGTGACAATTTTTTGACTGCAAAATTGCGAATTTCATTTGCTGTTGCGCGCATTTTGCCAAACAAATTTTATTTCGCCGACACCCGGCCTATTTTGACATCATTTTTTACGTGTTTTTGCTAACAATATGTTGTTCATAGGTTTTTTACGCATCTAATTTCATCTTAACTTCATCTAGCATATGAGTAGTGCCGATATCGAACATTTTTGAACGTGTTAGGGAAGAATGTGTTCGGAAAATGCGCGTTTTTAGTTGGTAAATTCTGCATTATTGTTTACTTTTATAGATTAATAAATATTCCATAATGTACTTCTTTTTTGCAGGAATGTTTGACTACGTTGCCGTCTTAAACAACAAATGGACCGTCAAACTAATTGCTTCGACACAAGTCCATACTGTTATCACCAATGCGCCGACGCCGGAAGATGCCGTTACAGCTCTTCTTCAAGCGGCTCCACCCGTCTCTATCAAATGCACTTTCGTTTTGAGCCATGCTTTGGCAGACCGTCACAGATCCATCAAAGCTCTGCAGAAAGCAGGGTACATCAACATTGAAACAATCGACGTTCTCAGCCTCAACATGTCTTCCAGAATTCTCGATCTTCCGTTGAACTGTGCCGTCGGCGACGTTGTTTTTGTCGTTAGCGGACACAAAGAGCAGTTACCTTGGTATGATCGCCACGTTGTCGCCATTCGGAAATGTGAAAACGGTTGGCTGGCGTTAGATAAGGTTAGCTTTTCGGTAGAAGTTTATATCATTGTTGTTTTTCAAATATTTCTTTCAGCCTATTTCCCCTCGTGACGCCCTTGCTCGATATCCATCAACCCGTCATTTTGTTATCGATGATGACGCCCCAGAAGCTGACAAAGCCGAAATCATTCAGTTCTTTGGTGATGGGAAGGTGCACTTGTCGGCATTGGTCCCGTCTAATTTCGAAGCGATGTTTATCTTGAACCGATTCAATAAAGGTGATCTCAATGGATATGAAGTGCTGCCATATTGCCATTACGACGTGCTGGTCCAATTTGGAAGCGAATGCGACACAGTTACGTTGACAGACCGAGTTCCACCGTTTACGATCTCAATGGATGTCGATGTTGGCGGTGCTTCCACTGTTAAGGTTCGATTTCACTTGTGTTTTCACTTATTTTTGACACGTTTCAATTTCAGATCTATGCCGATGAGCACATGCCAGGAGATAAACTATTGGTCAAAACCTTCAAATTCAAGGGTGCCGCGTTTCGAACTGTCGAAATCACCGTCAATGTCGACAAAACGCTTCTGCCTCAAGTGACGCTCGAAACTGAATACTTTGTGATTGTAGGTATTTTGCACCGTTATTAAACGTAAATCGTTCTATTTCAGGATGCTCTTGTTGTGCCTTCAACAATACCTGCTAATCCGGTTGTTTCTTCGTATCCAAAGCGTCAGGGTGCTACCCAAAGTTCCGTGGTCTACGCAGTTATGGACCTTTCTGCAGACGTGGACTGTGATTATTTCTTACTTGTGACGTATCATCGAGACGAAACATTTGAAGAGGAGCAGCTTTGGTCGATCAATGGCATCATTTCACATATTAATGACCCATCCGCTTTGATCATTTTCTGCTACAGTGGGTTCCTTCAAAGGGAACGACTAAAAGAGTTCCGAGATTCCTGTTTCAAAGCTGGATACAGGAACATACGATTGTTATCGTCCCAATCAGTGCAATTCTCTATGCTTCTTCATACGGCAGTTCTTTCTGTCAGTACTGGACAGCGGGGTGTGATTGGATTATGGCCGTATGGTTACGTTATTTTTGAGAACGATGGAGAGCGACTGAAAACGCGCAAGTCAGCCGGCTTACTTTCACGTGTGAAATATTCCGAGATTGCCAAGTATAACGTTGATTTCGCTGTCATCCAAGACTTCAAGTGCTACATCCCGAAGGAAACTTTTGATTGCTTCCGCCGCAGCGTTCCTGCGGAGAATTTTCACGTTGTCTCACTGGAAGGTGCCAAAATGGTTGACGTACGGCCGTATACTGTTATTTTGGATGGCAAAAAACTGGATGAATTTTGTCCGAAATTTCTGTGGAGCCTGGCTGATGGAAGCGACTTTAACGGATGCTTGTTTGACGACTTTTGTGACTTTGATATTCTTGTTGAAAGCGCCGATTACAGTATTTGGAAGTTTATTCAAACGCGGTTCAAGTCATTTCCATTCACTGTTATTGTTGACATTGAAGTGGAAAAGGAGAGTTCGTTCCATGTCTACCTCTTCAAAGATTTAAAAGAGGTGTTGGTCGAATATGACGTTCCACATGATGCCAAATCTGTGCGCTGTGCAATTTCTGTTGAATCAGCTTGCGACATTACCGTAATCGTGGATGTTGTCGACATGCTGGATGACACTGATGTTTCTGTAATTCAGTCTCTCAACATAGGTGAGTTACAATCGGCGGGTATTTCATCATCTAAATAGTATCATTACAGTTGATGACACCGGATCACTCCCAATTTTGTCGAAGGAACTATCGCAACCCGAATTGGATCCTCCACCGACGACCATTTTGACGTTCACTTCCGACAACCGTGCCATGATTGAAGCCGATGAAACCTACACTGGCGATGCAGAAGTTCTCGCGTATGTGCGTCTTCGGTCTCGCAAGGTGCCACAAGTTGGAAAACAAGCCTTCAGCGCACTCAAACGTCACCCGCATTCCGTTTTTTATGGTTTGTTCGCTTTCACGGCTTAGAATTGCAAAAAACATGATTCGTTTTTAGATATCACCCGCCTGCTGGCCACTGACTTCGACCCGAACTACCCTCATCCAATGTGGAGCTTCAAGACGACGCGTGGCGGCGATGGCAAAGTGGTCATCCACGGTGGCGGCAACATCAAAACTACGCCGATCGTCCTTTTCGGATTGGTCGTCAACAGCACACTGCTCTACATCAAAGAACACATCGAATCCGATGTCACCACTCTCGGCATCCAGTTGCCACTGGGTTGTGCAATCAGTGACGATGACTTGATGGCCATTTCTGAAAAAATTGGAGTCGAATTAGTCATTTGTTGAAAGGCTATTGTTGTCGTTCGTATTTTTTTGAATTTTTCCAAAATTTGTTATTTGTTAGTAAAATGTTGTTTCAAGAAAAATAAGTGAAATAATTTGCGAAAAGACCACTTTGAATAAGTCGTCCTAAACCGCAAGAACACCATTTGTGATTGGATGTTGGCAAGTTGCCAACCAAAAACCACAATTTTTGGCTGTTTTTGGCCCTGAAAGATGCTAAAAAGTTAAGCTAGATCACTTAAATTAAGTAATTTTATAGTTTGAGAACACGCGGAATTTGAAAACACCACTCCAGTTGCCCTAGAGTCAATAGTTTACAAATTAGAAAAAAAACTATTTTGCAAAATTGAGTTCTGGTAGATGCAAAAATTTTAAATTAGACCACTTTGAATAAGTGTTTCCGAACCGCGAGAGCACGGGGAGTTCAAAAATACCACTCAATCAGAGATTGGGACAATGATTGGCAAGTTACCAACTAATTGCGATTTTTGGGGAATTTTTGGCGTTTTTGGTCCTGGAGAGTTTTTCACACTTTCAAAACACGTGGAATTCAACATACCTTATAGATTGCATTGATGTTGGTATTTTTAGAAGTTAGCATTCTACTACCAGAAGGAATTTTGATAATGTATTTTCAAAGTTTTTGAAGACAGAAATGGTGCACACCGAAGCGTATTTGCTATTGCGCGCACTTTGCCAAACAGTTTTTTGCGACAGCTGTAACAACAGACACTTTTCGAAGCTTCATTTACAGCTGATTTTCCGGCGTTGCTGCTATCAAAACGCCATTCAAATGTTCTTTTGCGCTTCTCCATTCATCTCGGCTACTTGTACTATTGAAATGATGATGGTTTGGAACGTTTACTAGTGTGCCCTTTGCAGGAAAACCTCAATGTCCTCCGACTTCACTGTTATCTTTGATCGCGCAAGTGATGTCTTCCTCTTTGGTCCCCCACAACGCCTTCCATTGACCATTGTTGCTGATGCTCCGACGCCAGAAGACGCTGTCAACAGTTTGCGTAAAACTATCCCTCCGTCAACCGCGAGATATGTCTTTGTCCTGATTTATGACTTTCAAAAGTTTCAAAGATCCGTCGAAGCTCTGCAAAAGGCCGGCTACACCAACATCGAATCGATTGACATTGTCAGCCTCAGTCTATCGTCGAACATTTGGAATCTTCCGTTGAACTGTGCCGTTGGCGAGCATGTTTTTGTTATTACTGGACTGGAAGAGCCATTGCCGTTGGATGCTTGCAAGATTATGGTCATTCGCAAGTGTGAAGCCGGCTGGCAAGCTGTTAAGGTAAGTTTTTCGGGTATATATGATGTTTTTCTAATGTAATAGTCGGTTTTTTCAGCCTGTAGACATCCCTCTCGCCCTGATCGAGTACCCATGGGTGTGCGACATCGTTTATTTCAAAGATGCTCCAGAAGCTGACAAAGCCAAGATCAAGCAACTTTTTTCGGGCCGGAAGTTACATCCATCAGTAATGGTACATCCAGGATTCAAAGAAACGTTTGTCCGAAGCCGTATCAGCAAGAGTGGTCTCGATGGATTCGAAGTGCTCCCATTTTGCCGTTATAACATACTCATTCGATTTGGGGACAAATTGCAATTCATTGTGTTGAAAGACCAAGTTCCACCGCTTACCATCACAAAAGAGTTCGATGTTGGTGATGTTCCCATTGTTGAGGTTTGTTTTGTCAGTTTTTTTTCCATTTTTGAACGATAATTTTCAGATCCGCGGCGAGGAATACACTGTTGACAGTATTAGCACACATTTGATCAAAACCTTCAAATTCAAAACTTCCGCATTTCGAACTGTTTCAATCACAATCTATGTTGACAAAACGCTTTTGCCTCAAGTGACCCTGAAGACAGTTACAATGCGTGATACTGTAAGTGTACTTCTACAGTTACAAATACGTAATCCGTCTGTTTTAGGTACCTCTACAAACTCCAGTCATTTACGGTGTTGCGGACCTTCCGTCCTCTGGATTCACCTTTGTGGCCTACAAGCGAGATGGATCATTTGAAGAGTGCTTCTTATCGTCTGTCAGCGAAGTCATTGAATCCATGAAGAAGAAAACTTCCTATTCCCCGACTCTGATTGTGTTTACCTACACCGATACCGTCACAATCGACAAACTCCGATGTTTCCGAGATGAATGTTTGGAAGCGGGATACAGGAATCTTCGATTTATCTCGTCCCATTTGGTGAATTTCTCGATGGTTATAAAGATGGCTGGAATTTCTATCGAACCTGGACAACTGGTTGCTGTACTTCATCCAGATATCTTTTTTATTGTCGAGAAAAAAGGCGAACGGCTGAAGATACGAAAATCAGTATGTTTTCATCATTTTATTTCTTGTATTGTCATGAATTGGCTCTGTTTCAGTGTAAGAAGAGCGTCGTTGAAGTCAACAAGTCCAAAGTTGATACCGTCGTCATCTCGAATTTGAATTGCGACTTTCCGATGCCGTTTTTGGACACCCTGCGCAGCGTCTTACCAGCTAGAAAACATCACATTGTCACAGGGATGGACAAACTGGGTGAATTCCATCCAAAGTACATGTGGAGCCTAGCGGATGGCACCAACTTTGACGGATACCGGTTTGATGACGTCTGTGACTTTGATTTCGTCATTCATGGGATCAACTTCTACAAGTATGTTCCCACGTTGTTCAAAGAAGTCCCATTCACGATTACCGTCGACGCAGACGTGGACAACGTGGGAGTGTTGACAGTGGATCTGTTCAGACGTGAGAAGACCGCCGAGGTTTTGGATAGTTATTACGTTTCTGACGGTACCAAATCGGTCCGATTTACTATCTCTGTTGAATCAGCTTGCGATGTTACGGTAGTCATGGATGTTGTTGATATGGATGGTTATGATGGCTCAAAAGAGGAGACGCAAGATACTGTTGAAGATGGTGAATCCGCGCAAATGGTTCATCTTTCTTCACTCAATGACGAACCAGTTGATCCACTTGAATCTGCCGCATCAGAAGACGATCGTTTTTGCACGTCATGTGGAAGATGCTGTGAATGTACTCAATATCTGTTGAAAGAAATGTCGGTATCTCCAGACGACGATATTGATCATGTTGGATCACTCCCAACTTTGTCGAAGGAACTATCGCAACCCGAATTGAATCCTCCACCGGCGACGATTTTGACGTTCACTTCCGACAATCGTGTCCTGATTGAAGCCGATGAAACCTACACCGGCGACTATGAAGTTCTCGCGTATGTACGTCTTCGGAATGGGAAGGCGCCACAAGTTGGAAAACGGGCCTTCAACGCCTTGAAAGGTGATCCCAATTCCGTCTTCTACGGTATGTTTGCTCTCACCGTTCATAAATGCGACAACGTTGTTCTATTTTCAGACATCACACGGCTACTTTCCTTTGACTTTGACCCGAACCACCCTCATCCAATGTGGAGCTTCAAGACGACGCGTGGCGCCGATGGCAAAGTGGTTATCCACGGTGGTGACAACATAAAAACCACGCCGATTGTCCTTTTCGGATTGGTCGTCAACAGCACGTTGCTGTACATCCAGGAACACAGCGAATCCGATGTCACCACTCTCGGTATCCAGTTGCCAACGGATTGTTTGGTCAGTAACGACGATCTGGAGAACGTTTCTGATAGAATTGGGGTTGAATTAGTTATCTGGTGATATCTATGTTGTTGTTTTTGTTTGTTCAATGAGTGTTGTTGGTGGTTAATAAAGGGGGTATTTTTGGGACAGATGTTTTACATTCATTGCGAAAGTGGCTTTACAAAATAATCGGATTGTCAGTCAAACGATTGAATGGCCAGGCCCGTTTTGCCATTTTTCGATTTTCGTTTGTTTTTTTATTGTACCATAAATTCGTTAATGTTGTTTGTAAAAACAGAATGTTGGAGCTCAAACTTGAAATACGCGTTCGGAGACATGTTACAGTATATTTTTAAAACTTAAAACTAACATGAATTCATACAGAATGATGTTACAAAGGTCACAAACGTCACTGCGAAAGTGGCTGTTCACCGAGTCGACAGTCAATCGATTGAATGGCACGTTTTGCCAATGCGCGAACCAGCACCCATCGACAACCGGCTGAACGCGCGCGTCGTTTTCTGTTTATCGTTTACTCGTCGCTTCTATTCGTAACTTTTCCTTATTTTACCATTTCTTCGACATAATCCGCGTACTACTGGCGACAAGTTGCAATTTCTATGGAAACGCCACGCTTTCTTCACTTTGTCCCCACTTCCCTCCTTTCCAGGATCACATCCCCATCGAAATGTCCTCCGACGTGATCCCCGTCCTTGATTTCGACCTCAGGGCCTACCTCATCACTCCGACCATTGCCGTCGGCGTCATTTCCCGAGCCGAGACGCCGGAAATCGCCGCAAGTGCGTTGTCTCGAGCAGCTGCACCGACGTCCGTGAAATGCGCCCTCCTCGTGATGAACGAGGACTTTCGCCTCCGCCAGAAAGTGGTCTCCGCTCTAAACAAGGCCGGATACATCCACATCGAGACGATCGACATGACGAGCATCATTCTGTCGGAAAGCATTCTCAACTTGCCGCTGAACACCGCCGGTCAGGTTGTGTTCGTTGTGCTCGGTCTGGAAACCCGATTGCCGTTGGCGTCCTGCACTGTTGCCGTCATAAAGAAGGTTGAAGCCGGTTGGCAGGTTGTTCAGACTGTAAGCTCTTTCAATTAAGTTTATTTATATATAATTTATGCCTGTTTTAGAATCAAGACCCCTCCACCGTGCTCGCCCAACACCCATTCGTCGGCGACGTCGTTATCCACAGCGAGACTCCAGATTCTGTCAAGGCCGAGGTCATGAAACTCTTCCCCTTTCGAAAGCTTCACCTTTCCATCATGAGCCAACCCGATTTTGTCGAAACTTTCATCCGAAATCGAGTCAATAAGGGCAATCTCAACGGCTATGAAGTCCTTCCCTTTTGCCATTTCAATTTGCTGATCAAATACGGTCAAAAAGTCGAGAAAGTCGCCATGCAAGGCCGTGAAATTCCGTTTGTCGTTACAAAGGAGAACCATATCGGGGTTGCGGACAGTATTGATGTTGGTTTTTAACTTTTCAAAGGCAGAATTCTGGAAATTATATAACTTTACAGGTGTGTATCGACAATGTCTCCCAATCACTGCTCAAAAGTTACTCCTTACCTACCACTGCACCTCGAATCGTTTCAATCACTATAAGCGTTGATAAGACGCTCATCCCGAATGTGATTATTCAAAGTGTTCAAAGAAGCGCGCCGACCAGCCATGTAAGACACTTTATTACGGTATTTCGTTGTTAATTACTTGCTTTTAGCGCGGCCCTATGTTTCAAAATCGCCGAATGGCCAGTCCACCGAAGCCTGCTGCTGTCAGTACGGCGCCACAGTGGACTCCGACGTCAAAGTCCTGGGAATTCGTAAGTTTGATTCTTTGTTTTTACCTTTTGTCTTCATTGATAAGCTTCAGGTTTTTGGTACGTCGCCGAAAAAAGTGCAATCATGCCCGAGTGGACCGGTGAGTTTTGTTTTTCGACTTTTTGGTTTGCATTTCAATTCCATTTTCAGCATCTTTGCCCATCTTGTGTCGCGTCTGGAGCCAAACTACCAATGGTTCCTGCCTCGAGTACGGTGGCAGCAGCCGTTTCTACGGCGAGCGCTGTGGCGAAAGTTGCTCCTACACCGATTACTGTAGCACCACCCCTTCGGCCATTAACGCCTGCACTTGATGGCTCTGGATCCGTGGCTCAAAAAGTAGTGCCCGCAACGTCGTCGAAGCCTGTTAGTCTTTTTTTACTGTGTTTGTTTTTCAATGCCTCTTTTAGGCTGTTCGTCCATTGACTCCCATTCCAATATCGTTTTATCGAAAGTTGCCGAAATCGGTAAGATTTAGCAGGGCCGTATACAGGGCTGTAAAAATAGGACAGCAGGAGGGCAAATTCGATCAAAATTATGGAAACTCCGCCCCTTTTCACCTTAAAAAATCGAAAATTAGGACAGCATTGCTGCCCGTGCTGCACCTGTATACGGCCCTGAGATTTAGTCTTTCTGTTCTTTTCAGTTGCTAAAGTTTTGTTTTAGGATCCAAGTACAGTATCTCCACCAGCAAAAAGAGCATCAGGTGTAACGCAAGTAGCCACAAATGATGGAACTGTACTTCCAAAAGTGCCACCGAATCCGGCAGCTTCAGCCATTCCCGCCATCAATGCTCCTTCGCACGTGCCGGCATTCGACCATTCACGCGTTCAACCGCCACCCCAATCAACCATCATACCGACTCCTGCCACACAGATTCCTGTACGTTTTGTCCTTCATTACCATTTTGGCAATGATTTTATCCATTTCAGCCCATGAGCACCATACTTCCGAAAGTTGTCCCGGAACCGACGGCGTCACAGGCTTCTGTAAGATTGACACCTAATCTTATTTCATTCATTCAAGCATCCATTTCAGGCTGTTGCTCTGGCCACGTCTACCATGAATGCTCTCCAGAAAGCGCCTGTTTTCAGCTTTGGCGGAACTCTGCAGCAAGATCCTATGTTTGATTTTGAGGGGGATCCACCTGCACTCCGATTGATTGCCAAACCGACTGTTTCAACACAGAAACCTGTAGGAACTATTTCGACGACTGCAGCCGCTTCAAACATGAGCTTTCTTCAACCAGCGCCAGTAAAGAATCCATTTTTACTGCCGGAAGTGGCCCTTTTGTTACGGACGGCACCGACTTTGGTAACATCTCCGCCAGTTCCATTGACAGATCAGCTGGCACTTCCGAAAGTGGCCCCCAAAACGACATTGATTGTTGAACCTCCTCCAGCCACATTCACTGCCAAAGCTGTTACGCAGGCGACTGGATTGGGTACCTCGTCTGTAAGGTTCACTTTTTTTTCTTATTTGTTTTTATTGATTGACTTTATTTAGGCTGTTAGCAATGTGCTTCCTGAAGCGATTGCGACCAAGCTTCCGGCAACTAAAATGCCGGCTACTCAGAATACTCCGGCGACTTCCGTCATCAAAGTTCCTTTGCAAGTGCCAGTGAAGGATCAAGCGTTGCTTCCGAAAGTTGCCCCAAAAACGAATACGGTTGTTCAATCGCCTCCAGTCGCGTCTACTGCCAAAGCTGGATCGAGTACTGTGAAGACGATCTCTGTAAGTTTCTTGTTTTTCGTTGTTTTTTGGTGTTGATGGGCTTGGTTTAGGCTAACAGTACAATACTTCCTCAAGTGAATGTACCAAAACTTCTTCCTTCGTTGGCACCCACAACACCGGCTACTACTACTATCCTAGCCACGTCCGGCATCAATGTTCCTCCGCAAGTGACAGTGAAAGGTCAGCCGGTACTTCCGAAAGTGGCCCCCAAAACGGCTGTAGTCATTCAACCGCTTCCAGTCACTTCGAGCACCAAAGCTGCTCCGCAGACGACTGGATTGAATACTGTGAAAAAGGCGCACGTATGTTTCACTTTGCATCGTCTCTTTTAACGTTGATTGTCTTATTTTAGGAGAGTACAGTACTCCCTCAAATGACGGCGCCAAAACTTCTTCCCTCATTGGCAACCGAAACGCCGCCTACTCAGACTACTGTAACTTCCAGCGTCGATGTACCATTGCAAGTAGCAATGAAACATCAGTCGGTACTTCCAACAGTGGCGCCCAAAACCGATGTGGTTATTCAACCATCTCCAGCCACATCGACCGCCAAAGCCGTTCCACAGACGACTCAATCGATTACCGTGACAAAGGCGCCTGTATGTTTCTTGTGTTTCGTCGTATTTTGGTTATGATTGACGTGATTTAGGCTAGTAGAACAGTACCTTCTCAAGTGATGGCGCTAAAGCTTCTTCCCTCATTGGTAACCAAAACGCTGGCTACTCAGGCTGCTCCAGCAACTTCCAGTATCAATGTACCATCGCAAGAGGCAGTGAAAGATCAGCCGTCTCCGGCTACTTCGCTTACTAAAGCTGTACCACAAGCATCTGGATTGTGCGCTGTAAAGAGCACATGTGCGTTTGTAAGTGATTTTGGTTGTTATTGACCTTCGTTTATTAACTTATTTTAGGTCAAGGATACTGTACTTCCTGAAGTAAACGCAAAAACACCTCTTCCCCAAGTAGCCCCCAAACCGACGACAAATGCGGCACCTGTAAGACTTGTTTTTTTGCAACACCTTCATTGAAAAATCTGTTTCAGGTAGACCAACCTTCTGTAGCCGCTTCCAGTATCACTGCTGCGGTCCCTTCGCCAGCGCCAGTAAAGAAACAACCGGTAGTACCGAAAGTGGCACAACCTTCGGTATGATTTTGCTTTCGTTTTCTTTACTTGGTTTAATTACGATTTCATTTGCCCGTTTTAGGTCGCCAACTCATCTTCGGTCGCTTCCATTGCCAAAGCTATTCCGCAGACCGCGGCGAAACCTGTTTCATTGGCGACCAAAGCGCCGACGATTCAGGCTACTCCGGCAACTTCCAAAACCAACGTTTCTCCACTAGAGTCAGCGAAGATTCAACCTGTACTTCCAGAAATAGCACCAAAAGCGAACGTGGCCCATCCACCGGTATGACTTTGTGTTCGGTTTCTTTACTCGAATTCAAATGCTGGTTTCAGATTGCAAACCCATCACCGGTCGCTTCTACTGCCAAAACTGTTGCGCAGGTAAATGGGACAAACCCTCTCCCATTGGCAACAAAAACGCCGATGATTCAGACCGCTCCTGCAGCTTCCGGGCTCCCTGTTTCTCCGCCAGCGGCAGTGAAGAATCAACCGGTACTTTCGAAAGTTGTCCCTAAAACGATGACGGATCAGACACCGGTAATATTTTGTTTTTGCTTCTTTTTTTCCACTTATTGCCAATTACAGGTGACGAACCCAACTTCGACTGTCAATAGCATTCCACAGATGGCTGAAAAACCTTTGGCAACAAAAACGTCGGCAGTGCAAACTACTTCCACAGCTCCGAGAATCAGTGTTTCCACGCAAGCATCAGTGAAGAGTGAACCGGTATCTCTGACAGTTGTCCCCAAAACGAATGCGGCATCGGTAATATTTTATCTCCGTTTTTCTTGCCTTTGATTGAAATGCCGATTTCAGGTAGCTGATCAGACTCCAGCCATTTCATCTACGCGTGTTGTAGCGCAAGCTGTTTTGAATGCCATGAAAACCAAACCTGTCAGTTTTGCTTTTCTATGTTAATATCACGGTTGCTTATTGATTGATTTCAGACCGGCCCAACCATACTTTTACCAGTGAAAACAACGGACACTGTTATCCAGGCAACCCCAACGTCGATTGACACCCAGACATCAACTGTTGCCCCAACTGATACAGCATCTCCACAAGCCCCAAAAGCTACTCTTGCTGCGACGACCACTACGGCGATTGAAACACAGACAACTCAGAAGCCTGCAGTTGCCCCAGTGAAGCGACCCGTAGAATCTGTTCCAAATGAAGCACTCCAAGTCACTACCCCCGCCTTTCCCGCCGTCCACACATTGGAGCCCAAATCGGTCGTCTGCGCTGTCAATGATGCCCCCAATGGCTTTGCTTTCAACGCATACCTCAAAGATGAATCGCGCTATACCACCAAGTTTGCCACAATTGCCGATGTCATCGCCCACATGAAGAATACTGTCCCCACGCGTGTTGTTGCTGCCGTTTTCTTCATCTACGACAAGGCCGCTCTGGCCACACTTGGAGAATTCCGTGACGCATGTCATGACGCAAAGTACTGTAAGGTACGATTCATTCCCTACAAGTCCATTGCCATTTCCATCATGCTCAAACTTGCTGGATTCTGCATTCGCCAAGGCAAAGTTGGAGTTGCCGTGTCCAGCGATACGTTTTTCATGTTCGAAAGAGTTGGAAGACAGCTTCAAATCTTTAGCGAAGTAGGTTTATAATCTGTTTCCAAAGTATCTAACTATAGAAACTGTTTTTCAGGGAAGCATTGATAAAGTCCAGCCCTATACCGTGGATTTTGTCGTCGTTCAAAACACCGGTAACAACCTTACGAAAGAGTGTTTAAACCGAATTCGCGACATCTTTCAATCCCAAAAATTCTACGTCATCTATGAACCAGAGAAGTGGGAGGCCTGCCGCGCCAAGTATTACCGCAGTTTCGTTGATACGACATTGAACTTTGGTAATTACCTTTGCAACGACTTCTGCGACTTCGATTTCACCATCCAAGACAAGGGTTTCGCTCACGAGTACCATACGTACAACAAGTCCATGCCATTCACGGTGAAGTTCAACTTTCCTGTGACTGACACGACGCTACCTGTTTACGCGAAGAGAAACAACGGCACGAACAATGACCTTCTGAAGACGTTTACAGTTTCGAGTGACGCGAAAGCTGTGGAACTTGTGATTTGTGTGACGAGTCCGTGCGACATCGATCTGAAGATGAATTTCCTTGATAAAGCGAAGCAGAAGAATGTTGCCGCGATTGAAGCTATTCGGGAATACGTCAAGGCGAACCCGGAACCGAATGCCGAGTCGCAGATTGCAACAAAAGCTGTTACTTCCGCCACTCCGAGTCCTGAATCCAAAGATGAGTCCTGTTCCGAGGTATCTTCGCCTACGAAAGCAGTTGCATCTGTCAATGCGAAACCCGAATTCAAAGATGAAGCCGCTTCAAAGCCGTCATTACCGACGAAAACTGCTGTATCCACCAAAACGCGGCCTACGACAACAGTCCAGAAATCAGGAGGGTGCCCTTCATGCAAGCGATGTTGTTATGGTCAACCGTCGTCTGCTTGCATACCAAGAATGGTTGATCCTCCTGCTTCAACCAAACCGACCACCGCCGCTGCAGCTACAACGTCGCCCACTGTTCCGAAGAAAGGGTCTCCAGCCAAAGTGGAATCTACTGTATCTTCGAAGCCGCCAATTGAGACGACAACCGTGTCTCTTCCAACGAGCAATGATGCCGTGAAAAACAAGAAGAGTCGATCACAGCGGAGGAAGCTGGCGCAACTCCATGCGGTGAAAAATGCCACTGCCGATGAACCGTCAAAACCTGCTGATCTTCCACCATTGCCCGAAGAAGAAGTTCAAAAAGTCGGGTCATTTTCAACTTTGCCAGTGGAACAGTTCCAACTGGAATTTGATTCGTCACCGACAGCCATTCTGACGTTCACTTCCGACAACCGTGTCCTGATAGAAGCCGGTGAAACCTACACCGGCGTCAAAGAACTTCTCGCCTACGTGCGTCTTCGAAGCGGAAAGGTGCCACAGGTCGGTCGACAAGCCTTCGACGCTCTGAAGAAGCATCCTGGTTCAGTTTTCTACGGTAAGTTTACCCCTAAAACTCTAAATGCGTTTACTTTTATCACATTTTCAGACATAACACGTCTGTTAGCCACGGATTTTGACCCTAGCCATGCAGATCCCACCTGGCGCTTCAAGACGACTCGCGACGCCGATGGCAAACTTCTCGTCCATGGTGGCGACAACATTGTTACGTTTCCGATCGTCCTTTTCGGATTGGTCGTCAGAAGCACGCTCCTGTACATCCAAGGACATCTGAATGCCGTAGTTGCTGCCGCTGGGATTCGACTGCCGTGGGATTCTGCCATCAGCGACGAAGACTTGGAGGGCGTTTCCATGCAAATTGGTACGAAACTGGTCATTGTTG
>KB455481.1:51972-62842 GCA_000341325.1 Panagrellus redivivus | reverse complement strand
TTTATTATTTATTTATTTTTAAAACAATAAAATAAGTTTATTGATAATACGGTTTGAATTGTTAACAGTTGTATTGCTGTGCGAATCGTTCGCGTACTTTTTAAATTGAAACTTTACTATCTCTGTTATGATGTCTCACGTTTTTAGAAATGTCTCTCGAACCCTACGCCTTACTGGACAGAGAAACAAATGTTTACCTTTCACACCCTGTGACCGTGGTTGTCCGTGATGCGCCAACCCTCGAAGCTGCTGTCGAAGCCCTTTTCAAAGCAGCTCCACCGAATACCGTCAAAGGTGTTTTCATTTTGAAGGATCCTGGCTTTGAAGGTTGCCGACGCGCAGTGGAAGCCGTTCAAAAGGCCGGCTACACCTACATCGAAGTGATTGAAACACACCTACTGTTATATTCTTCAATGATTTACGATGTTCCTTTGAATCAGACTGTTGGAGCCGTCATTTTTATTTTTGGCGGATGGAAGGCTCGGATTTTTGAAAATGAATCAGAACCTCATGTTGTTACTGTACTTCGGAAGTGCGAAAAAGGCTGGATAGTTGTCAAAGAGGTGAGTTTTTGTACCTGGGGAGATTTTTAAATCAAAATGAAGCTAACATACTCCAGAATCAAGACTATGTTGATGCCTTCGCCGAATTTCCATCAGTGAGTGATGTTGTTCTTCACCAAGGCACTACACCTGATAAGACAGCACTGCAACAAGTGTTTGGTGGTCGACAAATACATGTCAAGGAAGTACCGCAACCTGGTTTTATATTATGTTTCCTCCAAACACTCCTCGATAATGGTAGTGTCACTGACTATGATGTATTGCCGCATTGCTTCTATGATTTGGTAGTTTCTTTTGGTGAGAATTCTGAAAAAGTTCTGCTGACTGATGTGCCACCGTTTACGATTACCAAAGAAGTTGTTGTTGGCGATGTTTCCAAAGTTGAGGTTTGTTTTTTCCACTGCTTTCAATGGTTTTATGCAATTTACGCTTTTCTTCAGATTCGCGCTTGTGAAGAAACCAACGATGAAAAGCCATTGGTCAAAACCTTCAAATTCAAAAGTGCCGCGTTTCGAACTGTTGTCATCACGGTCACTGTTGACAAATCGCTTTTGCCACAAGTGACTTTGAAGACGATAGCAACGCGTGAATCGGTGGGTACTCCATTCCGCATGTTTTGTTGAGGCGCCATGCAAATGCCATGGCACGGCCGATTTCACTTCTAATCTGTTCGTTTCAGGTTGCGACTACTGTATCTCCGCCAATCACTGAAATGGTCGTTTCACCAAGCCCAAAGCCTGTAAGTTTTCTCAACTTTCCCTCTTTGTTCCTTCAATTTCTGCGTTTCAGCATGACCACGGCCCTTCCATCATATTTTTCGTCAGCTACTCCTCATTGAACTCGTTTATCGTCACAAAATTTGTTCATCAAAAAGTTGTCGGCAAGACGACCTTTCCAACTTTTGATGATGCTGTGGCATTTATGCAGAATCAGGCTCCAAATGCATCGACTGCAGCTGTTGTCCTACAGTATCCCGAAAGCGCAACCATCGTCCAACTTCAAGTCTTCCGCGAAAAGCTCCAAACAGCCGGATTTGTTGGGGCCAAGTTAGTTCCAACGGATTCAGTTACTGTTGCGCTTTTTCTCGGTAAACTTGAGAGCCCCATTGCTGATGGCCAGTTTATTGCGTTGCTGAATGCGTCGATCTTTTACATTGTCACCCGTTACAAAGGAAACCCTAAGATACAAGAGGCAGTGAGTTGTTTTGCCACACTACAGTGTATCAATCTTTCTAATTGCATATTTCAGGGCCCATTGGATCAATTTGATGATAAATCCAAACGGTGTAAAGTCAGTAAAGTCGTCGTCGATGTCGCGTCTGGTAAATTCGATTATGCAATGTTCGATGCGCTGCTGCTGAAGTTTCGCTCAAATGTTCACGTAATGACTGAAATGGACAAATCGAAGGATGTACTTCATCAATTCCTGTGGAGTTGCGTCGATAAAACGGCCCCGAACAATTACGCCGTCAACGACTTTTGTGATTTCGATATCGACATTCCGGGCCAAGAGCCGAATTCAACGCGATTCATGGAGTTTCCGGTCATTGTGTACGCTGCCGTCGACGTATCCAATGTGAAAACATTGGAAGTGAGCCTGGTCAAGAGTAAAACTGCCGTGGAACTGCTGAAAAAGTTCAAACTCAAGCATGGTACCCGCTTCGTGCAGGTTATTGTTCGTGCAGATACCACATGTGACGTCACAGCGGCGATGAATGTTATTGGCCAACTTACTTGGCCCCGAACTATTATTCTAAGCAAATGCGGGTTTGATGATCCTTTTGCTGCTATTGCAGCTGCAAAGAAAAAGCCCGTTGAAAAGATAACTCTGGAAGCACCGCCTCTTTCAACGAGGTATGATGTCGTGGCTATGAAAAGCCGTCATCAGAGAAGGAATCAGGCTCAAATGGACGCGGGAAAGAACGGCACATCTGCTGAATCTTCGAAACCAGCTGATCTTTCGACAACCCCCGACGTTGACGTTGAGAAAGCCGGATCGACGGCAACTTTGCCAAATGAACTGTCGCAACTCAAATTGAACCCTTTGCCGACGACCAGTTCGATGCACGTTGAGAAGACAGTTCCAACAAATGATGACGCCAAGGACAAGAAGAGTCGATCCCAGAGAAAGAAGATGGCCCGACGCAATGCCGTGAGTAATGGTACTGCTGCTGAAGCCTCAAAACCTACTGATCTTTCGACACCACGCCACGACAAGATTGATAACATTGAATCAGTTCCAACTTCGAGTGACCGGCTTCAACTTCGATTTGACCCTCCGCCGACGACCATTTTGAAGTTCACTTCCGACAATCGTGTCCTGATCGAAGCTAATGAAACCTACACCGGCGACAAGCAACTTCTGGCATATGTGCGTCTTCAAAGTGGAAAAGCGCCGATTGTCGGAAAAGATGCCTTTGACGCCCTGCAGACACACCCGGATTCCGTTTTTTACGGTAAGTCGAACTAAGACGTTGTGAATGGAGTTCTGATTTCAGACATCACACGTCTACTGGCAGCTGACTTCGACCCGGACTACCCTCATCCGTTATGGAGCTTCAAGACGACCCGCGACGCCGATGGCAAACTTCTCGTCCATGGCGGCGGCAATGTTGTTACGTTTCCGATCGTCCTTTTCGGCTTGGTGGTCAACAGCACGCTACTGTACGTCAAAGAACACCTGACTACCGACATCCCTTTCGTCGGCATTCGATTGCCCTGCGGCTCTTCCATCAGCGATGAAGACTTGAATGGCGTTTCTGAGAAAATTGGTACAAACTTGATTATTGTTCCACCCACATGTTAATGTTTATTTTTCTGTTTATAATATTGTTGTTTTAATGATTAGTGCTAAATTATGGGTGTGTTATACAAAATATAAGTTTTATTCGATACCGCTGGTTTGAAATGGAAATAGTAGCAGTTTTATTGCTGTGCGATACTTTTTAAATAAGTGCTTTACGTATTGTTTTTGTTATGTCCATGTCTTTTTAGCAATGACTTCTGATCGCGACGCCGTTCTCGATTGCGAAGCTCATGTTTCTCTTTTCACACCCTCTGGTGATAAAGATGTTATCCATGATGCGGCGACTCTTAAAGATGCCGTCAATGCCCTTCTCCAAGCAGGTCCACCGAATACCGTCAAATGTGTTTACATTTTGAGTTCGAATTTTGAAAGTTGCCGACGCTCTGTTGAAGCCGTTCAAAAAGCAGGCTACTCCAAGATTCAATTATTTTCATCAACAATTCATGATGCTGGATTTGGGCCAACTTTTATCCGAAACCGAATCAACGATGACAATCCTGGTGGCTATGCCGTGTTACCGTATGATTTGTTTGTGATATTTGGAGGCGAAAGTAATACCATTTCACTGGCTGGCTATGTCCCACCGTTTACGATTACCAAGGAATTTGATGTTGGTGACGCTTCCACTGTTGAGGTTTGCTTTTTCCGTTTTTAGTTTGATTTCGAAAAAGTTTTGGTTTCAGATCCGTGCCGGTAAGGTAGATAAAGATGATAAGCCTTTGGTCAAAAGATTCGCATTCACAAGTGCCGCATTTCGAACTGTTCTCATCACAATCAATGTTGATAGAACGCATCTGCCTCAAGTGACGCTCGAAACGATTGCAACTCGTGAATCCGTATGAGTAATTTGCTATTTTGCTGCTTCTAATCGCCTGTTACAGGAATCAACTACCGTACCTCCTCAAGCTGGCTCCATTGAGGTTACTCCACCGAAACCTAAGCCTGTATGTTTTTGTCTTATGCGTTTTGGTGTGTTGATAAATCATGTTTTAGGATGACATCACACCTTCCGTCGTTTACACAGTCATGGAAGAAGACGGTAAATATTCAACAGTAGCGTACCGGCAGAAACATCCGGATTCTTTCTCTCTTCATGCAGTCGACTTCGCAAGTGTTAGTGATGTCGTCGCAGAAATGCAGAAAGGAGCGGACAGTCTGAAAACATCTATCTTTTTCTACTATACCGAAACCGTCACGACAATCGAACAACAGAATTTCCGAGATGCATGCCGGAAAGCTGGATTTCTCAATGTGCGGTTCATTCCACTTGCATCCGTGCAACTCTCACTTATTCTCGGAAGCCTTCAAGTTCCTATCAATGCTGGTCAAATGGTTGCTGTTCTGACTCCATGGTTCTTTTACCTGATTACCCGAGATGGAAAAAACCTGAAAATACAGAAAAGGGTAAGTTGTTTGACCAAACTACCATGTTTCCTTTTACAATTGCATGTTTCAGGGTCCATTCAACGAGTTCCAAGCCGAAACCTGCACTGCTGACAGTGTCGTTATCGCTGACGTGTCTTACCACTTTGAGACAGCTGTCATTGATGCGTTGGAAGGAAGTCTACGATCAAAGGATGTTCAAGTGATCCGAGAGTCTGATCGAACGAGCGAGTTTCTTCCTGAGTTCTTACGAAGTTCCGTCGACGAAAACGCTGTCAACAGATACACTTTCAACAACTTTTGTGATTTCGACATCAGTATCATGGGCCACAAGTTCATTCCAATAAGATTCAAGGAGTTCCCGATCTTTGTTACTACTGATGTTGATGTGTCTCATTTGACAACATTGCAAGTCAATCTGGTCAAAAGTGAAGCGGACATTGAACATCTGAAAACGTTCCCAATCACGTCTAATACCACTTTCGTGCGGATCATGATCTTTGCGGAATCATCGTGTCACATCATAATGACAATGACAGTCATAGACAATGCTGATGTGCGTGAAACTGCTGTTGCGAGTTTCAACATGGTAGCGGATGAACCGAGAATAGAGTTTACCCTGTCGCCGAAGCCGCCCATCGGGAACGCAACTGATGCACCATCCCTTCCAACAAGTAATGATGCCACGGACAACGAAAGCTGGCTCGCTCAACTTGACGCGGCAAACAGCTTTGGAGCAGATGCAACTTTGCCGAAGAATCAGCCGCGTCTCAAGTTGGATACTACGTCGACGACCATTTGGAAGTTAGCCGTGGTTTCGCCTGACAGAGTGAAGCTGGAATCCGATGACAAGTCATTTTTTCTTGACCTCCCGGCAGCTACAAAAGCTGTTGCGTGTGTCGGAACCAGGCCTCAACAGGCCGATGCTTCTTCTTCCAAGTTGCCAATTACTGCAAAAGCTATTGAATCAGCCACAACGAAGCTAAAACGCAAAGATGAGTCCTGTTACATTGTATCTCCCCCGACGAAAGTCGTTTTACCTGTCGAAGCGAAACCCGGATCTGAAGATGGATCATGTTCGGCCCCCACGAAAACTGTTCCGTATGCCGAAACAAAGCCTCAAACGACTGATGTGACTTCTCCCAAAGTGCCAAATGCTCCAAAAGCAGTTGTCGCCACCACACCGAAGCCCGAATCCGAAGATGCGCCCTCTTCAAAGTCGCCATTGCCGACCAAACTTACTGTATTTGCTGAAACGACGCCCGAAGCAACTGCCGAATTCTGCGCTCCTAAGCCACCGATCGGTACCGAATCCGTCGCATGCCCTGAAAAGAAGGCCGAAACCAAAGCTCAAAGCTGTCCGCCCCAATTGCCTGTGACTACAACTACCGTCGCATCTGCCAACACAGTTCCCCAGCCGACCACTGCGTCTCCTTCCAAAGTAGCTACAAACGCCATTGTGTCCACTGTATCGAAGCCCACTTCCGAAGACGACTGCGTGTCCAAAATAATGGTTACTACAAAAGCCAATGCGGGCAATGAGAGAACCGAAAAACTTAGTAAGGATGTCAGGGTGAAATGTGTTGCTGCAATAGAAGCCCTTCGTAACCTTCTCCGAGCGTATCCCGAATCCAAAAAAAAGTTCTGTTCTTCCCAGTTGTCGTTTGCCGAGATTACCAGCGTTACATGGCCGCCTCTAAAGGATTCCACGGGCAAGAAAAACCGTTCACAGAGAAGGAGGCTGGCTCGACTTTACGCAGCGAAGAACGACACTGCTGATGAACCGTCAAATCCTGTGGATGGCCTGACACTCTGTGACGACGAGATTGATAATGTCGGATCAGTTGCAACTTTGCCGAACGAGATGTCGCACCTCAAATTGGATTCTTCGCCGACGATCATCCTCGCATTCACTTCAGACAATCGAGTCCTGATCGAAGCCGATGAATCCTACACCGGCGACAAGCAACTCCTGGCCTATGTGCGTCTTCAAAGTGGAAAGCCGCCGATTGTCGGAAAAGATGCCTTTGACGCCCTGCAGACACACCCGGATTCCGTTTTCTACGGTAAGTCGAACTAAGACGTTGTGAATGGAGTTCTGATTTCAGACATTATACGACTCTTGGCGGAAGATTTCGACCCCGACTACCCTCATCCGTTATGGAGCTTCAAGACGACCCGCGGCGCCGATGGCAAACTTCTCGTTCATGGCGGTAACAATGTTGTCACGCTCCCAATCGTGCTTTTCGGGCTGGTGGTCAACAGCACGCTACTGTACATCAAAGAACACATGACTATCGGCATCCCTTTCGTCGGCATTCGGCTGCCCTGCGGCTCTTCCATCAGCGACGAAGACTTGAAGGGCGTTTCTGAGAAAATTGGTACAAAATTGATTATTGTTCCACCCACGATTTAAGTATGGTTCGTTATTTTTTGTCAATATTTATTTTATGGTTTTCGCTAAGCAATAATAGAAGTTTTATTTGTTGCCATGTTATGCGTATTGAAATATTAACAGTTGTATTGCTGTGCGAACTTTTCGCGTACTTTTGAAATTTGTACTTGGCTGTGTTTATTATGAAAATGTCTCACGTTTTTAGAAATGGTCCAAAATGACCACACGCCGTCTATCATCTATTGCGTGACTTTAACAATGAACACTTTTGAAGTCTCAAAACTGGATCACAACGATGTTCTCGACGAAGCAGCTTTTTCAACCGTGAATGACGTCATTGCGTTTATGCAGAAGCAAATTCCAAATTCATCGATGGCAACTGTTGTTCTACAGTATCCTCGAAATGCAACGGTCGCCCAACTTCGAACCTTTCGTGAAAAGTGCCGAACTGTCGGATTCCTCGACGTGAGATTGGTTTCTTGCGTTTCTCTTTCTCTTTCACTGCTTCTGATGAGTCTTCAAACACCAATCGACAATGGCACACTGGTTGCAGTTTTGAATGCGAAGATGTACTATATTGTCACTCGTGATGGGAGAAGCTTCAAAATACAAAAAGGAGTAAGTTGTTTTGCGAAAGTACTGTGTTTCAACCATACAATTGCATGTTTCAGGGCCCACTGGATCAATTTGATGTCGAACATTGTGATGTCAGTAAGGTCGTTGTTTCGAACGCGTTTGGTCGCTTCGATAAAGCAACGTTGGAAGCGGTACAGCAGAAGTTTCGCTCGAATCTTCTCGTGGTGACTGATATATCGAAATTGGACAGTTTACGTCTTCCATTCTTGTGGAGTTGCGTGGATGAAACTGCCGAATACACCTACGCATTCAACGACTTCTGCGATTATGACATCGACATCAAGGGTCACAAGCTTTTTTCAACCCGATTCAAGGAGTTCCCGATCGCTGTCACTACTGATGTTGCTGTGTCGAAAACGGCTTGGTTGGTTGTGAATCTGATCAAAAGTGAAACAGCTGTAGAACATCTGAAGAGGTATGCCCTCAATTTGAGTACACGTCTTGTGCGGATTGGTATTCTTGCGAATTCATCGTGTGACATCACATTGACGGTGAAGGTATTTTCTAACGCTGAAGCGCGCGCAACTTTTGTTTCGAGTGGCAGAATGGTAGCCGCTGAGAAATCGGCTGCAGTGAAAGTGGAGCCTGTGGTAGCGACGAAGAAGACCGCGAGTGATGTAATGTAAATGCCAACAAGTAATGATGCCAAGGGCAAGAAAACCCGTTTTCAGAGAAAGAAGGTGGCTCAACTCAACGCGGATGTTCACACGCAGCGTGAAGACGAGATTGATAACGCTGGATCAGTTTCAACTTTGGCAAAGGGACTGTCTAAACTACAAACAGATCCTCCGCCGGCGACCATTCTGAAGTTCACTTCCGACAACCGTGTCCTGATCGAAGCTGATGAATCCTACACCGGCGAGAAGCAACTTTTGGCCTACGTGCGTCTTCAAGGTGGAAAAGCGCCAATTGTCGGAAAAGATGCCTTTGACGCTCTTCGGACGAGTCCTGATTCCGTTTTCTATGGTAAGTCGACCAAATGCGTTGTCCACTTTTTACGTTTGCTTTACTTTTCAGACATTATACGACTCTTGGCGGATGATTTCGACCCCGACTACCCTCATCCATCCTGGCGGTTCAAGGCAACCCGGGGCACCGATGGCAAACTTCTCATCCATGGCGGTAACAACATCTTTACCCTTCCCATCGTGCTTTTCGGGCTGGTGGTCAACAGCACGCTACTGTATATCAGAGGACACCTGGCTGCTGTCATCCATACCGTCGGAATTCGTCTTCCTTGGGGCTCTTCCATCAACGAGAACGATTTGAAGTGCGTTTCTGAGAAAATTGGCGTGAAACTGGTTATTCTTGAATACAAGTAGTTATTTGTAGTATCTAGTAACTGTTAGGCCGGTATTTTTTGTTTTTTTTTGTTTTTTGTTTTAAAGTGTTAATGATTGTGAGAAAAATGGATTCTATGCGCTGTTCTTGTAGTGGAAACAATAACGGTTCTGTTACCATGCGTACCCTACGCTTACTTTTTAACTTTTTTCACGTTTATTTGTATTTTTCTCTTTAGGAATGTCGTCCGACCTTTATGCCCTTGTTGATAACGATGGCGAAGTCTACGAAGTGTGTCTTTTGACGCTGTCTGACGTGTTTACTGTCGTCACCGATGCTCCTACCATTGATGCTGCGACCACATCGTTGCTTCAAGCTGCTCCTCCGCGCGCTCTGAAAGGCGTCATTGTTATCAATTTTACGACTTTTGAAGATTCTCGACGATCAGTGGAAGGTCTACAGAAGGCTGGCTATACGAACATCGAAGCAATCGACATTTTTTCACTGACGTTCACTTCAATGATTTATGACCTTCCCTTGAACTGCGCCTTTGGAGACGTCATCTTCGTTTGCATGTGGATGGATTCAAGCCTGTATGTCCATGTTCTTCAAAAGTGCGAAAATGGTTGGAAAGTTGTCCTGTTTGTGAGTTTCTTTTGACCGACATCATAAAATGGTAGTGTTACAACTTTTCAGCATCAAAGCCCTATCACAGCCTTGTGCACCTATCCGTCGGTTGGCAACGTTGTTCTTTACGAAAGCGTGACCAACGATCGTAAAGCCTATATCCGGCAGCTTTTTCCTGGTAAGAAATTGCATTGGACAACCATGGCTCACCCGGGACTACGCTTCGCAATTGTCCGAAATCGAATTACCAAGGGTAATCTGAAGGGGTATCACGTGCTACCGTATTGCCGCCATGATTTGCTGGTCAAATTCGGAACCAAACGAGATTCCATTTCACTGATTCATGATGTTCCACCGTTTACGACTTCGAAGGAGATTGATGTTGGGGATGCACCATTTGTTGAGGTCAGTTTCTTGTGCATAGCTTTGTCAGTGTTTTGGACGAATTACTCTTTCAGATCCGTGCCGGTGAGAGTGGATCGTCATTGGTCAAAACGTTCAATTTCAAAAAGACCGCATTTCGAACTGTTTTGATCACGGTCATTATCGACAAAACACTTATACCCCAAGTTTCCCTCAAGACAATTGTGGCGCGTGAACCTGTAGGTGGTTTTTGACTGTTTTTTGTGATTTACAAATAGTCGACTTTTCAGGATGTCCCGACTTCTCACGGCGGTAGCGTTGATAACGCAGGATCTACGCCAACTTCGTCGAAGGATTTGTCAAAACACAGCTTGAACCATCCACCGACAACTCTAAACCGCTACGTGTACCTCAACAAAGAAACCACAGTTACTCTTTTCACACCGTCTGGTGAGATCCCTGTTATCTGCGATGCCTTTTCCCCCGAAGATGCAGTCAAAGCCCTTCTCAAAGCAGCTCCACCAAACACCGTCAAAGGTGTTTTCATTTTGAATGATCCAGGCTTCGAAAATTGCCGACGCCCAGTGGAAGCCGTTCAAAAGGCCGGCTACACTAACATTGAAGTGGTTGAAACTTGTGCATTTGCCATTACTTCGGTTATTCACAATGTTCCTCTGCAGCAGACTCTTGGGACTACTGTGTTTGTTTTTCTTGGGTCCGATGGTGATGCTTTTGAGCCGGAAGTTGACGTTGTTAGTGTTCTTCGAAAACGCGAAAATGGGTGGCAAGTTATCCAATTGGTAAGTAATTTCTCGCA
>KB455481.1:7676-40001 GCA_000341325.1 Panagrellus redivivus | reverse complement strand
TTGGATGTCAAAAAATCGGGGGTCGGCCCTCCTAAAAAACCTCGCGAATGGCCTCTTAAGACTGCGCTTGCCAAATATCCATCAGCTCGTAATTATGTCGTTTCGAAAGGCGCCACAGAA
Organism: Panagrellus redivivus; assembly: GCA_000341325.1. Classification (NCBI taxonomy): domain Eukaryota; kingdom Metazoa; phylum Nematoda; class Chromadorea; order Rhabditida; family Panagrolaimidae; genus Panagrellus; species Panagrellus redivivus. The sequence goes on along the minus strand of KB455481.1, from coordinate 39,881 downwards.
GCCGACAAAACCGAAATTGGGCAGTACTTCGGCGATCGGAAGTTACACATGTCAGTGAGGGATTTTGCTGAATTCAGAAGCACTTTCATTCGGAACCGCATCAACAAGGGCAATCTGGATGGATATGAAGTGCTGCCGTATTGCCATTACGACTTGCTGGTCAAGTTTGGAAGCGAATGTCTTACGGTTGCATTGACAGGTCAAGTGCCACCGTTTACCGTCACAAAAGAGGTTGATGTTGGCAACGCTGCTACCGTTGAGGTTTGGGTTATCTGTTTTTGGTTTTTTTAAACAACTATTTTCAGATTCATGCCGATGAGCATTTTCCAGGCGATAAACTGTTGGTCAAAACATTCAAATTCAAAAGTGCCGCCACTCGAACAGTTTCCATCACAATCAATGTTGACAAAACGCTTCTGCCTCAAGTTTCCCTCAAGACCATTACGACGCGTGAATCTGTAAGTGCGATGCTGTCAAAATTGCTTCAAATCAATCTGTTTCAGGAAATTGCTACTACCGTACCCCCGCCAATTACTACTTCATCGAACCCAAAGCCTGTAAGCTTCGTACCTTTGTCTTTTCACACTGTTTTTACTGCTTTTCAGGACGACCGTACCCCTTCTATGATCTTCAATATCATGAACATGGGATTGGGCTTTCTCGTCGCAAACCTGAATCAAAACGGTTCGAACGTTGTGCCCCTTCCAACCCTCAATAATGTTATCGCATACATGAGGAATCAAACTTCCAATTATTCGACGGCGGTTGTTAATTTCAACATCACCGACTTCGATGGCGCTACGGTCCCCGAGTTGAAGACTTTCCGTGACAACTGTCGAAAAGCTGGATTCCCGGATGTGAGAATGATTCCCTACAAATCGACGACCTTTTCACTGATTCTTTCGATGCTTCAAATCAACATTCAACATGGCCAGTCTGTTGCAGTGCTGTATCCAGCCGAGTATAACATTATCGTCCGAGATGGAGAGCACCTCAAAGTTCGAGATCATGTGAGTTGTATCTCAAAATGCGATGTTTTATATTTATCAATTTTCCAGGGCGGGTTCAACATTTCGAAAGTCAACAGCTATAATGTTGATCGTGTCATCATCATGAACATGAACAATGACTACACAAGGACGCAGTTGGCCAATTTGAAGAGCAAACTTCGTTCGAAAAATGTCCGAGTCGTCGAAGAGCTGGACACTGGAGATGATATTCCGTTCCTACTGAATTCCAAAGCTGCTGTCAGCCGATACACATTCAACAACTTTTGTGATTTCGACATCGACATCAAAGGCCACAAACTGGTTTCAACGCGATTCAAGGAGATCCCGTTTTCTGTGTCCGAGGAAGTTCCTGTGAATCGTACGACATCGCTGGAAGTGCACTTGCGCCGAAGTGAGACCAAATCGGAACTTCTGAAGTCGTTTACGTTTGCAAGGGGTACGAAATCCGTGCGCATTGTGGTCCAGGTTGAATCCGCGATCGACATCACAGTGACGATGGATGTTAACACATCGGCTGACAAAGTTGTGCCAAAAATGACCGCCGATACCGTACCTGTTGCCGATAAAGACACTGTCAACGTCGACAACAAATCCGAATTCTCGCCCGTTTTACCGTTTTCATCCAACAGTCGTCTTTTGGTGAAACCGGATGAAGCAAACCGATCGATCGATAGGGCTACTGGTGGCACCGCCAAGAGAAAGAAAAGTGGTGCGCAACGCCGAAAGGAAGCAGACCTCAAGGCGTCGAAAAATGAACCGACAATATTGTCTGGTCTTCCCACATTCCGCGAAGACAAAGTTGATGAAGCCGGATCGACGACAACTTTGCCGGAGGAACTGTCTCAACTTCAATTGGATCCTCCGCCGAAGACCATTCTGACGTTCACTTCCGACAACCGTGTCCTTATCAACGCCGATGGAACCTACACTGGCACTAAAGAAGTTCTCGCGTATGTTCGCCTTCAAGACGGAAAGGCTCCAGAAGTCGGCCAAAAAGCCTTTGACGCTTTGAAGGAGCATCCCGATTCCGTTTATTACGGTAAGTTTTGTCCCACCCTACTAATCTGGTTGCATTGAAATTACTTGCATTGATTCCAGACATCACACGTTTGCTGGCGACCGACTTTAATCCTCATCATCCCAATCCATCGTGGCGCTTCAAGACGAGTCGCCACGCCGACGGCAAGTTGGTCATTCGTGGCGGCGACGGCATTGTTACATTTCCGATCGTCCTTTTCGGCTTGGTCGTCAGGAGCACACTTTTGTATATCCAAGAACATGTCAAATCTGAGGTAGCTTTGCTTGGCATCCGGCTTCCGACGGGTTCTACGATTAATGACGCTGATTTGAAGGTTCTTGCGCAGCGAATTGGTGTTGCTATAGTTATTGCTTGAATTTTTGTTATCGATCGCTATGGTTTTTAAAGTTTCTGTTATTGGGTCGTTAAACTTTTGTATTCTATCTTCTTTGTATCCTGAATGAATGAATTGTTTCAAAAACTTATCTGAGAACGACTGCGTCATTGGTAGAACAACCACCACCCTATATTTTCAATCACTCAATCTGCATTTTCATTGTGCCTCTTTTTTAGAAATGTCTTCTGACGTTTACGCCTTGCTTGATAGTGAGGCCACGGTTTATCTCTTCAAACAATGTCGTGTGTCTGTCGTCATTGACGATGCCCCGACCCTTGAAGGTGCCGTCAAAGCCCTTCGTCAAGCCGCTCCACCGAAAACCATAAAAGGTGTTTACATTCTGAGTTTTTCACAGTTCGAACATTGTCGAAACTCAGTGGAAGCCGTTCAAAAAGCTGGGTACACCATTATCGAGCTGGTTGAAACAATCCGATTTTGTATCTCTTCATTCATTTACAACCTTCCTTTGAAGCAGACTATTGGATCCGTTGTTTTCGTTGTTGCTGATTCAAAAGGTCAAACCCCAATTGCCCAATCGAAGTTTACCGTTTTTCGAAAGTGCGAAAAGGGTTGGCAATTTGTTCAAACGGTAAGGTTTTGTCTTTCTGCTTCGCAATACATGTCAATCTCTTTTAGTTCCAAACACCTTTCGATGCCCTTGCTGACTACCCATCAGTCACCGAAGTTGTTTTTCCGCAAAACGTTTCCGAAACCGACAAAACAATGCTCAAACTTTTATTTCCCAGCTTGAAATTGCATGCATCAGTGATGGACCATTCTGGTTGGTTGACGACTTTCTTCCAGAATCGGATCAACAATGGCAATCTTAATGGATATGAGGTGCAGCAGTTTTGCCCTTTTGACGTCTTGATCAAGTACGGTACCGATTGCGTGACTGTTCCACTGGAAGATACTCCGCCGTTTACTATTACCAAGGACATTGACGTCGGTGATGTGCACGATGTCGAAGTTTGTTTTGTTTCTATGTTTACTACTTTGGACAACTTTGGTTACAGATCCGTGCCTCTGCACCAAATGTCGCGAAAAAGTCGTTGATCAAAACCTTCAAATTCAAAAGTGTCCAGTTTCGAACTGTTTCCATCACAATCAATGTCGACAAAACGCTTCTGCCCCGAGTTTCCCTTAAGACAATTGCGGCGCGTGAATCCGTAAGTGTATATTGCTAGTTCGTTGCTACTAATTATCTTTTTTTAGGATGCTACTTTACCCTCGCCGGCCCAGAACGGCACATCTGATGGACCACCAAAAGCGATCGAAGTCCCGAGATCTCATGGCGATAGTGTCGATAAAACCGAATCGACGACAACTTTGCCGACGGAACTGTCTCAACTTCAACTGGACCCTTCACCAACGACAATTCTGACGTTTACTTCCGACAATCGCGTCCTTATCAACGCCGGTAAAACCTACGCCGGTGTCAAAGAAGTTCCTGCGTACGTCCGTCTTCAAAGCGGAATGGCCCCAGAAGTCGGCCAAAAAGCCTTTGACGCTTTGAAGGAGCATCCTGATTCCGTTTTCTACGGTATGTTGATTCATTTATCCCTTTAAACATGCTTTTTTCAATTATCTTGCATTGATTCCAGACATCACACGTCTTCTGGCGACCGATTTTGACTCCGCCCATCCTGATCCATCGTGGCGCTTCAACACTTCCCGTGGTGGAGACGGCAAAGTTCTCGTCCGCGGTGGCAACAATATAACGACGTTTCCAATTGTCTTGTTTGGTCTGGTTGTCAATAGCACCCTGAAGTACATCAAAGAACACCAAAAATCGGAAGTCACTGAACTCGGAATTCGGCTGCCTTCTGGCTCTGTCATCAGTGACACTGATTTGAAGGATGTTGCCCAGCGAATCGGTGTTAAGTTATTGTTGCTTGATGAATGATGGGTTTTTTGTCTCATTCTTTTGTTCGTTTAATTAAATTTTATTGGTGTTGTATACGATTTATGTCACGAAATGTAAAAGAAGAAACCGACTAGAACCAAAACATGTGCCGATAGGACGGTCGACAGAAGATCGAATTTCAACTCACATTGAATTAGTGGCATTTACGCCGGAATAAAAGTTGTCTTCTCCTGGGTTGTGAACGAACAATAATAAAAGCACTCAAACGGAATAACTGTTTCGTGCTCTAAAGGGTACTGCGCGAGCTGGCGAGGACGAATTTAATCAAATTCATAGTCACATCGATCGTGAAATTGTATTTTTTGGCGTTTGATGATACGTAAAGAAGTTTTTGCAATAGACTTTTTTTTAAATTAGTTATTTTTGAATCTCGCAACAAATTGTTTTTGCTATGGCGCGCACTTTGCCAAAAACTTTCTTTGATGCCAGCCGATGTTTACTTTCAACCGCATACCTAACTCTGTATTTCCCGCTTTAAAAATTTGGTTGTAAGCTTTTTTTCAAATCCCCAGATATTCAGTGTCAGACAGCTCCCCCTTCTTTTATGAATTGCACGTTTGTGTTCAGCTTTCCCTTTTTTAAAGCAAAAAAGAACTATCGAAGCATTGCAGAAGACAGAGTATTCCAACTTTGAAACCGTTTATCTCGCCAGCCTCGCCATGACAACCGTCTTTTTTAATGTTTAGATGAACTGTGCTATCAGTGATCTTGTTTTTGTCATTACCTTGGCATTTGTGCTATATCGACGTCATTTGAAAATGTGAAAACGGCTGGCGACCTGCCAATAGGGTGAGTTGTTTTTCCACGTGTATTTTATATATAAATGTTGTCGACTTTCCCTTTTTTCAGCCATGATCGTCAGTGTTCCCTCTCTCGCTTCCCACAGGCTCGCAATGTTGTTTTTTATGGAACTTTAGAAGCCGGCAATGATTCATTGCTGGAAAGAAACTACACCGTGGCGATGATACCAGCTGATTTTAAGGCCAGATTTATCCGGAACCGAACCAACAAGGGTAATTTTGAAGGCTATGAAGTGCTACCATATAGCCATTTGGATCATGTCTTTTTTGTTTGCCATCAATTGTGAATCAATGATATCGTTTTTGCCAGATCAAGAAACACGAGAAATCGGTGCAATCTTTAAGTTTAATTGGTCAGATGACCATGTTATATTTGACGTCCGTCATTGATTATGTACTTTCATTGTGCATCTTTTTAGGATGTCTTCTGAGGTTTACGCCGTACTTGATAGTTTGAACGCGATTTATCTCTTCAAACCAACCGGCCAGGCTACTGCTCTTGTCACCGACGATGCCGATACCGTTGAAGATGCCGTCAAAGCCCTTCTCCGAGAAGCTCCACCGAATGTCATCAAAGGCGTCTACATTCTGAGTTTTTCATTCTTTCACATGTGCCGAAGCTCAGTAGAAGCTGTTCAAAAGGCTGGGTATACCGTCATCGAATTGGTGGAAATGTGCCGATATATTCTTGCTGGCAACATTTACAACCTTCCTTTGAGGCAGACTGTTGGGACGATTCTATTTGTCCTTCACGATACAAGAGGTTATACTCCAATTGCTGAATCAAAGGTTAACGTTCTTCTAAAAAAGTTTAAGAACAAGTGTTGGAAACTTATCAAAGTGGTGGGTGTCATTTTCATTTTCTCAGACCACAATACCGATCAACTGTTTTCAGTGCCAAAACCCTCTCGATGCCCTTGCTGCATACCCATCAGTCAATGATGTCGTTTATCCTAAGTTTACTTCAGAAGCCGAGGTGGCCGTGCTGGAAGATATCTTTCCTGATTCGAAGTTGCATCAAGCGGCACCGGATAAACGTGGTTTTATGATAACTTATTTGCAAAACCGAGTCAAAGATGGGAATCTTGATGGATATGAAGTGCAACAGTATTGCACTTTTGATTTGCTGATTAAGTACGGTACCGATTGCTTGACTGTTCCGTTGAATGATACTCCACCGTTTACTATTACCAAGGATATTGACGTTGGTAATGCCCCTAATGTTAAAGTTGGTTTTAATTCTGTGTTTACAACGGCCATGGACACGCTTTTGTTTCAGATTCGTGCTTCTGCCGCAAATTCCGATGAAACGCATTTGGTCAAATCCTTCAAATTCAAAGGCGCCAAACTTCGAACTGTTTCTATCACAATCATCGTCGACAATACGCTTATGCCACAAGTTTCCATCAAGACCCTTTCGACGCGTGAAATTGTAGGTGTTATGCTTCTTTTTTAGCTTTTAATCCACCTCTTTTAGGCAGTTGTCAGTGCTGTATCTCCGCAATTGACCCCAGATGCCGCCGAGGTCCCAACATCTCGTGACGATAAAGTCGATAAAGCCGGATTGACGACAACTTTGCCGGAGGAGCTGTCGCAGCTCACCTTGGACCCTTCACTGACGACCATCTTGACGTTCACATGCGACAACCGTGTTCTGATTCAAACCGACGAAACCTACACCGGCGTCAAAGAAGTCCTTGCATATGTCCGCCTTGAAGCCGGAATGGCGCCGATTGTTGGACAACAAGCTTTTGACGCTCTTAAAACACGCCCAGAATCTGTTTTCTACGGTAAGCCTCTTTTAACGTGACATTTATTTCTTTATCGATGGCACTTGTCTCACTTTCAGGAATCACACGTCTCCTCGCAACCGACTTTGACCCCGACCATCCCGATCCTTCCTGGCGCTTCAAGACAACCCGCAATTCCGACGGCAAACTTCTTATCCATGGGAGCGACGACTTTACGATGTTTCCTATCTTCCTTTTTGGGTTGGTTGTCAAGAGCACTTTGAAGTACATCGAGAAAAACTCGAATTTCGAAGTCGCTTCCGCTGGAATTCGACTGCCTTTGGGTTCTTCCATTAACGACGACGATTTGAACGGCGTTTCTGAAAAAATTGGCGTAAAACTTGCTATTGTTGAATACAAGTTATAGGTTTTCAATAACTTGTATTCAACAACATTAATATTGGTGTTTTTTACAATGTTTTTTGCATCGCATCTTATTATGTTAATCATAACCTAAAAATACGTTCATAAGTTTAGTTCAACAAACTTCTACAGTTTTTAATACATCGATAATAGCGAATATTATTAACTTGTTTGAATAAAAGTATACAATTTATTAAAATTTCACACTAACATTTTTCTTAGAAAACCGTTTACTGCATTTTTGACGCCGAGACAATGCAAGGAACTGGGGTACAGGAATTTGACTTTGAGTTTACTGCGTTAGCCAGCTAACTGTAACCTGTAAACAATTTTTTAAACTTTTACTCCAGGCAAATCTTTCTTTCACTGACCTTGGCAAAAGTGTTTTCTAAATGCAGGGTTTTTTCCCAATAGGCTGTCGCGTGGTGCTTCAAACAAGTTCGGGTTCGAAGCTAAATTTAGCCTCCGTCTCAACACCGATACCCACATTATAAAATAATGTCAAGCCAACCACTCGCTGCTACCATTTCAGACGGTCCAAGATAGGGCGGGTTCCGGTGCTGGATAAATACCACTTAACTTATAGCTAACTAAATCCAACGAACACAGCCCACCAATTTTCCCAAAGAATTCTGGAATAAAACAAGACTTTTCTAGTGCTGATGTCGTTAGCGGTGCAAGCGCTTTTTTCCACCATCAAATTTTCCTGCGCTGACCTTTGATGCTTTCCGACAGCTGTATGCTGTTCCAACGGCCGGTTCAGCGCCCTTTATTTGAAAAATGACTTCAAACGCGGATCGCTTTTTTCTTTGCGAAGCGTAAACAAGCTCCTCTCCGACATTGCGACGTTTTTCTTAACATATTTATTGTTACGAGAAGCTCAACCCAGAAAACTTTTTGCATTGTAAATCGCAGTTGTTTTGTCATTATCTCGAATGCACTATTATTGACAAAAGATAAGGTTTCGCGCAAACTGAAGACTGGATTTGCAATAAATAAAAGTTGGTGTCGCTGTCGCGTTACCTCTTCTCGGTCAAACTGATTCGGAAAAAGCGACAAAAGTATGGAAATTTTACATCTGTCTATAAAAAATGGATCTCCAAACAGTTCTTAAACTGATCAGCCATGTCTTGCAAGCCAAAACGCGCCCATTATGCCCCCATCCCCGAAGATGAGGAACTCGATTTCGTTGGTACGTTAACTGATCGGTTCACGGCGCAGCCACAACGTCGTCAACATAATTACCATCTGCCAGAAGTATATGTAAACGATAGCAAATATCGCCAGAAAGCTGGAGGCGCAAGTAGTGCCGGGATTGCCACTGATGAGGAGCTCAATCGGGTCATCGCTCTGATGTACTTTTTGACTTGGACGGTATGACTTTGTAGAATCAGAAGGAAGTGATTAAGAAGTGACGTTTTGCAGCGAAAGGTCCTGAAAAACTACTCCAACGACATCCGGAAGCTCTACGAAGTGCCATTAACAGAAAAGTGCTTCGGCCGAACATCCAATGAAACTTCGACCGATACCGGATCCCTTGAAGACAGTCGCGCGGCGGCAAAGGCGGCCGCTGATAAGCTTGAAGCGGGGGTCAAAGAGCCCGTGCTTAACAGTGACCTTCCGAAATTGCAATTACGACTTGCTGGTAAGCTTTAAACTTTCCTGAAAATGGCTAACTCGTGTCATTTTAGCCCTTATCAAAGGCCCTGGCGGCGACAGATCAGCCGAAGCTGGGGTTATCCGGCACACTGTGACCCCGATCGAAGTCGCTTGTCTATTCAGGCTTCGAACTTTGATCAAAATGAGCGGTAGTTGGTTGAAAAAGACAGTCGAAACTGAACAATGGATGGAAAAACAGAGGAAGGCTATCGCCCAACACGCGTCTGTGATTGCCCCGGCATTGGAACATGGAGTCATGGCATTTAATGCCGTCTGTGTTTTGGGAGAGATATATGGATTGGAGCCGATTGATCGAAGTGGGGTCAAGAAAGATTTTGCGAAGTATTTGAGGATCTATGATCGCCCTAAACTTACGGTCTATGATAAGCCATTGGTGCCGGTAAAAGGTGCTGTTGATTGGGTGGAAGAGTTGACGGCGAAGTTGAATGCACATCGGACGCTGATGCACATTGTTGGAGGGTCGACGCTGACCATCTTTCAGGTAGTTTTTTACTTTTTATGACTTTTCTGAAGTTGGTTTTTTCCAGATCATGCTGAAATCCCTCCCGCCCGAGCTCCTCGAAACCACCAGCAAAGCGATCCGAAGCGTTGCCGCGCGTCTGCCCCCGAGCTTTACCATGGCTCCTGCGCTTCAACTAAGTCCCTTCGCTATGACCATTCTAGCCGAACCGCCTCCAAATTCCGTCCGACTGTCATTCGGAGACTGCGAAACGAAAAGCTTTTCCCGAGCTTCGAATACTGATCGCTGTCGAACGCCGTCAGCCTCCGCGGAGAAGCCGCCATCGGCATCTGGCGAAAAGCCACTATCGAGAACCCAGGAAGAACGAAGCCGCAAAAATGGTACCCAAACTCAAGAAGGAAGTAATGCCACAGCAGAGGGGAGTGCCAAAAACAGCGGCGAAAAGAAGGCGAGTGGCAGTGGCAAGAATGCCAAAGTGATCACGCCGGCGACAGTTAGCAGTGGTCGAAATAAGAAGACCGTGACGCCGACGTTGAAATCTGTGGATGAAATTCTGGCCGAAAAGACGCAAAGCTTGAATGAACGATCGCCAGAAGCGGCGACAGCCATTGGAAAAGATGATGATCGAGATCGGTCACCGCCGACGGCTCGGAATGTTAATCAATAATTTGGCCATAAACATTGTTTTTTTGGCATTATTTTGAGAAATTTTGTCTTTTATATAAAGTTGATCAATGCTACGCCGGAAGTTTAACAACAAAAGGAATGCTAAAACCCAAAAATAACCAGACATCAATAAGTCTAAAGAGATTAACTGACGCGATGGCGAAGAAGCATTGATAACACTCAAAGAGCGACAACAGAATAGAGAATACATGATTCTAACTGACCGTATGACAAGCATGGCTATCAGGTGGACAAAAGTGCTTGAAGGTGTGGATTTTATGCCCTTTTTAATGCCAATTTTTAACGATCTCAATGTAGTTATCAATTTCATTGATAAAACTGATAAAAGTAAAAAAAATCCAACTGCACTTTAGTTCGACATAGATCTCAGACAACTTTAAGCCTAAAAATATGTGTCGCACTTGTGCATTGAAAGGTGTTATGTTTATCTATTCCACGTTTGAGCAATACCGCCCATGAATGTCTGGACACTCGTTGAGACTGTCTAATCAGGACTCACGGGGTCCATGTAGACCATAGTGCACTTCGAACTTCATGACCGTTATGGACGCACATCCAATACATTGAAACTACTCAGCTGTTTTGGGAAAGCCTACTTAGCTGATTTTATAAGCCGCTTCGATGATAATAGCCAGACTCCTCCCAAGTTGATCGTCTTTAAAACAAATTCAGAATGGAAGAATCAACGCCGACCACGTCCCATTGTCGTTTTGGTCGGCCGTTAACAGACGCTTTCACCTAAAAAGCTGTCAAGTAATTTTTACAGTCTATTTGTATTGTCAAAGATGATGAAAAAAGATAATCTCTACAAGCGGTGGTTTACCGTACCCCGTAATCAGCAGGCAAGCCCGGCTTCTTATCGGACAATGGTTAGTTTTCATTTTTATCGACTATTTTTTCCACTTTTTGTTGAAATCTTAATTAAAATAGTTTTTATTTTAGCTCCGATACGCAACGGCGTACGACTATTTCCTGCTTGTCGTCGGAATCGTCGCAAACATTGTCAATGGCATTATCAACCCAATGAACATGATAGCCTTTCAAGGCATAGTGGACACCCTTAATGAAGCCCAGCGAGAATATGAGGATTCACACATCGATACAGACAGATTTACTCGAGATATTTCAAAGTATGCATGGATATTTTTCGGCATTGGAGTTGTTATTTTTGTTTTGACATTCATCGGGATAAGTATCGATTGTTTTATGAAGATTTATGATCGAACTTTCAGATGGGTGCCCTTTTCACATTGACAGAACGCCAATGTAGACAGATTCGGAAGCACTTTCTTGAAAGTATCGTAAATCAGGAAATAGAATGGTTTGACAAGAATGAAGTTGGGTCATTGACGCATAAAATGAGCGCGTAAGTTTTTCTACCATCAAATTTTGTCGTTACAAGCAAATTTTAGCAACATCGAAAAGATCAAAGACGGCACATCAGACAAACCAGCCATCGTCCTCCAAGCTTCAGCTGCCATCATAAGTGGAGTCATCCTTGCCTTCACATTTTGCTGGCGTCTGACTCTAGTCCTCATCGTCATTGTTCCATTCGTCATTTTATCCCTCTACGGATCAGCCAGAGCTGTCAATGCCGCAATCTACAAGGAAATGAGTGCCTATTCCGCCGCTGGCGCCGTCGCGGAGGAAGTCATTTCCGGGATTCGGACTGTCATGTCGTTCAATGCACAATCTTTCGAAGCAGATCGATATGAAAAGTGCCTTAACAAGGGAAAGATCGTCGGAATCCGGAAGGCCGGCGTCACTGGATTCTTCTCCGGCCTCTACAACATGTTTCTGTTCATTTCCATGGGAGCGTCTTTCTGGTACGGCACGCAACTCGTTGTCTGGGGTGAAATCAAACCCGGCACTGTTTTCGCAACTTTTTGGGCGGTGCTTACCGGTGGCATGCGAATGGGAATGGCAGTGCCGCAGATAAGTGTCATCGTCGGAGCTAAGCTTGCTGCTGGGGAGCTTTTTGAAGTTATTGACCGGAAGCCGAAACTGGATTCATTGAGCAAAGCCGGGCAGAAGCTGGACGATGTCAAAGGGAAGATTGAGTTTTCAAACATCCATTTCCGGTATCCTTCACGGCCTGACGTCAAAGTCCTGAATGGAGTGAGCTGGAGCGTCGAACCCGGCCAGACAATCGCTTTCGTTGGGCACTCCGGCTGCGGAAAGTCGACTTCCATTGGTCTTCTGATGCGTTTCTACAACCCAGAATCCGGCAGCATCACCATCGACGGCGTCCCGATCGAGGATCTCAATGTCGAATGGCTCCGAAACACCATTGGCATCGTATCCCAGGAATCCGTCATGTTCCAAGCGACAGTCGCTGAAAATCTAGAAATCGGAAAGCCTGATGCCACTCATGAGGAGATCGTCAAAGCCTGTGAAATGGCCAATGCCCATAATTTCATCATGAAATTGCCGGAAGAGTATGACACTTTCATCGGGGACGGTGGAGTCAGACTTTCTGGCGGTCAAAAACAACGCATTGCAATTGCCAGGGCATTGATCCGGCAACCAAAGATACTACTACTCGATGAAGCCACTTCAGCATTGGATACAGAATCAGAGAGGCTTGTCCAAGGCGCCCTTGATGCCGCTTCCACCGGCCGGACGACAATTACCATTGCTCATCGGCTTTCAACAGTCCGAAATGCTAATAAGATCGTCGTTTTCGACCAGGGAAACATCCTAGAATCTGGAACTCACGATGAGTTGATGAAGTTGGATGGATTTTATAAGCAATTGGTCACTTCTCAGCATGTTACGGGTGTTCAGAAGCCGTTGATAGAGCCGGAAATCCACTTTGAGGGTGTGTTCTACCACTTTTTTAGTTTTGCATCTATTAGTGATGACAAATTTTACAAATTTAGGGAAAAACTTTTCAGAAGTCCCGCGTCGAACATCCCGTCGAGCCTCCGACATTGCCACCGAACGCGTCCGAATGTCCATCGCTTCAGTTCGCACCGTCGAATGCGACCTTTACGTCGATGACATTGTTGATGAAATGGCCCAAGAAGGCAGTCAGACGGCTTCACTGATGGAAATTGCCACATTTGCGAAGCCTGAACGGCTACTTGCCATCGGAGGGATAGCTTTTTCGTTGATTCGTGGCTTGTCTTGGCCATGTTTTGCTGTTTTGTATGGTCAAATGTTTCTGGTAAGGTTTTTTTTTCACATCTTTACAAAAAATAGGTCAAAGTTTGTTTGCAGACATTATCAAAATCTGACCTGTCCAATGCAGTCCACCAAGCCCAAATCTACGCCATGATTTTTGCCGGAATTAGCGTCCTAGCCGGCTCAACGACCTTCATCTCCGGATTTCTGCTCGGAATTGTCGGTGAAAAGGTAGCCATGCGTCTACGGCACTGTGTTTATAAAAACATCCTCCGCCAAGATGGGGCCTATTTTGATGAACGAAGCCACTCGGTTGGTATTTTGACAAATCGTCTAGCCCAAGACGCCAGTAATGTCCAAGCTGCCATTGATCAGCGCCTCGCCGAAGTCCTCCAAGCTATCACGACTTTCGGTTTCGGCATTGTGATTGCTTTTAGCGTCACCTGGAAGATGACGCCATTCTGTCTGCTCGCTTCTTTCTTCCTGGTAATCGCCCAAGCACAAATCAGTGCCCTTCTCAAACGACGTGGTGTTGTTGATGCCGAAATCGCTGGGACTGCCAGTAGAATCGTGACGGAATCCATTGAAAATGTGAAAACGATCCAAGCCATGACGCGGCAGACTAAAACTTTCGAAGACTTCGATGAAAGTTCAAAGTTGCCGTTGAAAAGGGCCATTGTCCGAGGGCTCATAAGCTCGGTCAGTTATGGATTGAGCATTTCATACATGTCATTCAACTTCTGGGCGTCATATCTGATTGGAATGGGCATGATTAACCGAGGCTGGGTGACACCATTTGCCGCCTTTCAAGCTGTTGAAGCGTTCAGTACGGCATCGGCACTGTTGAGCAACTCGGCGGCCTATTTCCCGGAATTCATTCGAGCGAGGATCTCGGCTGGGTTGATGTTTGGTATGATGAGGATGAATCCAAAGGTTGATAGTACTTCGCTGCATGGGGTTGTCAAGGTGGGGTTATGGTTTTTATCGATTGAAAAGTAAAAATTTCGAAATTTTAGCCAATCAAAGGAAACATCGAGCTCAACAAAGTCAAATTTGCCTATCCATCAAGTGATCGCATCCTAACCCTCAACGGCCTCGACATCAAAGCAGACTTCGGCAAGACCATTGCTCTCGTTGGCCCCTCTGGTTGCGGCAAATCTACAGTAATCCAGCTTGTCGAACGTTTCTACGACGTCCTCAGTGGTGTGCTTCGGGTTGATGGCCTTGATTCACGGCTCTACAATGTTCAACATCTTCGATCATCCATCGCCCTTGTCGGTCAGGAACCAACCTTGTTCAATCTCAGCATCAGGGACAATATTGCCTACGGCTGTACCGAAGTTGATGAAGGTAAACTCATCGCAGCTGCAAAAATGGCCAATATCGACTCATTCGTGAGAAGCTTACCAGCCGGATATGAAACCAGTGCCGGTGCCAGGGGGTCGCAGCTATCCGGTGGCCAGAGGCAGCGTGTTGCCATCGCGAGGGCTATTTTCCGTGAACCCCGAATCTTGTTATTAGACGAAGCGACGGCAGCCCTGGACGGCGAATCTGAAAAGCTGGTCCAAGAAGCGATCGACAGGGCTCGAGATGGTCGAACCTGCATCACCGTGGCTCATCGGTTGTCGACAATCCAGAACGCTGATCTTATTTGCGTCATCGACAGTGGAAAGTGTGTTGAAAGCGGTACACATGATCAGCTTGTAGGGAACAGGGGATTGTATTATCGGCTCGTTCAATCCCAGAGTATGGCATAGATCTGTTTTTGTTATATTAACAAAATTTAAATCTAAATTGTTTGAAATTTACATAACATTTAACGAAATTAATATAATAATAATAAATTCGAGATAACTGTGTTAACATTGGCTACACTACGCTACCGAATTTTTACTCTGATTCAGAAAGAACAAAAATGTAAAAATGTGTGCATATTGCTGGCATAATTTGAAAGCCACAGTACCTTGGCTGCGCGCGCTCGATGGTATTTGTAAAGTAGAACGAGAAACCCTTCATTAACGCTGCTGGCTTTGTGGGGTGTTGCGATTTTGTTTTTGTTCTCTCTTAGCAGTTTTTTAATCCTCTTGTTATGCTTAACACTTGTGTATTCAAGTGCCAAATTTTCAAGCTTACATTTTATTTTGTATTGAAAAAAGTTTATCACAGTTCTATTTTCAGGTTATATATAATATATAGCCAAAAATGTCCACCAACTTGGCCATGTTCACATCGATCAGCTGCTTTGAAATCGAACAACAATGCATGCAGATTGTGTACAATACGGAACCCAGTGATGATATGATCGTCTTCATGACACCAGAAGAGGCAACTTACTACCTAATGCAATTGATTGAAAGAATCGACTATGCCGTCGACGCACAAGACGGTCTTCGGCATTGCATAGCAGCGAAACGAGTCATGCTCCTTCGTTTGTGTTATGGCCAAAAGTCGGAAAGTCTGAAGCTCAACAAGTCTATGGAAATTGTGAACCGGTTTCGGAAGAAGTTTTGGAACAAACTTGATAGCGACTTTTTGAATGCCTTGTTGGAGGAATAAGCGAGTGAAAATTTTGGTGTTTTGTTGAGTTTTTCAATGTGCATGGAAAAAGTGGCAAAAATATATAAATTTGTGATAAAAATTTACTTGTTTCAAATCGACAAACATATAACTCAACAATAAGCTCTTCTAACACGAACTTCCATCATCACTGATACCCACAATGTCAAAACCCCCTGACCCATCAAACATGACTTCCGTATCGTGGAATTTGCGTAAACTCATCCGATGCCCCACAGATACATATGAAATTCCCACATCTTGCAGCAATGTGTACATCTTTTCTTCGACTTGTTCGGTGACACTGTTTGTAGCTTCATCCAAAAGTGCCAAAGTTGGGCGATGGAGTAGGACACGACCGAAGCTTATTCGCTGGAGTTCGCCGGGAGTGAATCTTTCGTGCCTGAAATTTGCATTTTTATCAAAACGGTATACTGCAGAAACCGTTACCATTCAAAATCAACAGCCGAATCTAACCCATTGCACTGCTGAACCACAGATTCAAGCTCGAGATCCTTGATAATTCCGTCCAGAATGCTCTGGCTCAGCTGATCAGTGCATTCAAAATGCCGTGGAAAGGTAAATTGTTGCCTCAGGGTCAAATTCCCGGCTGGCATGTACGGTCGTTGTGGGACTGGCATGACATTTTCCAAGTTGATCCCAAATGTGGCCCGCCCTGATTGAATGTTCCAAATTCTGGACAGAATTCTGATGAAAGAAGACTTGCCGCAGCCAGAGGGGCCTGTTAGAAGGAGTCTAGCGCCGCGAGGGATTGTTAATGTGAGATCTGAAACCCAAAAAATGATAATCTGTCATAAAAAGTTAATTCGAACCTCTAATCAAAACCCGATTCTTATCATTAGGCAACCCGTATGCCACATTTTCAAAACGATAAAAGTCGTCCCCGCTTTCTTTGTTCTCAATGACCGCCGACGGCAATGTTTCAGTGGATACTTCACTGTCGAAGGTTTCATTGCATTCACCACGTGCTAATGCCGTGGAATAGCCCTTGTGGCTGTCATTGGCGTAGATTACGAAATCCGATAGACGCTGCATGACACCGGCAAGCTGGCCAACATTGATGGCGAGATCGGTGTAACTGAAACTTCCAACTTTTGCAATTTGAAAAGACTTCAGAAAGGCAAAACTTACCGAGTTAAGCTATTGATCAAATAAATGTACACAAACGCGTTTTTACTGATAATCCCAGCCAGATCGGCCCCAGATTTATCGTCATAGGTGCCAAGGACAATGATTGGAATGTATTGGATACCGTAGGACATGAGGCCGCCAAAGTAGTCGAAGTATTGTTGCCAGACTGAAGATGGACATTAAAACTATGAAAAAAATGCAAGTTTGAAACCTTACAGGAAACCGGCAACATCCACATGGTTAATCCAAATTGCTTTTTGATAAGAAAATTGAAAAGTCGATTGCATTCGGTGTTTTCAAATTGTTCAGAGCGGTACAGTGCCAGGGATTCTGCATTGTCGCGAATTGAAATGTGTTTGTAGCTAAAACCCAACTTTCTTCAATTACAGTATGCCGATAAAAGAAAGCTCACCGGAAGTTGCCTTCCTGCTTTTCCACCCGTGCAGTCCATTTGGCAATTGGCTTCATCAGGAAAAAGTTGACAAAAACACCGATCAAAAAGAAGACATACGTCATCCCGACGCCGCCGGCACCAGCTCTAAATCCAAATATAGCAATTAGATGACCATTTACGTAGGTTGAAAAAGACTAACGTGCTCCAAGTTTTGTATGTATAGTAGGCCACTACAAACGGCCCACAAGCACCGTAGGGTAATACTTGAATTGCGAGATCATTGCAGACTTTTTCGACGTCTTGGGTGATGCGCTGATCACTAAAAACTGGCAATGAGCCAACTTTTTTTTAAAATAACGGTAACTAACGGATTATCGATGCCTTCACTCTCGATGCAGTTGATCTTGTAATAAGTCAAAGCTGTAAAGTACTTTTTCTGCAACGCTTTGACAAGATTCCGACGGAATTCGATATAAGTTAGCCAGGAGGCGTAGGTTATCAGTGCCAATGTCTAAAACACAACTATTTAGAATCACTTTGCCATTAAATGCAAAACAAACCCCGCATTTGGCCAAATACATATACGCCGCCCTCCACATAACCTTCCAAAAAGCCGATTTATCCTTATTCATAAGAGCTGTGTACATGTCACCCGTAATGCTGCCAATATGATTTGTGATATATTCGCTGAGACCGACAAGACATATTGTGGTGACAGCATAGAGTAGCGCGAGATCCCATCGAGAAAAAATAAGTTTAAAGATGATTGAAATTGATCGGAAATAGGCCCATCCGAAGGAGTAATCGCGATTGAAGCGCTTTGGACGGCCTTCGGAGGCTTTTTCCATCGGGGAAATACGGATGTACCTAAATTTTGGACAAAATTAGACAATAGTTGGCTGGAATTGGTCAAAGGAGTATCGACGCTTGATTTGGCTGATATAAACAGTCGGTGTAATCTGATATGGGGCGGATTATTGTTAGACTGATAGTGGGGACATTGCTTTGCTTAAAAGTGAGCTCGAAGGGGTCAATTTGAAGTTAAAACTGATTTTTGTCTTTAAAAAACGGGCTTATGTTGATCCAACGTGATATTCGTGGCTTTGAAACAACAAATTTTCTCTGACGTAAAGTTTGTTGAATGCTCGATGTACCCAAAAAACATAGTCGTCATTTGTCTTCCTTCCTTCCTTCTGCTTTGCTATCAACGCGACAAACACCGACCCATTGTCTCACCTGTGGTAAAGGAACATAATACAAGCAGCGTGTTCAGCCTATCCACATCCAGCTGCCTCCAAATGAGAAACAAAAAAGCCGACCACCGTCAATGAATATAAAGATGAATAACAGCCTATCACAATATCAATCACAACCAGTTCGATGTTACATCAGACTGATCACAAAAAGCTTCAACGGCGGCTTGAACTGATTCGATTAGGGGAAGGGGAAAAGTTCAGTCTTCCGATAGGGATGATTCCGTCGTACAGAAAGGACGGAACAACATGCACGTGCAATACCGCCGCCGGCGCATCGACCACCACCGCCAATGACGAACACAGACCGATCTCTCCAGTGCTTCAATGCAAAATATCTGCAAAAGTCGGGCGTTTTCCGGTGATATTATGGTTCAAGTCGGGGCGCTGGATATGAGCCTTGTCTTGGATTTGACAACATAGCTTGCAAAGTTGATCAAAGTCACGTTTATGCGGGCGGATGATGGAAAAGCGTGCTTGTTTCAAGTTGGGGGAAACAGCTGACGGGGAAACGACACACATTTTCGATGTTTTCGCTTTTTAATTACAAATTTCGTAGCGAATTTCAAATTGTTTTAAAACTCGTTTTGCAATAATTTTGACATACGCAATAAAATTAGTATATAAAAATATAACAGCTGGATTCAAAGTGTCCAACACAAAAATCATAAATTTAAGATAAATTTAAATGTCGCATTGGGTCATAGTGCGTTTCATTGTTTCGACACACAACGCCAAACAAAAAAATAAGCCAATTTAATATTAAAAAATATAACTTTTTTAATGTTGAAAAATATAAAGCTCTGTGCATGCGATACACTTCACAATTTTCCAAATTGCTTCAAAATTTAAAAAGTTGGGAAAGAAGTTTGGTTTTTTGCGGCATACTGTAACCGTTGTTTCACCCCTATTTTAATGAGAACCTCCAAATTCCAGTATTTGTCGAACTAAAACCGCATCAATAAAACAGTCATCGAACGTGCAGCTATTCCAACAGTCACAAAATGGAGGATTTGTTCAAACAGTATTGGCCAGTGTGTCTGCAGGTGGATGAATCCTTGTTCGACGGACTTCCCCAAATGCGCCGCCACTACAAAAGCCGCTTTCAACGTAGCTGTGGAATCATTCCATATCCCATCTCCAGATAGCCTGCCTCATCATGCGTTTCGGATTTGTCGTCCTTGCGGTTTTCGCTTTCGTTATCGCTGCTTTTGCCGATGATAGCGTGGTGGCCGTTGAGCCGGTGGGTTTTGGCACTTTTTTGCTGTGCCTAAACTTTGATTTTGATAATTTTAGGCCGATGCCGCTGCTCCATCTCAAGGATCTAACCAGCCTGTAAGAATTTTACAAGCTTTGAAAAACTGAAAGTCTAATTTCAGCTGATCCTGCCCTCGGACCTTCCCGTCTTCCCCACTGACGGCAACTCGACCGACTCCAGCTTCTTTGAGCGTTTCCAGAGCTTCTTTGCCAACATCTTCGGCAATCCCGACATCAAGAATGGTACCGACAACCAATAAGGACAACAACGAAACTCCCTTTCACGTACTTCGTCTCAAGTAACAAACACCAACCACCAAACTACAGTAAAGAGTACAGAAAGTAACCTATCCTCATTATTGTCATTTTCATCTTCGCGGAATAAAGCTCTCTTTTACTCGGACTCACAGTTTCTCACGGACCGAGGCCGTTTAGAACGTCTCGCATCGATGACACAAGTCACTTTACACGGTCCAGCGCGAAAAGGAGCTAGGATTTTAAAGGTAAACATTGTGAGCTTCACCCTCAATTCGGAGTCGTCGCGTGAATAAACGGGTTTCGTTTTTAACTTTTGAGGACGAGTAGGTCACGCCGATGCGATGGTCCAAATCCAATCCGAAAAAGGGCGTCTTTTCGGGACTGCGCGAGAAGGAGGCTCCGAGAAAAATGTAGGTATGTTGCTGAGGACGCGGGGGCTCTTAGGTTCAAGTTTTAATCAGATCGGTCAGAAGTCAGAAGTTAGGTTGGCTTAAAGTTTTGGCTAACGTTCAGTCTGAACTTCAAGATGTGGAAGATTGTAATCGTTGTAGTGTTATTTGGTGAGGTTTTGGGCGAGCAGACAAAAGTTACCTATGAACCTGAATTGCCGACGACAAATTTACCAGAATTTGTAAGTTTTGCCTCAATTTTGGTGTGTTTTGAAGAATTTCTTTCAGTCAATTCCATGCAAAGTCCCCGGTTTCGTCAAAGTCCTCCCAATTTCTATGCGTAGGCAGCTTCGACGCATCTGGTCAGGTGTGCCGGTTGATGGAGACTGTTATAAGTATGCAACTTCCACTTTTTTCATCATAATAACTCATTTCCAGACAATTGGCCGCCACCCGGGAACTCATCAACACATTACCCATGTCCATGAAGCTCAAAATCGCTGAATACACCGAAATCGAAGACAAATTCCGAGCGAATTTCTTCTCTGAACTCCTTCCCGAAGAAAAAACAGAATTTGGCGACGTTCTTAAAAACTTGACCATGACAGCTGAAGAAAAAGTCACTTATCTTAAAGAATGGGGCAAAGAAAGGCTCAGCCTTGCAGCCTATGAAAACTATGAAGCCTACTTGGACACTTTTCTGAAGCGTGATCAACGGTTCACTTTGAGGGTTTGTTCTTTGACCGTTTTATAACATCCATCTCACTGATCATCTCAATTTTGAAACATTGCAGTTGAAAAAGCTCTCCCCCGAAGCACGTGAAGCATACATCAAGATCCAGGATATCCGCCGCCAGAAGCAGGCCCTGTTGGCGCAGCTGTCAGAATCGGCCAAGGCCGAAATTGCATCATTGTTCAAAAGTGAATGTTCAGCGACACGACCCCGAATGCAAATGGATACACCGGAGGGTGAAGATCACCATGACTTCCTGTGTTTGGGGGTCCCGGTGAAGCCGGTCATCGACTATGCCACGCTGACTCGGTCCTATGGGCGTAATCCACCGCCGACGACATCGTTGCCGTCTGAGAGTTCGGAGGAGTTGCAATCAGCAGGGCAGAGGATTATTCATTTGTTGCTACAGCGAGTTCATTATTTGAAGCCTTATTTTGGGCATCAGAAGCAAAAATGATTATTTTGTTAATTTTTTTTGAAATTTGTACAGTAACTTGTTGGAAATTGATAAAGATGAAGTTGAGACTTACAGTATACCGCTATTTTGGGCACGTTTTGATCAACAGAAACGAACGCACGTCTCAAGTAATGCAAATTCCTTCCAAAATCGCCCTGAATCCATAACAGCCAGAACCGCCATCATTGACTCCAACGCCAACTGGCTGCGACGCGATGGCGACCCCAAATGAAGCGGCCCCGGCAGCCCCAGCCGCTGAGGAACCTAAGACGGCCAAGTTGACCCCGACTGATCAGAATGCTACTAGTGTCCCTCCCACAACGCCATCGGCACCTACGAATTCTGACGAAAAACCGAAGTCTGGAGCGCAGCCTGCGGTTTCGCCAAAGAATGTCGATGAGAAGTCAAAAACTGGACCACCGCCGCCGATTTCGCCGAAGAATGACGATAAGTCAAAAGCCGGGGCACCAGTGGCTTCACCGTCAGCTGCTGGAGCTCCGGCCGCGCCAAAGGACGAGAAGCCGAAGCCAGCCGCTGCCGCTTCTCCTGCCGCGGCACCGAAGGATGAAAAGGCGAAGCCCGCTGCTGGCGCCAAAGAAAAGGAAGAAGGCTCCGGCGCGGGTCAATCCCAAACTGGCTCTCTGAATGCTCCTGCGACCCCTGGAGGACCTGAAGCAAAACAGAATACACCTGTTTCTGGACAAGCACTGCCAAACTCGCATGCTTTGGCCTTGGCCAATGCAAAGGCGGCGGCGATTCTGTGCATCAATCCGAATAAGGCTGTCTTCTCGACGACTGGCGGTGTTTCAAAGTGAGCTTTATCACTTTAACTTTCAATCTTTAACATGTTTCAGGCACTTGATGATCAACAAATCCAACGACAGACTCGCCATCAAAATCCGATCTTCCAACAACTTTTTCTTCCGTGTCAACCCAGTCTATTCCTTCCTCGACGGAAACAGCGTCAACGAGCTTGAAGTCATCCGTCTTAACGGCGGCGGTGCTAAACAAGACAAGCTGCAACTTATCTACGTCATCTGCAGCGATGCCGACACTGATCCAACGAAGCTGTTCGGTCTTCGAGCGAAAGTTCGCAGCGTGATTCTGCCGATCACGACGGCTTTGGCCAATTGAGGGGACTGGGGGTTTGCGATCGTTACTGATACCATTGAGGTATAAAACAATACAATAACTTTGCCTGTGATATCAATTTGAACATGTCAGTCACTCATTAGCAGTACCAGCAACCAAATATAATCTACCTTCCTATGAATGACAGCGGAAAACGCCCTGATAAGAAAAAGCGGAAAGAATCACCCGAATTTAATCGAGATTAAAACATGCACAAACAAAGTATAGTGTCGCCGTCAAAAGAAAGGTCGTTTGATTTTTCCGCTCTTTTTTTTGATTTCCACGTCTGCAAAACTCAGTTTCGCACCGTTTAGCGCTTTTTTATGTTTGAAATGTCTTGACTCGACGAGTAAGCATAAAAGCTTGCTGCATTTCACTTAACGCTAAATGTGTTGGTCTAAAAACTTGCTAACGCTAGGCTGTGGTTGACATTTTGAAATCCGGTAATGGCAAAAACAGCTTATTTTAACTTTTTGTCGTGTTCAACCGCATTCTCGATAAACTATAAATAACGGCCTTTCATAACCGTTTCGTTTTTGTTTAAAGTTTGTGTTAATTATTCATTTTTGAAACGTACATGGTCATAGATTTCAGTTCATTTTTAGTTTTCTTTCGTCATTAAATTACAAATCCATCTGCCTTTCGTTTTTTCTCATTATATTTCGTTGTTTCTATGATGCAAGCCCATTAGAATGACCCATTAACACACGGAAATGCTGACAGTCGACGTCGAGCCGTAGCTCATTGTCTTGGTAACTCGCAAGTTGGCCTGTGTCTCGTGGATGCTTCCGAGAACAGCCAGTCACCAACCATGCAGCCGTTTAGTTATAGATTAGGAGCACATTTTTTGCAATCTGCTTTCTTCTTGGTAGTACCACGGCCATGGTACGACGTTATATGTACCAATAAGTCTTTCAACTGGCAATTTTCCGTTCCGTTAACTAACTAAAAAGGTTGTTTTTCGTCATTTTCTAACTAACTGTAATCAAGTCTCGTTTCACTATTTACAAAAAGCAATCCTTTTCTGGCCGTCTGTGCAAATTTTCTTCCGTCCAAATTTCCAAATTGAACCTGCAATCTGTGAGACATTTATTCGTCTCTATTTGGATCCTTTTTCGTTTCACGGCAAAGCAATCTCGAAATTTTGTATATTTCGGCACAGCTAAGAATGTCCAACGTGCCTCCCTCGCAGCGCCAACGAAATTAATTGCCTGCTGCTTTCATTCGATTCTCATACTTTTCATCATCTCGTCTCGCCAGCCGGAAAGCCATACATACGGCCAGCCAGCAGTGCCATTGCAGCTATGGTCAGTTTGTTTTTATTTACACACGTCTTTCTGTTCTTTGTTCAAAAATAGTCTCGAAAACGTCTAACTGACCGAACCTCGCACAACTGGTACGAATCCACGTGGATTTTCGGGCGGATATGCGTCGTCGAAAAACCAGCCTGTCTCGCTTGTTGACAACCTGAATTTTGGTGCTATTCGCGTTGACATAGCAATTCTCGGCTGTAGATTCGATTTGTATCATCGATTTTACCTCAGTCTCGCTTCCTGCAAGCAATATAGCGATGAAAGTTTTTCACGTTTTAGTTTTGCGTGATGTGTTTGCGGTCGGTCAGCCGGCTGTCAGTTCGTTTCGTTAGTAAAACTTTGCGAGGGTTCGTCGAATCGATTGTGAATGGTTTTCAACGCCTTAAAAGTTGCGTGGAAATAGCGTTTTTTGAGGATGACTGTTTTGTTTTGCATGCACTTTTCGTCTTTTTTTGTCTTTGCAGCAGTCTAAACATACGTTTTTTGGTAAAATATTGTTTTACGTCAATTTTTTTTTGTTTCTTTTACGTCAGATTTTCTGTTTTTCTTTCCTTCTTCGTCTTCGTGATGTTGTTTCGACCTGTAACTACGCATTTACAAGCATTTCACCATTGTTTATACCATATTTCATTCCTTTGTGTGGTTTTCAGTGGCGCTTCTTCGCCGTCGACTTCACTCGGCTCCGAGCCCAGTGGCTGTGTCAATCCCGGCTAACCAAGCAGCCCCGTAAACGCGTCAGCTTCAAGCTGGATCGATCACCGTCCCCAACGCCGTCCTCCTCGGCGACGGAGTTGACGGCGACCTTGGCCCTGGTGGCCCCGCGACCGCCAATCTCTGTTGACATTGTCGTCTTTTTGACTTCAGAGACGACCATGACCTTCGAGGTGGAAGTGATTGCTGGGAGGTCGCAGCGGTTTTATGACATCAACGCTGATAAGGTATCTTTTTGAGCTTTTTTTCAAAATTAACGAGTTTTTTGTCAAAAAACTTAAACTTCCTGCTAAAAAAAGTACTCTATTAGTTTACAAAAACTAAACTGTTGTTTAAAATCAGTCAAATTTCAGCTCCAAAACCTCGAAAAGGTCTTCCTCTCCCACTGCCATGCCAAATCCCTATCAATTCGCGTGGTCAATGTTGGCGGCCCGAAATCCAAACCCCTTCATACTGTCAATTTGTCGTCATTCAGCTGTCTGAAGGATCTAACACGTCTGGAACTTGAAATGAACGACTCGGCGACCATACAGTGCGATAATCCTTTCTTGTTTCGGCTAAATGTAAGTTTTTTTTACACTTTTTTTGGGTGTTTACATAACTAAAAGATGTTTTTCAGCACTTATCCCTCTCAAAATGCCAAATGACAACCTACGATTTCGGCATTTTGATGAACTGTCTTGCCGGCACCCTCGAAAGCCTCGACTTGAATCAAGTCTCGCTTGTGGATTCGCAATGCAGTCAGAACGTCGCCACCCTGCTCGGTGAAATGGGCCGACTTTACAATCTGAAGTCACTTAAGCTTGATAGGACTTGGTCTGAAGTGGGTTTTGCACACTTTTTAGAAAGTTGTAAACATAATTTTGAGTTTTTAGTTCCAAAAAGACTCAATCCGCTTCACGTGCCCTCGACTTATCTGCCTTTCCCTGCTCAAAGTCAACTTCGAGGACCTCTTTTCATCGGCACTTCGCACATTTACTTCCACTTTGATGGCATTGGTCCTTACTATCGAAGGCCGCGACTACAGAATCACTGATGTCGATGCCCTCCTTCACAAATTCCATGAATTTGCAGCGAAGAATTATTCCACAGTGAAGTTTGGCTTCAAAAAGCGTCTTCGTCCGAAGGCGGTTCAACCCGGCACTGATGCGAAGACAGAATTCTCATTCGTCCTGGGTTGGCCCCAAATTGAACCATCTGATACGGCAGCAGACGTCTCGGAACGGGTGGAGGAAATCTTTGCATTTGAAAGTTTGAAAGTCTACGTGCCGGCAAGACAGAGGCAACTTCAAATTCGGTCAACACCGTCACCGGCTTCGTCGACCGGCTCATCAAGCCCTGTGGTCTACGAAAGCGAGAGCTTCGTGACAGCTTTGGAAACGATGTCGCCGTCCGTGGAGATCTCCGCGGCTTAATGGTATTTTGTTGTTCTGTTTTTTTTTTCGGGTTAACATAAGGCGTTTTGTGGTTTTTTGCAGCTTACGAAAGACATATAATGTTTGACTAAGGTTAATTACTGTTTTTAAGGGATCGATGTTGTTCCTTGTATGGTTATGATATACACGTGTGTAAAATGAGCGGTAATAAATACAAGCTTTTTGGAAAACTGATTGCATTTTCTTCAATTTTGTCAAAAACTTTTTTTTTTTACTTTTTCAACTTTTTACGCTTTTGACATCGGCAGAAGGTAGACATCATAAAATTTTTTGCACGTGCCCTCGACTAATCTGTAACAATTTTTTGCGAAAAATGTTTCACAGAATGTCTATTAGTTTTAAACGTTTCTCTTTATCGCGAAATGTGTTAACAAAAACGGTTTTCCGGATTCAATGAAACACTTACTGTTCTTATACTAAAAATAACCATGTTTTGTTACCGCAAAAATAAAATTACCCCTAACAATATTGCAATTTCCACATGAATGCCGACAATCTTATTACTTTATCGGGCATGCCGTACACAGGAAATCTGTCAGACATCAGTTTTTATCACTTTTTTATGCAAACACTTGTGACAAACACTTCTATAGCTTCGGTAAAGCGTCAATTTATTCACCAAACGCACAAAAACATTGCCGATTTGTCGAAAAAAAGGTTGTGTTAATCGTCATTGACGGCATAGCCTATCCACCCCGCCTATCCAGGCTATAGCCAGGATAACGGGAACCTCCGGGGCGGAACGCACTTATTTTTGATGTTTGAAGTGCTCCCGAAATCACTAAAGCGTGCTACCCTGCCGAGGGCGGTCAAATAGTTTGGCATTTTGATAAAATTTCATTCAACTCTATTCAATTCAGACGTGTTTTATATATTATGAAGTAAAACGTAGTTCCAAAGGGTGGGTGCCATCAAAGGTCAGGGATATTGGGGCTTTTCTTTTCGTGTTTTATGTTTACTGGCATGGAACTGGAACGTGTTTTGATGTTATGATGCCATTATGGGCGGTTCAAATAAACATAATGATGTTGTTGGTCTTATAAAAACCACGTGCCATCAATTTGAAACATTTTCCGCCCAAAAAGTTGCCGTTCAGACTGTCAGCGATAATTACTGTCATCAAACTGCCGCTGTTTTTGACAGCTAAATAATTGTCACCAGCAAGCACTTTTTTAGTTTGCACTCAATTTTTAACACTTCCTAACCACATAATTGCCCACCCATGCCATTTTGGAGGGCACTTTCTATAACCAAAAACGCCTGCGGTTATTTATTTTTCCACGTGATTGCCCATTTTTCACGCCATTTCGAAAACTTCACCTTTTTAAACGCCTGTTTTCCATCCCGGCATTTTTGATTGTTATTAAAATCGTATATTTCAGTATTCTCGTCACCTCTGCCCATATTTGCTCCGGTTAATCCCTTCAAAACAAAACAATGGCACAATTCGGTCGGCAGGTTTTCTATTTTTTCATGGTTTTTATCCTGGTGGCTCAAGTTGCTTCGGTTTTCGGCCAGTTTTTGGAGGATGTAAGTTTTTTCAAAGATAACTTTACTTCGATTGATTAACTTTAGGAACAACAACAGCAAGATGAAGATATCGTCATGTCAAAACGTATCCCTCACCCATCATGGCGTTCAAATGTCCGAATCAACCACATCCAACACCAACAAGCCCCGCCACTGATGAGCGCATATTACGATAGAAGCGCGTCGAGACCATTGCTTTTCCGTTGGGCCAAGCGTCCTTATGCCATGGCTTGAGACTTATTTCGAAAGTAATAAACCGTCGAGTGTATAAAATGCCATGCGAATTGAGAGGATTTTGTTTTTGAAGTACTTATGTTGACAGTTTTATAAAAGTTGATAGTACGGTAACGCGTTTCAAAATGAAAAGCAGTCAGGATTCTAGTAAAGTGAGCAAGATTGTCTAATGTAGATCAAAATGATAAAAACGTTTTTGATTCAAAAAAGTATAAAGTAAAAAGAAACTAAATTACGGCAAATTGAGTTGAGCAACTGCCCAGTCACTGGAATACATCCAGGAATTGTCGTCTCCATATTTAGCTTTGAGCATTTTGACGTTTTCATCGGACAATCCGCAGACAGTGTCGGCTTTCATTGTTCGTAGAGTGAATAATGGGACTTCGGACAATGATTGAAGAGCAAACTGTAAAATTTCGGTCGTCAAACCGTTACATTTCAAAAAGCAAACCTTGTAATCAGTTTTTAATGGCCAATCTCGGTCACCAATCACCTTCCGATAGTTCAAATCGCCTTTGAAGATGGTAAGCGCTGATGACTTCAACTCGTCAAACAACGATCTAGCTTCTTCCTTCATGTCCCAGAAACAGTTTGGCATCGTCCAGAACTCCTCGTGTCTGAAGCTGAATTCAGGCCGCTCCAGCCATCGTTTTCCAAGAGTCGCAATTGTCGGATCTGAATCCTGTGCCAAAGTTTGCAAAACCCATTTGTAGTCATCTGGTGTCACGTCGGACACGTACCAAGGGAATGACTTTCCATGGAAAACGACATTTTTGACAAGGCCTCGGGCTACCAGAAATTCAGCAAGGGGTAAAAAGCTCAAGTCCGGCATTGTCGAAAACGATGTGGACAGTTTTGTCTTTCGATTTTGTAGTCAAAACTTGCACAGCTGCTTCAATATCGTCGACGAGAATGGCATGACGGAAGTTGTCCAGCTGCGAGAACATGTTTCCGGCTACTTTATGCGGATCAAAGCCAAAAGCGCCACTGTGAGCCAAATCGCACTTGTTTCCCCAAAGAGCGACTTGAAGCAGACGCGAAGTGGCAGCATTGACGTCTGTATTTGGGTCATTTTCCCATTCGATAAGTTCAACGGCAAGGGCTGTGATTAATAAACATCCATCCAGCATCAAAAAAGTTAGCGTTTTCTGCACCGATCTGAAACAATATGGCTAGATTACGCCTAAAAACAATAAAAAAGAACTCGCCTCGGTGATCAATTTCTTCAATTCCTTGTTATAAATAACGAGGTGCTCATCGATAGGGTCTAATTCCACTAAAGTTTTCTTTTCCCTCATCATTGCTTGAATTTCCAAAATTTTTGATACAACTGATTCAGCATCTTTGCCACTGTCTTCATTGATGTTCGGATACTCGCGACGAAGTTGGTTTATAACTTTGGTCAACCTTTTCGGATATCGGTCTGTGACGTCACCATGAGCGTAAGACCTTAAATTTGACATCTTAAATTAGAAATGAAGCCAAATAGAATTCACTTACCCTACAACTTTTGCTTTTAGCAGAGGTGCAATTTGTTGGGATAGTGCCATTGTGAAGTAAAGCCTAAAAACAAAACTGGAAAAAGCTTGATGCAATTCAATAAAAGAAAAGAAATGCTACTATTGCCTGAGATTGCAAAGATATTAGACTGAAACGTTCTTTGCGTTAGTTAGTCTAGTCAAAAAAGCACAAAAGCACACGGGTGTATTGATTGCAGGAACGTGGCCGACTTGGACGTACTGAAACGAGAAAAGTGCAAGTAGCCGGGTCCAAAACCCATAAATCATAGATCGCCTTTGTTGCGTTTGAAACTTTATGGCAGTCGTTAAAATTGAAAAAGTTGAGCGAAGTGACAATAAATAAAGCGCTTTGATACAAAGCAATAAGAATGGAAGGCGCATTTACGGTAAATTGAGTTGCGCAACGGCCCAATCACTGGAAACCATCCAAGATTTATCAGCCCCGTATTTAGCTTTGAGCATTTTGACGTTTTCATCGGATAATCCGCATACTGTGTCGGCTTTCAGTGTTCGGAGTGCGAATAACGGGACTTCTGACATTGATTGTAAGGCGAACTGCAAAATTGTGGTCATAAAACTGTCATTTATCTACGAACAAACCTTATAGTCAATTTGATATGGCCAATCTCGATCACCAACCAACTTTCGGTAGTTCAAATCGCCCTTGAAGATCGTAAGTGCCGACGACTTCAACTCTTCGAACAACGATCCCGCTACAGCTTTCATGTCCCAGAAGCAGTTTGGTCGCGTCCAGAACTCTTCATGTCTGAAGCTGAATTCAGGCCGCTTCAACCATCGTTTTCCAAAGATCGCTATTGCTGGATCTGAGTCCTTTGCTAAAGTTTGTAATACCCAGCTGTAGTCATCTGGGGTCACGTCGGACACGTACCAGGGGAATGACTTTCCATGGAAAACGACATTCTTGACAAGGCCTCGGGCTACCAGAAACTCAGCAAGTACCAAATCAGTAACAAGCTCGAGCCCAGCATTGTCAAACACTATGTGGACAGTTCTGTCATTGGCTTTTGTAGCCAACAATTCTGCAGCCGCTTCGACATCGTCGACGAGAATAGCATGACGGAAGTCATCTAGCTGGGTGAACATGTTGTCGGCAATGATATGCGGATCTCCGCCACTGTGAGATAAATCACACTTGTTTCCCCAAAGAGCGACTTGAAGTAGGCGCGAAATAACCCCTTTTACGTCTGTTTTCGGATCCTTTTCCCAATCAAGAAGTTCGACGGCAAGTGCTGTGATATGGGGTCGACTAAAACTGATTTGATGAATCTGGCTTTAATTATGACTTTCATACCTGGCAAAAAGCGCCCTGTTCTTTTCATGTGCAAAAGGATCGTACTCCTTCAACGTCTTTGTGGACAAGAAAAACTCATGTAGCTTTGCATACACATAGCAACCACAAAATAGCCATGAAGCGTCTGTAAAGTTAGCATGTTCTTCGCCGCCCTGAACCAACTTTCGTTAAAATACAACAAAATGCAAAACAAACTCGCCTCATCCTTCAGTTTTTGCAATTCCTCATTGAAAACCACAAGATGCCCATCAATCGGAACCAATTCCACAAACATTTTCTTTTCCCTCATAATCGATTGTAAAACCACAATTTTAGATACAACTGTTTCAGCATCTTTGCCATTGTCGTCATTTACATTCGGAAAGTCACTACGAAGTTGATTTATAACTTTGGTTGTAATTTTTGGCCATCTCTCCGCCACAGCGCAAAAAGCGTACGACCTATAACAAATTGTCGCTTTATGGATGTGCAAAACTACAAAATACACTTACCCCTTGATGTTTGCTTTTAGCAACGGCGCAATTTGTTGCGTTTGTGGCATAGTAAAGTACAAAATGAAAACAAAAATAATAAACTTGTAATAATTGATTTTTTGTAACAAAGAGGTAATTAAGAGAAGATAGGCTAGTTATTGCACAAAACAAAAGTTGCAAAACGAACTATGCAGACTGAACAACCTTTGCGTTTTATACACTATTTGTCGCAAAGAAGACACACATAAACACACATGGGCGTATTGATTTTGAAGGACTTGGCCTGCTTGGACGTAAGGAAGTGAAAAAAGTGCAAGTTGTTGGGTCCAAAAAGCATTGATCTCGTTGGTTTTAATTTGAATGCCTGATAAAAAGGTCATTAAGTTCAGGATCTTTTCGTTAGTTTGTAGTCAGTGTTATAGTTTATGCAATTGTTGTTTTGGATTTTATTTCTAATTCTACGCAGATAAAAAAATACGAAATTTACAGAAAGATTTCGATACCGGTTTTCTTTTAGATTTCTTCAACAATGACCTGCTCACGAGGGGACCATCCGAGTTCATCAAAAGTGGATTCAGCATTCAAAGTAGTCACCTTAAATTGTAAAACATGAGATGCAAAAACAAGAAATGTGTAAAACTTACATTTTTCCGAGGGAAATCAGATGTGAAGATACGGTAGTCAGCAGCCAAGTATCCACGACTACCGGCAAAGTGAGACAAAAGCCTGAGCGAATCCTTTCGCAAGAATCGGCGCACTTCCTGGTGATTGTCCGGGAAGCGAAATTTGATCATGATGATGCCCGGAGCGCCAGCGTCGGGTTCATCTGGCATAGTAT